>CM053026.1:735641979-735651979 GCA_028564925.1 Lithobates sylvaticus | reverse complement strand
AGATATATCTAGCTATATATCTATCTCTATATCTATCTATCTAATTACATTATATAATTTTATATATATATATATATACACACACAGTAAAACCTTGGATTGCGAGCATACTAACTTACAACCTAACTTCACAGGTGTAGTAGACAGCACACGGTATACATCCTAGTGCCACCAATCAAGCCTTCCCAAAGGCCATATATAAAGAAAAAGTCCAGGGGTTGCTGCGCTTAAAATTTATTAATTCCACATATAATAAATGACATACTTTTCATGTCGTACCAAATAACAGTTTCGGGCTACAAAGCTTACGCTCTTCTTCAGATGGGAACTGACATTATTCTCACTTCATTTTATATTGTTACATTTCACACCAGAAATCCATTAGGCATCAATTAACCAATTAATCAATACAAATGATCATAATTATTTTCATCCTAGATTCCAGAGAGATGGCTGAACGAGATGTAATCACGCTCCAATCAACATAGAAAAAGTTCCATTTATTCTAGTATTACAAGATACAAATCCATTAGCAAATGTCCAGAAACATTATATATATATTTTTAGCAGAAACGCTAGAGAATAGAATGGCAGTTGTTGCAATATTTTATGTCACACAGTATTTGCGCAGCGGTCTTTCAAACCTAATTTTTTGGGGAAAAAATACACTTTAATTAATAAAATAAAAAAAACGAAACAGTAAAGTTGTAAAGTTAGCCCAATTTTTTGGTATAATGTGAAAGATAATGTTACACCGTGGGAATCGTGATCTTTATTCTAAGCAAAAAAATTGTGATGTCATTTTACCCAGAATTGTGCAGTTCTAATATATATATATATATATACACACTATATTACTATATTACCAAAAGTATTGGGAGACCTGCCTTTACACGCACATAAACGTTAACCAGTTTGTCTCCAGAGCAATTTTTTTTTTCCGCATGCATGTAAAAGTCTTAATTCTTGGCAATACAATTAATTAAACCTTCAGAACATTATATATTTTCTGAAAGCAGAGGCCCTGTAGAAATAAAAAGTTGCAATAGTTGAAAAAAAATATAATAAAATGAATTTTAGTGCAAAACCACAGCATACAATACCCATTTTTGGTTAAAATATAAAAGATGAGGTTCCATCGAGTAAATAGATAACAAACATTCCATGTCATGTCTTAACATTGCGTGCGCCCGCAATATCGCCAAAAACGACGGTGAACAAAAATCCCCATAGGTGGCGTTTTAAAAGCCTTTTACAGCTCATCAGTTTAGAGTTAGCTAGTAGCTCTTGTGCTCTGATGTTCGCGGCGATAGGTCACATGTTTGGTGTGACCGTGATTTACATGTGCGAGCATACCCTTGGCAATTTTTCTTTTTTTAATTTTAATATATTTAAATGATATATATATATAATTATTTATTTCTATTTTTTTTTTTACTTGGTTGCTATCACAAGGGGTTATTAAACTATTAAACCCCTATGTGATAGCATTAGGCAGGTGACAGGTACTCTTTATGGAGACATTAGGGGTCTAATACCCCAATGTCTTCCTTGCCCTTCACACCATCTAACCAAGCACAGAACAGCTTTGTTAGAGGTGGCCAGCAGATGTGTTCCCAGGCTCCGGTGAGTGCAGGGCAGTGTGGGAACCATGGGAGGGGAGGAGGGGGGGTCACCGAATGGTCGGTTCTGTGAAAGTGGTCAGCAGCTATGGAGCTGCCGCATCACTTTCAATTTGAAGCCGGGAGCTGGCTGAACACAAAACCTACTGCTGCAGCCATCAGCCTGTGATTAAGGGTTCACTCGTTGGACGTACATAGTATGTCCAAAGAGTTCAATTGGTTAATGGCATCCCAGTCTTAGTCCGTAGGGTTCAATATTGAGTTGGCCCACCCTTTGCAGCTATAACAGCTTCAACTCTTCTGGTAAGGCTGTCCACAAGGTTTAGGAGTGTGTCTACGGAAATGTTTGACCATTTTTCCGAAAGCGCATTTGTGAGGTCAGGCACTGATGTTGGTTCCCAGTCTCCGCTCTAATTCATCCCAAAGGTGTTATATCGGGTTGATGTCAGAACTCTGTGCAGGCCAGTCAAATTCCTCCGCCCCAAACTTGCTCATCCATGTCTTTATGGACCTTGCTTTGTGCACTGGTCCAAATCATTTGGTGGAGGGGGGATTATGGTGTGGGGTTGTTTTTCATGCGTTGGGCTTGGCCCTTTAGTTCCAGTGAAGGGAACTCTTAAAGCGTCAGCATACCAAGACATGTTGGACAATTTCATGCTCCTAACTTTGTGGGAACAGTTTGGGGATGGCCCCTTCCTGTTCCAACATGACTGCTCATCAGTGCACAAAGCAAGGTCCATAAAGACATTGATCAGTGAGTTTGGGGTGAAGGAACTTGACAGGAACTTGAGTCCTGACCTCAACCTGATAGAACACCTTTGGGACGAATTAGAGCGGAGACTGCGAGCCAAGCCTTCTGGTCCACATTAGTGCCTGACCTCATAAATGCGCTTCTGGAAGAATGGTGAAACATTCCCATAGACACACTCCTAAACCTTGTAGACGGCCTTCCCAGAAGAGTTGAAGCTGTTATAGCTGCAAAGGATGGGCCAACTCAATATTGAACCCTACAGACTAAGACTGGGATGTCATTAAAGTTCATGTGCGCGTAAAGGCAGGTGTCCCAATACTTTTGACAATATAGTGTAGCTCAGACCAAAATGAGGGACAAATGAGGAGGAAAGAGGTACAGAGGAACTTTATTCCAAATCAGGGACAGTCCATCAAAAATCAGGGACAGCTGGGAGCTAAAGCCAAAGAATCCAGCACCGAGATCTACCCGTTCCCAGATCTAGAACCCATAAAGGTTTTATTTTGGCCTCTTTTGCGGCACATCTCGGAATTGTCTTCTCATTTAACTAAGCTGTCAGTGGCTGAGCTGAGGTTACACCAGAGAGCTCCTCTGAATGCATCAGCCAGGAGTAATGTAACAGGTCATTTTTATGATGGAGGCACTTTTATTCCTCAAATAAGTCAGTGATTACAGAGGTAGCAGATAGTGGACAGATCTCGTAGCATGTCTGCCGGTGATGGGCCTCAGAAACGTTTTCTGATTGGCTGCTATGGGTCACAGCACATGGCACATCGCTGCTTATTTTTTTTTTTGGAAATGACAATAAACTCAACTGTATAGCCATACGGTATATCTATCTATCTATCTATCTATCTATCTATCTATCTATCTATCTATCTATCTATCTATCTATCTATCTATCTATCTATCTATCTATCTATCTATCTATATATATATATATATAGATAGATAGATATACAGTGCCTTGCAAAAGTATTCACCCCCTTGGCTTTTACCTATTTTGTTACATTACAGCCTTTAGTTCAGTGATTTTTAATCTGAATTATATGTGATGGATCAGAATAGTCTAAGTTGGTGAAGTAAAATTAGAAAAATATATACATAAAACTATTTTTCAGAAATAAAAAACTGATAATTGGCATGTGCGTATGTATTCACCCTCTTTGTTATGAAGCCCATAAAAAGCTCTGGTGCAACCAATTACCTTCAGATGTCACATAATTAGTGAAATGATGTCCACCTGTGTGCAATCTAAGTGTCACATGACCTGTCATTACATATACACACCTTTTTGAAAGGCCCCAGAGGCTGCAACACCTAAGCAAGAGGGCACCACTAACCAAACACTGCCATGAAGACCAAGGAACTCTCCAAACAAGTAAGGGACAATGTTGTTGAGCAGTACAAGTCAGGGATAGGTTATAAAAAAATATCAAAATCTTTGATGATCCCTAGGAGCACCATCAAATCTATCATAACCAAATGGAAAGAACATGGCACAACAGCAAACCTGCCAAGAGACGGCCGCACACCAAAACTCACAGACCGGGCAATAAGGGCATTAATCAGAGAGGCAGCACAGAGACCTAAGGTAACCCTGGAGGAGCTGCAGAGTTCCACAGCAGAGACTGGAGTATCTGTACATAGGACGACAATAAGCTGTACGCTCCATAGAGTTGGGCTTTATGGCCAGAAGAAAGCCATTACTTTCAACAAAAAAACAAAATGGCACGGTTTTTGAGTTTGCGAAAAGGAATGTGGGAGACTCCCAAAATGTATGGAGGAAGGTGCTCTGGTCTGATGAGACTAAAATTTAACTCTTTGGCCATCAAAGAAAACGCTATGTTTGGCACAAACCCAACATATCACATCACCCAAAGAACACCATCCCCACTGTGAAACATGGTGGTGGCAGCATCATGCTGTGGGGATGTTTTTCTGCAGTCTGGACTGGGAAACTGGTCAGAGTTGAGGGAAAGATGGATGGTGCAAAATACAGGGATATTCTTGAGCAAAACCTGTACCACTCTGTGTGTGATTTGAGGCTAGGATGGAGGTTCACCTTCCAGCAGGACAATGACCCCAAACACACTGCAGCAACACTTGAGTGGTTAAAGGGGAAACATGTAAATGTGTTGGAATGGCCTAGTCACAGCCCAGACCTCAATCCAATAGAAAATCTGTGGCCAGACTTAAAGATTGCTGTTCACAAGCGCAAACCATCCAACTTGAAGGAGCTGGAGCAGTTTTGCAAAGGAGGAATGGGCAAAAATCCCATTGGTAAGATGTGGCAAGACTCATAGAGACTTATCCAAAGTGACTTGGAGCTGTGATAGCCGCAAAAGGTGGCTCTACAAAGTATTGACTTTAGGGGGGTGAATAGTTATTCACATTGACTTTTTCTGTTTTGTCCTATTTGTTGATTGCTTCACAATAAATAAAAAAACATCTTCAGTTGTGGGCATGTTCTGTAAATTAAATGATGCAAATCCTCAAACAATCCATGTTAATTCCAGGTTGTGAGGCAACAAAACATGACAAATGCCAAGGGGGGTGTATACTTTTGCAAGGCACTGTATATATATATATACATACATTTTTATTTTTTTATTTTTTTCCTGCTTCTTTAATAAAAAAGGCAGATTAGCTGGCAGGATTCTGCTGCATCCCACAACAAGCTCTCCTCTCGCTGTCATTTGGTGTTGCGGGTCTGGCAGGCTGCATTGCTGTATTTTTTATTTGGTGTTAAAAGCATTAAAAGTGTGAACTGGAATTTCTCAGTCACACTGATGATTACTGAACTTGCAATGATTAAAAAAAAAAAAAAAAAATCGGAGGCAGTGCAACAGACAGTGAAAGAACCACGCAAACATAATCAATATCGAAGGTGAAATCCAGTCAAACATGAACATTTTGCGATTAAACAGACTCAGGAGAGATGGCCAACCTGCCGGCTGCCTCTCGTTTTTATCCCAGCATTTACACTACATGGCCAAAAGAATATGCCAAGGGCTGCAACCTATGTTCTAGCAAAATAAGAGAAAGGACGGGGAATGGGGATCTGTGTACAACACACACACACAGTGTAGGGGTCAGGAAAATGTAATGCACAGTGCTGGGGTCAGGAGCAAGTAACCCACAAAGTGCAGGGGTCAGGAGTAAGCGATGCAAAGAGTGGAGGGGACAGGGCTAAGTGATGCAAATGGTGCAGGGGGCAGGATTAAGTAATGTACAAAACGCAAGGGTCAACAGTAAGTAATGCACAGGGTAGTGATGTCAGGACTAAGTAATTTAGAGCATGCAGGGGTCAGGAGACTGTGATGCACAGTGCTGGGGTCAGGAACAAGCAACCTACAATGTGCAAAGGTCAGGAGTAAGTAATGTAATTTCACACACAACCATCTCTAGGGCTTACAGAAAATGGTCCGAAAAAGAGAAAATATCCAGTGAGCGGCAGCTGTGTGGAGGAAAATACCTTGTTGATGTCAGAGGTCAGAGGAGAATGGGCAGACTTGGTTTGAATTGATAAAAAAGGCAACAGTAACTCAAATAACCCCTCTTTACAACCAAGGTATGCAGAATACCATCTCTGAACCTACAACACATTGAACCTTAAAGCAAATGGGCTACAGCAGCAGAAGACCACACCTAGTGCCACTCCTGTTCAGCTAAGAACAGGAAACTGAGACTACAATTCGCACAGGCTCACCAAAATTGGACAATAGAAGATTGGAAAAATGTTGCCTGGTCTGAGTCTAAATTTCAGCTGTGACATTCAGATGGTCGGGTCAGAATTTGGCCTAAACTACATGAAAGCATGGATCCATCCTGCCTTGTATAAACGGTAGACATGTGCGATTAGTTTCATACGAATCGGAAACTCGTACAAATTTTTCGAAATTCGTACATTCGTACGAATCCGAATTACGAATTTTTACGAATACGAATTCTGTACGAAATACGAAAATTTCGTTTACGAATTTCGGATCCAAATTATCCGAATCCAAACTACGAAATGACGAATTTCAACTAATATGAAAGAAATTATAGCGGATATAACGAATGATTCGAATGAATTCGAAATTCAGTATAACGAATATCGACACTCTACGAATAATAACGAATTATCCGAAAACGTATTAACGTTACATAACACAAGTCTATTGTCTATTGTTTACCAATCACTCAGAGGAAGTACGAAATACGAAATTTCGTATTCGTAAATTAAATTTCGTACTTCCTCTGAGTGATTGGTGAACAATAGACAATAGACTTATGTTATGTAACGTTAATACGTTTTCGGATAATTCGTTATTATTCGTAGAGTGTCGATATTCGTAACGATTCGTAAAGATTCGTAATGATATTAACGATTCGTAACGATATTAACGATTCGTACGAAATTCGTATTTCGTACGAATCTGAATTAAATTTCGTACACGAATTACGATTTTTTTTTATACGAAACGGAACGAAACAAAACAAATTTTTTCACGCCTCCCATGTCTAATAAACGGTTCAGGCTGGTGGTGGTGGTGTAATGGTGGGGGGGATATTTTCTTGGCACACTTTGGCCCCTCAGTACCAACTGAGCATCGTTTAAACACCAAAGCCTACCTGAGTATTGTTACTGACCATGTCCATCCCTTTATGACTACAGTGTACCCATCTTCTGATGGCTCCTTCCAGCAGGATAATGCACCATGTCACAAAGCTCACATCATCTCACCACTGGACAATGAGGTCACTGTACTCCAATGGCCTCCACACTCACTAGATCTCATCCAATGGCCTCCACACTCACCAGATCTCATCCAATAGAGCACCTTTGGGATGTTGTGGAACGAGAGATTTGCATCATGGATGTGCAGCCAACAAATCTGCAGCAACTGTGTGATGCTATCATGTCACTATGGACCAAAATCTGAGGAATGTTTCCAACACCTTGTTGACTCTATTTCATGAAGAATTAAAGTGGGTGCCCCTTAAAAAAAATAAAAAAATAAAAGTCAGCAGGTACAAATACTGCAGCTGCTGACTTTTAATAATCGGACACTTACCTGTCCCAGGGTCCTGCGATGCGGGGGAACGAGACCCCCCCCCCCCTCGTTCCCCACTCTGCTCGCGGCGCTGGCATTCTTACTGTGGGCCGCCGCACAGTCATTTGGGACCTGTCATGTGTCCCAGATGACTGTGCGGCACCGAGGGGAAGTGATGTCACCAGCCTGGGCACTGAAGGAGGCAGACTACGAGGGACCCCCTAGCAACAGGCATTTAGAGGTAAGTTATTATTTATTTTTTTTCCAATTATTTTTTTTTAAATATTTTTAGGAATTTTCATCTATTTTTTATTTTTTGGGGGAAACACCACTTTAAGGCAGTTCTGAAGGCAAAAGGGGGTCCAACCCGGTACTAGCAAGGTGTACCTAATAAAGTGGCCGGTGAGTGTATGTGTTGGTAAACCAAAAAACTTCCCCATAAAGAACAGAAGGTAGAGTTGGCAGAGGCTCTCATATGAGAAAGTAGTAGATACTTAAGAGCTTAAGCTTCTAAGGGTAACATTGCTTTTTTAATGTTTCAATAAATATCTACCATTACAAGATTTATCTCTAAAGCATCTCCTTTCTCATATGGCTCCTCTATCAACTTCATCTTCTGTTCCTTTTGGGACACAACCTTCCACCATACTCTTTTCCGTGGTTCAATTAACACACACAGTGTAGTAATATCCGGACCACCCCGACAAGGCATCAACCGCGACCCCATTCTACGCAGAGACAGTTATATTCTCCAAAGGCCTTATATCCAGGTTGCTTGATTCCCGTATGGGCCTCTCGCAATCCTACAGATGTGAGTATGTGACTCATAATACTTAATTGTTCTAATTTCACGTATATCTACTACATTCAGACGGATCTCTTCCATGGTGTTTCTATCCTTTTTCTTTTCTCTCTTCTTCATTTGGATAAATTCCTGCATCACATTATAGCATAGCTGTACAAACTCTGTAGTCTTGATGTGTGAATGTCTCACCATTCGTACAATCATCATGAATGATAATGTGTCTAATATGTGCATTTTTGATGATCTTATATGATCACTAGCTCCCTCTAGTTGCCATAATGCGGTATTTTCCTGAAAAAATGCAATCAGGAAAAAAATGCATTATGCCCACTAGATGGAGCTGAGGATCACAGGAAATACACATTTTAGACACATTACAGTTATTACTCACTACAGCTAACTTTTTTTTAAATAAACAGACCACTACATTTTTACATTGCAGCTGCCTGACTCCACCAACTGTGATATTGCAATCGTCACTGACTCCACCCCCCAGCTCTGACTGTTTCCTCCCAGTCCTCTCTGTCATGCTTCTCCAGTCCTCCCAACAGCGCATGTAACTCACCAGCCTTCCTGGCTGCAAACCGGTGGTTGTTCCTGAAGATCTGCCTGGCAGTACTAGCCCCCGCTGCCTTCTCTGACTCCTCTCTGTGCATCCTGTTCGGATCCTCCATTGAAAGGATCCATCCTGCACCCTAGTCCCCAGGCCCAAGGGGACCCCCCAGAATGGGGAGCATCCTCAAAGGCCCCGACAGCCTAGTACTCCATCCTCAGTTTTTCCACCCAACAACTCCTCCCCAGATGGGCTGACTCAAGGTATTTAAGGAGGCCTGCCCCCTGCCAATCCAGGTTGGGGATTGGTCATGGTTTCTTAGAACACCCTCAGGCAGCTCCACCTCTTATCCCCTCCTCTAGAAGCCAGAGGGAGGTGACCAAGAAGTGATGCTGTCTGTGACCCACCAGTCTACTCTGAGCCACTCCCAGCCCACACAGATCAAAACAAATAGGCCTAGCTTCCAGCTAAGATGGCCCTGACTGTAACGCATGAATCCCTCCCTTCAAAGACTGGGTCGCAGGGCAGTATTCCAAACACACCTCCAAGATAACCACTGCCTTGCTAAAGAAGCTGAGGGTAAAGGTGATGGACTGGCTAAGCATGTCTCCAGACCTAAACCCTATTGAGCATCTGTGGGGCATCCTCAAACAGAAGGCGGAGGAGCGCAAGGTCTCTAACATCCACCAGCTCAGTGATGTTGTCATGGAGGAGTGTAATGCCCTGTACACACGGTCGGACTTTCCGACGGAAAATGTAAGATCGGATCGCATTGACGGAAAATCCGATCGTGTGTGGGCTCCATCAGACTTTTTCCGTCGGAATTTTCAACACACAAAGTTTGAGAGCTGGATCTAAAATTTTCCGACAACAAAATCCGATCGTTTAAATTCCGATCGTGTGTATACAATTCCGACGGACAAAGTGCCACGCATGCTCAGAACAAATTCCGAGACGAAAGCTATTGGCTACTTGCCCTCTTTATAGTTGTACTTGTTGTACGTCACCTCGTTCTGAATGATCGGATTTTCCGACAACTTTGTGTAACCGTGTGTATGCAAGACAAGTTTGGGCCAAAATCTGTCGAAAAAAAAATCCAACGGATTTTGTTATCGGAATGTCCGACCGTGTGTACAGGGCATAAGAGGACTCCAGTGGCAACCTGTGAAGCTCTGGTGAACTCCATGTACAAGAGGGTTAACGGCAGTGCTGGAAAATAAATGGTGG
>CM053026.1:735626979-735636979 GCA_028564925.1 Lithobates sylvaticus | reverse complement strand
CTACATAGATCAGATCAAAATGAGGGACAAATGAGGACGAAAGAGGGACAGAGGGACGTTACTTCAAATCAGGGACAGTTGGGAGGTATGGATACTGTTCAGCTCCACTATTAGGCTTTAAGTGGACAGTTTGGAAAGAGGGGTTTAAACATGTGTAGTGTATAGAGCTGAGCGGACACCTGGATGTTCGGGTTCGGGACCGAACTTGACCCGAACTCCGAACCCCATTGAAGTCAATGGGGGCCCGAACTTTTCAAGACTAAAATGGCTGTAAAAAAGTCATGGAAAGGGCTAGAGCGCTGCAAATGGCAACAACATGTTGTTAAGAGCATGGCAAGTGCTCTGCAAACAAATGTGGATAGGGAAATAACTTAAAATAACATAAAAAAAATAAAAAATAAAATGCTGGAGGCCCCCTTCTCAGCAGAAGAGGTACAGGAAGTCATTAAGAACCTCAGAAACTCAACGGCACGATGCCACACATATGGTGGGAATACCACAGAATACGCACTTTCTGGAAACAATTATTCAATTTAATGGATAAGACCCACAGTGTGTAAAGCGTGTATGAACATGCAGAGAATGCTATTGGGAAAAAAAAATGTCACTACAATTAATTTTTTTGGGATAGCACAATAGAAGAAATATCGATCGATTGTATGTCACACTCCTGCACACATATACAAAACACAGCAAAATTTATTTTTTTTGCAATGTTTTTGCAATAGCAGAATACACACAGAGTATGGTGTATATCTTAGTAAAATATGCAGTGATGCTGCAGTGAGCTTGCAGATAAAAGTTATATTTTGTCTGGCACTGGCCTCATGACACTGTTAAAAGACTGTGCACTGCACCCCAGCCAGGGTACAATTGATTTAGGAATCTCTTGAATAATTCTCTCTGCCGCTTTTCCTCAATAAAGACACTCTCTAGTCTCTACTCTAGCTATGTAGATCGCTCACTGATATTACTAATTTGAAGAAAATTTAAGGAATGTGGACTGACTGACTTTATCAGACTAACGCCTAATGAAATCCTCTCTTAGCAGCCAGGAACCTGTCTATAGCAGAGTGGCGCGCTGTGCTGTGTGCCTCTACCTTATATAGAGGCTGGGTCACATGCTGCACTGGCCAATCACAGCCATGCCATTAGTAGGCATGGCTGTGATGGCTTCTAAGGGCACACTAGTTAAACTAGCGTGGATTGGCTGCCCTGCAGCTTGTAAAAGGCGCCAATACATCACTGAACACCGGACCCGAACCCGAACATACAGTCAATTGTTCGGGTCCGGGACCCGGACACCCAAAAGTCCGGTACGGACCCGAACTTTACAGTTCGGGTTCGCTCAACCCTAGTAGTGTATTGAAAATTCTAAAGCTTAAAGCAAAAAACAACAAAAAAATAAAAAAGAAATACAGAAAGCAATTGTCATTTTGATCCAAATTCTAAGTGTAATTACGAGCAAGCTAAAAAAAAAAAAAAACTATAGTTCAAAAGTATAAATAAAGTTAAAATAAATAAATACAGTCAGCATAAAATTGATGTATGTATAGCCAGTTTATCGCTTACTGGTTGATATGTGTTACTGCACTTTGTACAACACCCCTGCTTTGGGTGCAGCTTTTATAAATAAGACTTCAACGTACTGTAACCCAGTGTATCCAATCAAGATTCATCGTTCTTATTGTTCCAAACTGATGGTAGGCAAAACCTGATTGGCTGGCCAAGTTATAAATACAGGGGGGGGGGGGGGGTTGGGAGAACAGATAGGTTGGCTCTGCCTCTGAAGTCAATAGCTTTAAAAATGCATTCTGCATGGATTTATAGCTATGCGGAGCATACAACAGATAACATTTTATACAAATTAAAAAAAAATCCTATAAAACCTGAGAAAAAAGTGACATTTCCACAAACTTAGGAAATAATACATTCAGGTCCTAATTGCAGGGGGGGGGGCTGGTAAACTCAAGCTTCAGGGTTATGAACTTTTTCAGCCCCCCTACAATGTTTGAAAATGGGTTTTAAATGTCAGTGCAAATTAATGTAAAGCGAAGTGTTCTGCGAATTATTGTTAATGCCACGACATCTCTCTAAGGCTCTATAAATACTTATATGCACATTTACATTTACAAAAAAAAAAAAAAAAGCCTATCTGCATTACGTTTGGTCAATGCAGTACACAGACATTCTCAACAGGCATTGCATTGTGCTGATGCTACTGGAAAGCACATCTACAGAAGGATAATATGTTGCGGGAAAAACAGGTCCTGGACGTACCGTGAGCCCTTTCCTGCCTCTAAGCTCATGGATACATAGGCTAACAAGGAGGGGCAATTGGGGGCAGAAAACAATAACCGCCAGATGCCCCTAGGAGCAGCCTCAAAAAATGTCCAGTGTGCACGAGGCTTTACTAATTGTCATATAGGTATTATTTTATTTATTTAAGGTACTTATATAGTGCCGTCAATTCACGCAGCACTTTACATATACCAGTAGCGTCGCTAGGGGGTGGCTTTTGTGGCTATAGCCCCGAATCTGGGGCCCATAGCCCTGAGTCTCTGCAGGGGTTCACAAGGGGAGGGGAGGCTCTCTGGGGACCCTGATGTAAGTGGGGGGCTCTCTAGGGAACCAGATGCAGGGGGAGGCTCTCTGGGGACCCTGATTTAAGGGGGAGGCTCTCTGGGGACCCTGATTTAAGGGGGAGGCTCTCTGGGGACCCTGATTTAAGGGGGAGGCTCTCTGGGTACCCTGATGCAGGGGGGAGGCTCTCTGGGGACCCTGATTTAAGGGGGAGGCTCTCTGGGGACCCTGATTTAAGGGGGAGGCTCTCTGGGTACCCTGATGCAGGGGGGAGGCTCTCTGGGGACCCTGATTTAAGGGGGAGGCTCTCTGGGTACCCTGATGCAGGGGGGAGGCTCTCTGGGGACCCTGATTTAAGGGGGATGCTCTCTGGATACCCTGATGCAGGGGGAGGCTCTCTGGGTACCCTGATGCAGGGGGAGGCTCTCTGGGTACCCTGATTTAAGGGGAGGCTCTCTGGGGACCCTGATTTAAGGGGAGGCTCTCTGGGGACCCTGATTTAAGGGGAGGCTCTCTGGGGACTCTGATTTAAGGGGGAGGCTCTCTGGGAACGCTGATGCAAGGGGGAGGCTCTATGGGGATCCTAATGTAAGAGGGGACTCTCTCGGGATATATACACTCACACGTATATTATATACAAGTGTATGCCCACCCAAGTGTATGACTTTCTTTACTACGTTTCTATGCACTCTAGCCCCAGATCTTTTGTTTACCTAGCAACGCCCCTGACATATACATTGTACATTCACATCGGTCCCTGCCCTCAAGGAGCTTACAATCTAAGGTCCCTAACTCACATTTATATAAGTTATTCATATCAAGTATTAAAGCATACCTTCAGTAATTCTTTTTTATATTTCCATCTATTAAATCATCTGCCCTTTGTTGTTTTAACTTTGGATAGTAAAACATTTTTTTACGATTTATGACATCAGCTCCCTCTCTCACTCTCGTGAGAGTTTGCCAGGAAGGGAGTGGGGATGAGTCATAAGAGGGCCAATCAGAGCTGCAGAGCTGGAGGTGTTCAACTATGTAAATCCGGGAAGTGAACAGGCAGCAGCTTCAGCTGCCCACAGTTAAAATGGCTGCAGCCAGACTCAGTGGAGGGAGATTTCTGCAGCATATTTGGCAAGTACAGAATCACAGTATATATAAAATAATATGCAAAGTAGTTGGAGGGAAGCTTCACAATGGCAAAGATGTTTTTATTACAAATTATGTGAGCAGACTGCAGTTCCGCTTTAACCTCCCTGGCGGTTTTCCCGAGTGTGGCTCGGTGGTTAAATTTCAGCACCATTAGCGGTAACCCCCGAGCCACACTCGGGATTGCATTGCAGGATCCTGGTGCGGTATACTTACCTTGTCCCCAGGATCCTGCGATGTGCCCCCTTCTGCCCGAAGCCTCTCTGTGCCGGGCTCCGTTCCCTGCGAGCGTCGCAACGTATGGGGGCGGCAAATTAAAAAAATTAAAAAATCATAATACATACAGTACACTGTAATCTTACAGATTACATTACTGTATGAAATCATTTCACATCCCTTTTGTCCCCAGTGGTTTGTCCAGTGTCCTGCATGTAGTTTTATATTATATATACTGTTCTTTCTGCCTGGAAACTGGAGATTGTCCATAGCAACCAAAAAGCGCCCCTTTACGTCATAAGTGGTTTTAGACCAGCTAGAAAACAGCGATAGTAAATTAGAACACTTGCAGAATTGAGCGATAATGAATCGTGGGGAAATAAATTGTATTATTATTTATATTATTTTTTTTATATATTATTATTATATATTAATAATATATATTATATATATTATTATTATTATATATATATTATTATTATTATATATATATATATATTTAATATATATATTATATATATATATTTATATTTATTTATTATATTATAATTAATGATTTTGATTTTCAAACTTTATCATACCCAGGATGTCTACTAGACTCTTGTTTGGACAGATTTCAGTGTGTTATTGCTAAGAATTACAGGCCTACAATATAAAACGCCAAATTTCTATGCAAAATAATTGTACCGCTTTGAGACGCAAAAATCTGACATAATCATACCGCCTTATGTTCATCTCTTTAGGAGGAATATAAAAAATATGACAAAGCCTTTAGTTCCCCTTTAAATATGGCTGTGGGTAAGCACTTACGCCTCCCAATACGTCTTTGGCTCTAATCTTGCGGTCTGCATGGAGATGACAGGTTCTCCCTGTGTTTTCCTGGGTTTTTTGCCTCATTTCAAAGACATGCTGGTAGGTTAATTGTCTCCCGTTAGAACTGGCCCTAGTATGTATGTAAAAACTGACTATGCACAAGCGTTATCACAATATGCATGCCAGTCTTAGGCCAAGTAGTTGAGGAAAGACCTGGCAACCAACATTGTAAAAAAAAAAAAATTGCCAAGAAAATTCAATGGAAAAGGCTTTCAAGCCTATCAGACATGGTGCCCACAGAATCGCTGAGATTTGGATACAACTGAATGGTTTATACAAATATGGCATGTATAGAACCCACTCACAGGTCTCCTTTTATTATGCTGACTGCCCTACACTGGTCAGGACACAAAAAAAAAACAATTGTTTGCTAGCTGTCACAATTCTTCATATATCATCTCCGATCTCTGGATCTGGTTAGTAAATATCTCAGGCTTATTTGGCAAAGCAGTTTGCGATAGCAAAGATTGCCACCTTTTCTAGGAAAATATATGACATACTGTATATACTTGAGTATAAGCCGACCCGAATATAAGTCGAGGCACCTAATTTCTACCACAAAAAAAATGGGAAAACGTATTGACTCGAGTATAAGCCTAGGGTGAGAAATGCGCAGCTACTGTAAGTGGAAAAGAGGGTCAACAATGCCCATTTGCAGGCTAACTGTGCCCATTTGCAGCCATAGGTTCCCCTGAACTTCAGACTTGGTAGTTAAGGGTTCCTAGATGCACCCTAGCTGCAGCCAAAATTTGGGGTCTCTTTACCCGAAGGGTCCCGAAATGACATTGCTGCAGATGGACACAGTTGACTGACTCTGGGGCCCCGTATCTCGGGATCGGGATGGAACCCCAAATTTGGATATGTTGTAGTGCTGGTTCCACTGTGTTTGTACACCATATTTGGGGTTCCTAGCACCAAGTGGCCCCCGAGATATGGGGCCCCAAAGTCAGGTCGGAAAATTCCAAGCACTTTTCTGCAGCAGAGAATGACATTTTCCGAACCGACTTTGGGGCCCTGTATCTCAGGGCCACTTGGTGCTAGGAACCCCAAATTTGGATATATTGTAGTGTTGGTGAATTTGGGGTTCCTAGCACCAAGTGGCCCCGAGATACGGGGCCCCAAAGTCGGGTCGGAAAATGACAAGCACTTTTCTGCAGCAGAGAATGACATTTTCCGAACCGACTTTGGGGCCCCGTATCTTGGGGCCACTTGGTACTAGGAACCCCAAATTTGGATATATTTTAGTGTTGGTGAATTTGGGGTTCCTAGCACCAAGTGGCTCCGAGATACGGGACCCCAAATTCAGGTCGGAAAATGTCATTCTCTGCTGCAGAAACGTGCTTGACTCGAGTATAAGCCGAGGGGGGCACTTTCAGCACAAAAAATTTGCTAAAAAACTCGGCTTATACTCGAGTATATACGGTATCTATCTAATTTATAACAATGATGACGAGATGAGCAAATTTCTGGAGAGATTTCGACTAGGTATTGGCTTGGCCAAATATTTCGAGAACATTTGCAAATCTGTGAAATTTGGAATTCCCAAACCAAAAGTCCTGTCGAAGTCAATTGAAATGTGAACCAGGTTCCAAAATACAGAGTTGTGCGGAATGGTTTGGGAAGCTCTTGGCAGCCCCGCCTGATGAGATGATTGGACCTTAACCACTTCCGCCCCGGAGCATTTGGCTGGCCAAAGACCAGAGCACTTTTTGCGATTCGGCACTGCGTCGCTTTAACTGACAATTGCGCGGTTGTACGACGTGGCTCCCAAATAAAATTGACGCCCTTTTTTCACCCACAAATAGAGCTTTCTTTTGGTGGTATTTTATCACCTCTTCGGTTTTTATTTTTTGCGCTATAAACAAAAAAAGAGCGACAATTTTGAAAAAAACACAATATTTTTTACTTTTTGCTATAATAAATATCCACAAAAAATATATTAAAAAAAACATATTTTTTCCTCAGTTTAGGCCGATACGTATTCTTCTACATATTTTTGGTAAAAAAAAATGACAATAAGCGATTATTGATTGGTTTGCGCAAAAGTTATAGCGTCTACAGAATAGGGGATAGTTTTATGGCATTTTTATTAATATTTTTTTTTTTTTTACTAGTAATGGCGATGATCAGCGGACACTATAGCGGACACATTGGACACTTTTGGCGCTATTTTGGGACCATTCACATTTATACAGCGATCAGTGCGATTAAAAATGCACTGATTACGGTGTAAATGTGACTGACAGTGAAGGGGTTAACTGGGAGGGGGCGCTGCAGGGGTTAAGTGTATCCTAGGGAGTGATTCTAACTGTGGGGGGAGGGGCTGTGTGTGGCACAACACTGATCACCGCTCCCGATTTCAGGGAGCTGTGATCAGTGATAGTGTCACTAGGCAGAACGGGGAGATTCTTGTTTACATCAGCATTTCCCCGTTCTTCAGCTCCGTGAGACGATCACGGGTATGCCCGCGGACACCGAGTCCGTGGGACCCGCAGTCGGACTCACGGAGCTTGTGGCGCACCTGCCTGCTATCCAAGCCTCGCGAGATCACGTACAATATGATACGTGATTTCGCGCAGCGGAGGCAACCTGCCATAGTAAAACTGCGGCGGCTGGTCCGCAAGCGGTTAAAATGCCTGAGCCACTTCCTTTACTAACATTTATATGCATAGAGTGATGGCAAATCTTGGCACTCCAGATGTTTTGAAACTACATTTCCCATGATGCTCATCTACACGCAGAGTGCATGAGTATCATGGGAAATGTAGTTCCAAAATATCTGGGGTGCCAAGGTTTGCCATCACTGGCCTAGAGTAAAGGTACTGTTACCATATCTGTTTAACTGTTCCAGATGAGATAACTTCTGAAAAGTTCCATCAATTGTGGCTTGGCCAAACTTTTTAAAACTTTTTTAAATCTCTGAACCAGGGGAACCTTTAAAATCTGTGAAAATCCAAACCAGACTCCAACAATATGTGTACTACAGAGTTGTAACTGATGCAAAACTGCACCTTTTAGGAAACTCCTGGTAGCCCTCTCTGATGTGGTGATAGAAAATGGAGATATGTCCATTTGGCCATATGGCCATATTAGGTCAATGATGTCATAATGAACATCACCATTCCTTTGTTTATGTGCCTCAGCTGATTGGGCCAGCACTGCCAGATACCTTCTGGGTTTAGCCAAAGATGGGTTTGGACCAAACCAGAGCTCATTCCTAATCAGCTCTAAATTGCAACAAGTATCATATTTAGATCACTTTGATGCCCGTTGACCAGCTTGAACATATATTTAATATATGCAAACCAACAATCTCAGTTTTTATGCGAATGTCTGCTAGAAATATTTGGATTTGAGCACAGGTGTATCACCATTTATATTGTAAGGTACCAGCGAGGTGCCAACCCTAGCCCCTAGCAACCAATACCATTTCCATTTACTGAAGTTAGATCAGTTAAAGTGTATGTAAACTCTTATGCCCCGTACACACGAGCGGATTTTCCCTCGGGAAAAATCTTGGAGGGTTTTTCCGACGGAATTCCGCTCAAGCTTGGCTTGCATACACACGGTCACACAAAAGTTTGCTGAACTTTCGACCGCCAAGAACGCGGTGACGTACAACACTGCGACAAGCCGAGAAAATGAAGTTGAATGCTTCCGAGCATGCGTAGGAATTTTGCGCATCGGAATTGGTACAGACGATCGGAAATTTCCGTTAGAAACTTTTTCCGACTGAAAAATTGAGAACCTGCTCTCAATCTTTTGCTGGCTGGAATTCCGCCAGCAAAAGTCCGATGGAGCATACACATGGTCGCATTTTCCGACCAAAAGCTCTCGTCTGATTTTTTGCTGGTGGAATTTCCGATTGTGTGTACGCGGCATAACAATACATTTCTTAAATGTTAACCCTTGTGGTCTGTACCATTGAAAGCATTTTGTTTAAAGCTATCACCATAGCCGGTAACCCCACCCCTTATGTTATGTAGAGGGGGAGGTGTTATATAGTCCGAACACAGTCCTTTTCTATGGTGACAACACTGCTCATCCTTGATACAGGGGTTGATTGGCTGCAGGCAAATAGACTTTTTACTTTGCAAGGGGAGTTGCACTGTCAGGGAATTTTCCCAAGAGCTTAGAGAATGTGGTGACTTCCATCAACCAATCACATGCTGTTTTTTTTAAAAAAAATTTAATTTTCCGTGCATGGGTATTCTTTGCAAAGTGAAAGTGATACTAACAAAACAAACATGGTATACTTACCCGCTCTGTGCCATGGTTTTGCTCATAGCAGCCCCGTTCCTCCTATTCGTGGGTTTGCTCGCTGGCGCTCATGGCTCCTCCCCCCTACTGAGTGCCCCCATAGCAGGCTGCTTGCTATGGGGGCACTTGTGTGCGCTCACTCCCGAGCCGCTTTATGTGTGTATACAGAGACACATAACAGGGCTCAACCTTGCACCCCGCTCCCTCCTCACTGGCTGTAATTGACAGCATGGTGAGGCAATGGCTCCCGCTGTTGTCTCTGAGCCAATGAGGGAGCAGAGAGTAAGGGGAGCAGTTGCTCTCATGCACATCGCTGGATCAAGATTGGGCTCAGGTCAGTATTAGGGTGGGCTGGGGGGGGGGGGGCTTTATACTGAAGGCTTTTTTTTTTTTACCTGGATGCATAGAATAATAGGTAAAACACCTTTAGCCTTTAGAATCACTTGACGTTTCACCACATTGGCTGAGCTCAGGGGATACAGTGGCTAAGTGGTTAGCACTTCCACCTGGCAGCACTAAGGTTGTCGGTTCAAATCCCAACCACAGCACTATCTGCCTGCAGTTTGCATGTTCTCCCTGTGTGTGTGCGTGAGATTCCTCCTGGTGCTCCAGTTTCTTCCCATACTCCAAAGGTGCTCCTGTCTAAATTGGCCCTAGTATATGTATGTATGAATGTGTGTTAGGGGACCTTAGACTGTAAGCTCCTTGCTAAATGTAAAGCGCTGCGCAAATTGTTGGCGCTATATAAGTACCTGAAATAAAATAAAATGTTTGAGATGTCCAGCGGCGGTTGGTGTTTTTTTTTGGGTGGAGCTGCACTAGCACAACTGCCCCTACCTGCTAGCACAACTGCCCCCGGGGGTGTTAGCGGCACGGCGCGGCACTAACACCCCCAGCAAACCCCCCACCCGCTGTCCTTACCCTG
>CM053026.1:735436979-735621979 GCA_028564925.1 Lithobates sylvaticus | reverse complement strand
CCTCTCTTCTGCAGCATTTATCATGAACAAAACCCAATCACCTTCCAATTTGCATCACCTTTAACGCTGCCAAGATTTCTGCATGCTGAAAAAAAAAAGTCCCTCTGTTGACCTATGACATGTATTTCACTGAAATATGATGTAGAAGCCGCAGACATTTTCAATGGACATTCTCGGGAAAAACTGGAACCGTGTTTGCTAATGGATTTCCTTCTCATTGGTCTCTGTTTAAACTGGATGCTGAGAAAGCCCCCTGGGTTAATACTGTGTGCAATGGGCATATTTGTTAAAATGCTTCCACTGGTGAGCAGTGGCTGTCCCAGAGTGTGCCGTTGCGAGGGCAGGTTCTTGTACTGCGAGTCCCAAAATGTCACAGAGCTGCCTCGCAACCTATCGGGCGTGATGGGCTTGTCGCTGCGGTACAACGGCTTGACGGAGCTGCAAGACGGACAGTTCACTGGGTTAATTCAACTCACGTGGCTCTATCTGGACCACAATCACATAGACACAATAGAGGGGGATGCCTTTCAAAAACTGCGTAGGGTCAAAGAACTCACACTTAGCTCCAACAAAATCACACATCTAGCGAACCATACTTTCCGACCCATGCCAAACTTGCGCAGTGTGGATTTGTCAAACAATAACATACAGTCCCTGGCGCCGGATCTGTTCCACGGGCTACGCAAGCTGACGAGTTTACAGATGCGCCACAACGCCGTCAAGTTTGTGCCAGTGAGAATTTTTCAGGACTGTCGCAGCCTCGAGTTTCTCGACTTGGGATACAATCAGTTGAAGAGCCTGGCCCGCAACTCCTTTGCAGGCTTGTTCAAACTCGCAGAACTTCACCTGGAGCACAATGACTTAGTGAAAGTTAATTTAGCTCACTTTCCCAGGCTCCTCTCGCTGCATTCTCTCTTTATGAGAAAGAACAAAGTCACCATAGTGGTGAACTCCTTGGACTGGGTGTGGAAGCTCACCAAAATGGATCTCTCTGGGAACGAGATCGAGTATATCGAACCTCACGTTTTCGAAAGTGTACCTCATCTGGAATCCCTACAGCTCGACTCCAACCGACTCACCTATATCGATTCTAGAATCCTGAGTTCTTGGAAATCTCTCGCCAGTATCACCCTGTCCGGGAACAACTGGGACTGTGGGCGTAACGTCTGCGCCTTGGCCTCTTGGTTGAGCAACTTCAAAGGTCGCTATGATGGCAACATGCTTTGCACCACCCCTGAGTATGCCCAAGGAGAGGATGTTTTGGATGCTGTCTATGCTTTTCATTTATGTGAGGACCCTACCGATCCAACTAGCCCCAATGCCATCATCACCTTCTTTAACAACAGTGACAAAACCGCCCATACCAACCCCACCATGACCACTGCCACCTATGACGTCCAGGATACCGAAGGGGAAAAAACTACGGACATCTTGATGGCTACTCTACCCAGCGAGCTGGCGGACAACACCATCCAGATCCACAAGGTGGTCACCGGGACTATGGCTCTGATTTTTTCCTTTCTTATTGTGGTTTTGATGTTGTATGTTAGCTGGAAGTGTTTCCCAGCCAGCCTCCGGCAGTTGAGGCAGTGCTTTGTGACACAGCGAAGGAAGCAAAAACAAAAACAGACTATGCATCAGATGGCTTCTATGTCTGCCCAGGAATACTATGTTGATTACAAACCCAATCACATCGAAGGAGCCCTGGTAATTATTAATGAATACGGTTCCTGTTCTTGTCACCAGCCACCTGCCAGGGAATGTGAGGTGTGACCATGTCTTTCACAAAAAACAAAAAACAAAAAAAAAAGGGATTTAAAACACTGTACAACCAAATAACGATGGCATATAGACCAGCTGAAGAGAATATTTTTGCACCTCTTGACTTGATACTCAAAGGGGAATCTATTGAAAAAAAAAAAAAAAGAATAAATCAAAAACTTGACCTTTTAGCTTTATTGTGTCTTAAAAAAAAAAAAAACCTTCAGGACATGAAATCGATAAAAAAAACAAAAACAAAAAAATATCTAAAAATATTCTAATGGTACGAAGATTTGTCTATATTCAGGAATCTAAGAGTGTATAAAAAAAAAAAGGTACCATGTTGAAATTTTTTTTTGTAATCTACAATGTTTAAAAAGGAAAAAAAAAAAATAATAAAATAGCATTTACAATATATATATATTTTTTTTTAAACTTTTCTTCTGCGCTGTGATGTTCAAAGTAAATCAATGTCATTGAGAACATAAATCTCATTTCCTCTTCATCTGCAGTTTCTTGGCTTGTGTGGCACCCCCCCCCCCACACCCCCCACCACCACCCCCCAGCAACAGGGAGAATAAAGCAGCCTTGATTTAGCTATAGATGGATCAATGGCTGGTCGTTTTAATGGCTCACCCTGCAATAAAACTGGGAATTATTTGCGGTGGCCGTTGCTTAGGCAAGCACTGCAGATTGAATAGGAGGAAATTAAAAAGGAAAAAAAAAATAACTTGGTTTTGCTTAGTTGGTTATCATCAAAGAGTTGGTAGACTTTCCGAAAAGGTTGTATTGGGAATCTGTGAATCACCTGTTGACCGGTTGACATGCGTTGAATTGAAATGCAAAGAATTCGTTGACGATGTTGCATTTGGGCAAAAGGTTGTTGCTTGAGACTGCAGCAAAAAAAAAAAGAGAGAAGAGAGCTTGGGCATAGATGAGCCTTATTTTAGCCCTTGTTGGTATCTTAACCACTGCTGCACATAGGGATCTGTACTCTATAGATCCCTACAATCCATACCGCAACCTTCAATGTGTTATTTGGGCAACCTAAGTCTAAATCTGTAGTCTTTTGGTCAAAGTGCAGTTTTCAGGGTTTTTTTTGGTTTAATTTTGAGTGTTTTCTACAGAATTGTGGCAAAGAGCAGAGAATACTAGGGCTGAAGAACATCAGCTTCTATAGAGGATCACCAGAAAATGCTACAACCAGCAAGCCCTGTATCTAAAATGCATCCATTCCACCATGGAATGGTATATAAAGCTGAAATGGTATATAAAGCTGACATTCCACAAACATTCTCTGCGGGTGAATCTTCATGGGAGTGATTGATTCTCCAGCAGTCACATTCACTGCTTTATAAATAGACCCCCCCCAGTGTATGGTCCATGAACAGCTCACATTGGCAGCAGGATCTGTAATGCAATGTATAGTGGGGGTTTTTCTGTATCCAGTATTGGAGTTATAACTGAAATGTGCTCACTGCGCAGATGCTGGGGAACTACAAGTGCCAACATGCCCAGATTGCTTCATCCTCCATCTGGTATATTGGCAATGCAACATTTGCAAGGGATTTGGGACTGCAAGTCCCAACATTGGTCGTTGGCCTTGCCATATTGTTTTATATATATATAGAGAGTGTTTAGACTTACAGGTTGGAGCTGATGGGAAACCACAAATCCCAGCGTGCCCTCGACTGTGATTTATACTGGGTTATACTGGGATTTGACCTTTCATTACTGGCCATGGTGAAATGCTGTGCATTGTCTGGTAGTTGGGGTCAGGCTGGGACTTCTAGCTCCACTTCTAACCCTAATGCTAAGACTTGTAGTTCCACCTCTAGCCCTAATGCTGGGGCATTTAGTTCCACCTCTATCCCTAATGCTGGGACTTGTAGTTCCACCTTTACCCCTAACCCTGGGACTTGTAGTTCTATCTCTAACCCTAATGCTGGAAGTTGTAGTCCCACTTTTAACCCTAACACTGATAGCTCCGGCTCTAACCCATATGTGGGGAATTGTAGTTCCACCCTTAGCCCTAAAACTGGGACTTCTAGTTCTACCTCCAACCCTAAAACTGTGACTTGTAGTTCTACCTCCAACCCTAATACTGGGACTTGTAGTTTTACCTCCAACCCTAGAGCTGGGACTTGTAGTTTTACCTCCAACCTTAGAACTGGGACTTGTAGTTCTACCTCCAACCATCATACTGGGACTTGTAGTTCTACCTCCCACCTTAATACTGGGACTTGTAGTTCTACCTCCAACCATAATACTGGGACTTGTAGTTCTACCTCCAACCCTAATACTGGGACTTGTAGTTCTACCTCCAACCCTAGAACTGGGACTTGTAGTTCTACCTCCAACCCTAAAACTGGGACTTGTAGTTCTACCTCCAACCCTAAGATTGGGACTTGTAGTTTTACCTCCAACCCTAGAACTGGGACTTGTAGTTCTACCTCTAACCCTCATACTGGGACTTGTAGTTCTACCTCCCACCTTAATACTGGGACTTGTAGTTCTACCTCCAACCATAATACTGGGACTTGTAGTTCTACCTCCAACCCTAGAACTGGGACTTGTAGTTCTACCTCCAACCCTTAGACTGAGACTTGTAGTTCTACCTCCAACCCTAGAACTGGGACTTGTAGTTCTACCTCCAACCCTAAAACTGGGACTTGTAGTTTTACCTCCAGCCCTAACACTGCGACTTGTAGTTCTACCTCTAATCTTAATGTTTGTAGTTGTCGTTCCATCTCTAACCCTAATTCTGGGACTTGTAGTTAGACCCCCAACCCTAATACTGGGACTTGTAGTTCCAACTCAAACCCTTATAACTTAACCCTAACACTGATAGCTCCAGCTCTAACCCATATGTGGGGAATTTTAGTTCCACCCTTAGCCCTAAAACTGGGACTTGTAGTTCTACCTCAAATCTTAATGTTGGGAGTTGTAGTTCCATCTCTAACCCTAATGCTGAGACTTGTAGTTAGACCTCCAACCCTAACACTGGGACTTGTAGTTCCAACTCTAACCCTAACACTTGGACTTGTAGTTACCCTTTTACGCTAATGCTGGGACTTGTAGTTCCCATTTTACCCTAACACTGGGACTTGTAGCACTAGCTCTAACCCTTACACTGGTATTTGTAGTTTGACCTTTACCCCTAACACTGGGACTTGTAGTCCTACCTCTAACCCTAATTCTGGGACTTCAAGTTCTACCTCTAAACCTAATGCTGGGACTTGTAGTTCCACCCCTAACCCTTTTATTGGGATTCCACCTCTAATCATTATACTGGGACATGTAGTTCCACCTCTACCTCTTATGCTGGGACTTGTAGTTCCACCTCAAACCCATCCACTGGGACTTGTAGTTCTACTTCTAACCCTAAGTCTGGGACTTATAGCTCATCGCCTTACCTTAATGCTGGGACTTGTAGTTCTACCACTAACCCATATGCTGGAACTGGTAGCTTCACGTCTAACCCTGGGAATTGCAGGTTCATTTCAGACCAATAACATCAGGCTGGAATATGTAGTTCACCAGCTGCTTATATGACAGCTGGGGCCCAGATGGCACATCCACAGCTGGTTAACATGGCATGCTGGGACTTGTAGTTCCAAATCAATGTTTTGGGTTCTGGTGGGATTTTTCATATCTGCCTGTGACTTCTAATAGATGCCTGTGAGTTTTGGTTCTTCTGCTTGCTGTCATAACCAGCTGAGACTTGTAGTTCCACTATAAAGCTTGATGGGACCTGTAGTTCCACTGCAGTTGCTTATATGTAGTGACAATGCTGGGGAGCCCTCAGTCCCTGTGTCCTCCAATCATTGTAGAGGTCTGGATTTCACCTCCAGTGCTAATTACTAAGCCAAAGACAGACACAATCAGTGTTGTGCCCCCCCCCCCCCCCCCTCTGCAACCTGCACACATCTCTATGTATATTATCTGGGGGGGTCTGGTTGTCTCTCGGCTATAGATCACCCTGCGAATCAAAGACTTGCTTTTAATTTCTATGTCGCTATGGCAACAGAATCAAGTTGGAATATAAGATAAAATCAGGAGCTGATTGCTGGAGGTGTTCTCCCCACTTCTAAGGGAAATAACAGGAGAAGACGAGCCTGTTCCCAGGATACAGATAGAGCCTGTTACTGGCATGGGAAGGGTTAACCGGTCACATCGTCTGGTGACCCGAGACAGGAAAGGGTTAATGTGCCCCTTATAAATCGGTAATTGTAGGGGATTCATCTACTCAGAGAATGGAGACTTCCATTAGTCATGGATGTATCATTCATTACCAGCTTCACCCTCATCATTCCATGGAAACTTCTCTCCATTCTATCTATATCTATAGATCTGCATTGTCTGCAATCAGCCAGTATAATAGAAGTGCTAGAATGTGGTGTATGGAGCTCTGTCATTATATATCATGACTTCTATTAGTATCTATCTATCTATCTATCTATCTATCTATCTATCTATCTATCTATCTATCTATCTATCTATCTATCTATCCCTTCTCTCCCTCTAACCATTAATCTATCTATCTATCTATCTATCTATCTATCTATCTATCTATCTATCTATCTATCTATCTATCTATCTATCTATCTATCTATCCCTTCTCTCCCTCTAACCATTAATCTACCAAACTGCCATCTCGCTATCCATTTATCTATCAATGTGTCCCAGATCTATCTATCTATCTATCTATCTATTTCTCTATCTATCTAACCATGTATATCTATCAATCAGTCAATCTGTCTATCCATTTATTTATCAATTTGTCCTAGATCTATCAAACCCCACTTCATCTATAATTTATTTATCCCCTATCAATCTATCTATCTATCTATCTATTTATCTATGTATCTCTCTATCTCACCTTTTAATCTACCTACCCCCTTCCCCTCTCTCTATCCATTCTCTATCAATCAGTCTATTTCTCTATTTGTTCATCTATCAATATAACCCCACTATATCTATCATTTATTAATCCTCCCTTTCTCTGCCTATCTATCTATCTATCTATCTATCTATCTATCTATCTATCTATCTATCTATCTATCTATCTATCTATCCCTCTAACCATTAATCTACCAATCTGCCATCTCGCTATCCATTTATCTATCAAGGTGTCCCAGATCTATCTACCTATCTAGCTATCTATCTATCTCTATCTATTTATCTAACCATGTATATCTATCAATCAATCAGTCAGTCAATCTGTCTATCCATTTATTTATCTATTTGTCCTAGATCTATCTAGAAAACCCCACATTATCTATAATTTATTGATCCCATATCTATCTATCTATCTATCTATCTATCTATCTATCTATCTATCTATCTATCTATCTATCTATCTATCTATCTTTCTATCTATCTATCTATCTACCCACCCCCTTTCTCTGTCTCTCTCTCTATCAATCGGTCTATTTATTCATCTATCATCTAACTCCACTCTATCTATCAAGTATTTATCTTCCCTTTCTCTATCTATCTATCTATCTATCTATCTATCTATCTATCTATCTATCTATAGATCTATCTAGAAAACCCCACATTATCTATAATTTATTGATCCCCCATCTATCTATCTATCTATCTATCTATCTATCTATCTATCTATCTATCTATCTATCTATCTATCTATCTACCCACCTCCTTTCTCTGTCTCTATCAATCAGTCTATTTATTCATCTATCAATCTAACTATACTCTATCTATCATTTACTTAACTTCTATCTACCTATCTATCTATCTATCTATCTATCTATCTATCTATCTATCTATCTATCTATCTATCTATCTATCTATCTATCTATCAATCAATCAATCAGTCAATCTGTCTATCCATGTATTTATCAATTTGTCCTAGATCTAAATCTATACATTTATTGATCCTCTATCTATCTATCTATCTATCTATCTATCTATCTATCTATCTATCTATCTATCTATCTATCTATCTTTCTACCTACCCCCTGCCTCTCTCTCTATCCATTCTCTATTAATCAGTCTATTTCTCTATTTATTCATTTATCAATCTAACTGCACTCTATCAAGTATCAATCTTCCCTTTCTCTATCTATCTATCTATCTATCTATCTATCTATCTATCTATCTATCTATCTATCTATCTATCTATCTATCTATCTATCTATCTATCTATCTATCTATCCATCTACATATAACAGCACTCTATCATTCCACGTTTTTCCTTCCCTCCCTCGCCTTCTATACCTCACACTTCCCAGTTCCGTATTCCAGTATCTGTCTCCAATACAGAATTCTAGAAGTATTTCCGGGGAAGACAAACTCTGTACATTATTTCATGTTCACTAATAATAAATAGATAACAGGAATAACTTGACATCTAATAGTCCTTGCCCTGGCCCTGCACTGGTAGGCTGGTGGTGTAGCGGTCCTGGAGGCCATGCTGGGAGTGGTAGTTCTACACCAGGCCGGCTGTGTCGGTGGAGGGAAGGATGGATGTGCGTGGTTGGCTCGGTGTGGATTAGTAGGAGCGCAGTGCCATCTGCAGTGAACAAGCCTCGCTTTCCCTCTCTACTCGGCATCGTCGCTCTATGAAAGCAGAAATAAAAAAATACTGTAGATCCTTCTATGGGACCTACAACTGATATGCCTCACGTGTGGTCTCCGGTCCTTGTACATAGCTCGGGGTCCTTGTACATAGCTCGGGGTCCTTGTACATAGCTCGGGGTCCTTGTACATAGCTCTGGGTCCTTGTACATGGCTCGGGGTCCTTGTACATAGCTCGGGGTCCTTGTACATAGCTCGGGGTCCTTGTACATAGCTCGGGGTCCTTGTACATAGCTCGGGGTCCTTGTACATGGCTCGGGGTCCTTGTACATAGCTCGGGGTCCTTGTACATAGCTCGGGGTCCTTGTACATGGCTCGGGGTCCTTGTACATGGCTCGGGGTCCTTGTACATAGCTCGGGGTCCTTGTACATAGCTCGGGGTCCTTGTACATAGCTCGGGGTCCTTGTATATGGCTCGGGGTCCTTGTACATGGCTCGGGTCCTTGTACATGGCTCGGGGTCCTTGTACATGGCTCGGGGTCCTTGTACATGGCTCGGGGTCCTTGTATATGGCTCGGGGTCCTTGTACATGGCTCGGGGTCCTTGTACATGGCTCGGGGTCCTTGTACATGGCTCGGGGTCCTTGTACATAGCTCGGGGCCCTTGTACATAGCTCGGGGTCCTTGTACATAGCTCGGGGTCCTTGTTAGGAATAAAGAATGAAAACATTACAGCACTATAAAAAGTCCTTCTAGATAACAATAGTATAAAACGGAGAAGGTCAGGCTGGATTGAAGGTCACCCGATGGCCTCGGAGCAAGGCCGGGAAAGACGCCCGACAAATCTATCACTCATTTATTTCCCCATTACTTATAACCAATCATTGGGGGGTTCTGGTCTCGGAGGACTTGGGTGGAAGATATGTAATTTTGTCTCGGGACACGTCTGATGAATTGCCCTCCTGGGACTCACTTTGTATCAGATAAGGAAGTGACTGCAAGATTTATTACCCCGGAAATTTACATTAAAATGGCTTGTTAAAGGGGGACTCCCGCTCGGCCAGCGCTCTTCTCAAGCACACCATTGTGATGTTTATGCTACTTTGTGAATGAAGTGATGAACACAAGTCAGGTTGTTTGTTATTGCTTTCATCAGCCTTGAAGTTGTCCTCCACAGTCGCTCCTCCATGTCTCAGCATTGAGCGATTAGTAGTACTGATTTGTTGCTGGTGTGTGAGAGATAACCTGAGCCAAGAGGTGTTCCTGTTTAAAGAGGAACTTTATTGTATTTTTTTGTGCTTAAAAAACATATTTACCAACCCAGCAAATCAAGTGGTTGGCTGGATGCAATCCTTTGCTATCCATTAACTGGCCCTTGGGGCACTTTTCTTCCCAATGATATGAGGCACTATTCTCCCCCCTAATATCAACAATGGGGCACTCTCCCTCCCATTAGTATCAAGGATGGGGTACTTTCCCTCCTATTAGTATCAACGATGGGACACTATCCCTCCCATTAATATCAATGATGGGGCACTATCCCTGCCATTAATATCAACAATGGGGCACTCTCCCTCCCATTAGTATCAAGGATGGGGTACTTTCCCTCCTATTAGTATCAACGATGGGACACTATCCCTCCCATTAATATCAATGATGGGGCACTATCCCTGCCATTAATATCAACAATGGGGTACTGTCCCTCCCATTAGTATCAACGACGGGGTACTATCCCTCCCAATAATATCAGCAATGGGGTACTATCCCTCCCATTAATATCAATGATGGGGCACTATTCCGCCCATTAATACCAATAAAGGGGTGCTATACCTCCCATTAATATCAGTGATGAGGTACTATCCCTCCCATTAGTATCAACGATGGGGCACTACCCCCCCCATTAGTATTGATAATGGGGCACTATCCCTCCCATTAGTATTAATGTTGAGGCACTATCCCTCCCATTAGTATTAATGTTGAGGCACTATTGCACCCACTGACACCAACAATGGGGCACTATTTTTTCCACTGATACCAATGATGGGGCACTAATACTTCCACTAATACAAACAATGGGGTACTATTCCTCCAACTAATACCAATGATGGGGTACTACTCCTCCTCATACTGACCCCCTACCTTGAGGCCATGTTTATTCCCACTGATGCTGGGGCCCAGGAATTTTTTTGTTACCCCTTGCTGGTCACAATCTGCCCCCCCCCCCCCCTAAAGTCTGAAGGACAAGAAACTGGCCCTTTGTTTGAAAAGTTAACAAACCCTTGGTCTAGGGCAGGGTTTCTCAACAAGGGTTCCTCTAGAGCAGGGGTCTCCAAACTTTTTAAACAAAGGGCCTGTTTACAGTCCTTCGGGCTTCAGGGGGGCCGGACTTTGGCCAGTGTGAGTAGAAATAGTACTGGCATCAGTGGGAGTAAAAACTGTTCCGTTATTGGTTTTAACAGGAGGCATATCGCTCCATCAATGATGTCAGTGGGAGGAATGATGCCCCGATATTGGTCTTAGTAGGAGAAACAGTGCCCCATAGAGGGTGTCAGTGGGAGGAATAGTGCCCCATCATTGGTCTTTGTAGGCGGAACAGTGCCCCACATCAATGGTGTCAGTGGGAGGAATTGTGCCTCATCATTATTGTCAGTTGGAGGAAGTGTCCTGAGGGCCGGATAGAAGCAAGCAAAGGGCCACATCTGGCCCTCGGGCCGCAGTTTGGAGACCACTGTTCTAGAGGTTACTAGGAGTTCCTTGAGCAATGAGCAAATGTTTTGCTTCTCAGATAACTTCCCACTGACACCATTGATTTTTTAGCTATTTGTAAGGCAGTAATTATCCCCAATGACCACAAATGTAAGGAGCATTCTTCCTTAGACCACAAATGTAAGGAACATTCTTCCTTAGACCACAAATGTAAGGAACATTCTTCCTTTGACCACAAATGTAAGGAGCATTGTTCCTTAGACCACAAATGTAACGAGCATTCTTCCTTAGACCACAAATGTAAGGAACATTCTTCCTTTGACCACAAATGTAAGGAACATTCTTCCTTTGACCACAAATGTAAGGAGCATTCTTCCTTTGACCACAAATTTAAGGAACATTCTTCCTTTGACCACAAATGTAAGGAGCATTGTTCCTTAGACCACAAATGTAAGGAGCATTGTTCCTTAGACCACAAATGTAAGGACCATTCTCCCCAATGACCACAAATGTAAGGAGCATTATTCCTTAGACCACAAATGTAAGGACCATTCTCCCCAATGACCACAAATGTAAGGAGCATTATTCCTTAGACCACAAATGTAAGGAACATTCTTCCTTAGACCACAAATGTAAGGAACATTCTTCCTTAGACCACAAATGTAAGGAGCATTCTTCCTTTGACCACAAATGTAAGGAACATTCTTCCTTAGACCACAAATGTAAGGAGCATTCTCCCCAATGACCACAAATGTAAGGGGCATTTTTCCTTAGGCCACAAATGTAAGGAACATTCTTCCTTAGATCACAAATGTAAGGAACATTCTTCCTTAGATCACAAATGTAAGGAACATTCTTCCTTAGATCACAAATGTAAGGAACATTCTTCCTTAGACCACAAATGTAAGGAGCATTGTCCCTTAGACCACAAATGTAAGGAGCATTATTCCTTAGACCACAAATGTAAGGACCATTCTCCCCAATGACCACAAATGTAAGGAGCATTATTCCTTAGACCACAAATGTAAGGAACATTCTTCCTTAGACCACAAATGTAAGGAACATTCTTCCTTAGATCACAAATGTAAGGAACATTCTTCCTTAGACCACAAATGTAAGGAACATTCTTCCTTAGACCACAAATGTAAGGAGCATTCTTCCTTAGACCACAAATGTAAGGAGCATTATTCCCACTGACCATCACACTAATGTATCATGAGTTGTAGATATAGCCATTTTTAGCAGGGGTTCCTTTGGACATCATCCCTCCCATTAATATCAACGGTCAAGTTATTTTGAGGGTTCCTCTGTGTTGAAAAGGTTAAGAAAGGCTGGTCTAGGGTGTCAGTCATCTGGCTTTTCTGATGTTATCAGGGGTAGTCTTTTCTTTGAACTGGCTCCTTACAGTGGAGACTCCAAGCCCCTTGGGATGTATGGTGTCAATATCTCAGAAGGCTTCAGATTGAAGAAGGGGGGTGGCATCACCTGTGAGTGTGAAGCCAGAACCCACTGCAAAGAAAGTACCTACCCCCCCCCCCCCCCCCCCCAAAAAAAAAGTAATTTCCATTTATGTAAAGGGGTTGTGGAGGGATGGGGTAGTAAGTAAGGGTAAAGGGTTTCCTTTAATAATGATCAAAATTTGTAGAAAGGGACACAAGTCTGTGAAAGTAGGGGGGGGGGGTGGTTTACAGTAAATTATGGTACGGAAACTTGCACCCTGTAGTAACTGGTACACCTATTAGTTCATCAATGGGTTAAAGACCGCATCTATAGGCACATTTTTAAAATCTTGTAGGCCCCTGATGCCTAGCCTGTGGCTCGGGGGACCACACTTTGGCACTAACTCACACCTCAGCTTGAGTGTTTTCAGTCTTTTTTTCTTTTTATTATTATTTTGACTTTTTTATGTGCATTTTCATGGGAAGCTAGATACTAGGAGGAGAGGCAGGAAATTGCACAGTAAAACAAATTATTTTTTTTTTTTTGTTTACAAACTTTTTTTTTATTAAGTACAAAAGGTGGTACAAAACCGACATGGCATTTTGTGCATTTTTTGGCAGTTTTTTAGTCCAATGGCCAAAAATGCTCCAAAAATGCTCCAAAAAGCTCTTTTTTTGGGGCAGATATTTTTTTTTAGCTTTTTTTGAGCTTCAACCACCATGACATTCAGGTGTGGACGGACACCGCTAAGTATAATGCCAATCTTGATGTTGAGCATTAAGGCGCGTCAGAAACGCGCTTCAAAACGCTCAGGTGTAAATGGGGGTCTTACTGTGCCACCCTTGCCCTTGGGGCCCCAATGAACAGGACTAAGATGTTACATGCATGCATTGTTATTCCTAAAGAGGTTTTTAGAGCCTAATGCCGCATGCACACGGTCGGACTTTCCGACAACAAATGTTCGATGTGAGCTTGTCATCAGAAAATCTGACTGTGTGTAGGCTCCATTGGACATGGACATGGAATTTCCGACAACAAATGTTTGAGAGCTGGTTCTCAAATTTTCCATCAACAAAACTTGTTGTCGGAAATTTCCGATCGTGTGTGCACAATTCCGACGCACAAAATTCCACGCATGCTCGGAATCAAGTAGAAAAGCTGCACTGGCTATTGAACTTAATTTTTCTCGGCTCGTCGTACGTGTTGTACGTCACGGCGTTCTTGACGTTCGGAATTTCCGACAAGATTTGTGTGACCGTGTGTATGCAAGACAATTTGGAGCCAACATCCGTCGGAAAAAAAAAAAAAAATCCACGGTTTTGTTGTCGGAATGTCCGATCGTGTGTACGCGGCATTACTGTTCTCTGTAGCACCATTGTGCCCAACTGGAGGCCTGAGGGCCACATTCAGCCCTTTGGCACTTACTGTGCGGTCCGTGGGGCTCCTACAAACAGTAGTCTGAGTTTGGGTGCGGAAGCCAGCAAATGGAAAATATTCCTTCGTCTGGCTTCTGTTTTTTTGTCCGTCCATCCCTTTTTTTTACTTTTTATGTTTTTTTATATCTCTTATAATATATCTTGCTAAGACAAATATCAAAAGTAATTTTAAGGCATTACATATTAGACGTGGCTCTTTGGTGATGTCAGGGGCCACACGTGAGGCCCGCGATATGAAATAGGTTGACCACCACTGGTGGAAGCGATTACAGTATTGTTCTTTTTTTTGTAGTTTGTTGCTTAATATGACGCATAAAGCGTTGCGGAGTGGTAATCAATGGCAACCAATCAAATTTCAGCAAGAGTTTACAATTGTCAGACCAAGATCGGAGATTCCTCGGATTTATTGATAATGGTGACTGAACTTTGCAAATGTATGCTTGCGGTCTTATTGGCTGCTTGTCTGTTTATGGATAGGTTGTATTGGCTACTACAGAACTACATGTCCCAGCATGCTTTGCTCCACTTTATAGTAGACCGGTTATGGATAAAAGCACAGCTCCCAACTGTCTCTGATTTCGAGGGACTGTCCCTGATGTCCCCTTTTTCCTCCATATTTGTCCCTCATTTCGGTCTGATCTCTATAGTTGTATATAAAATGCACTTTTTATCTTTTAAAAAGTGTTTTCCAGTGCTAAACCTTCCATCCAAATTCTAAATTGCTGCATTTGTACATTTCAGGAGCCAATATAAAGGAATAGTAGATGGGAAAAAAGCCCTTGTGGGTTTAACTAATCTTCTTTTTTTGTATAATTCTTCTTTAAAGGGGGCGTGGCAGAGGGTGTGTCCTATGTCTACAAATGTTTACTAATTAGTGTCCCTCGTTCCCATCTAGGGTTGCCACCATTTCTTCAAGTCAAACCGAACACTTTAGTGGCTCACAATAATCTTTTTTATAGTATAAACTATACGTATATTTTGCTATTAAATAACATTTCTAATCATATGAAGTTATATACAAGAGTCCCCCTTTACATCAGAGTCCACAGAGTTCCCCTTTTACATCTGAAGCCACAGAGTTCCCCTTTTACATCTGAACTCGCAGAGTTCACTTTCACTGTAAGGTTCTGCAGACTCTGATGTAAGGGAGAACTCTGGGGACTCTAACATAAGGGATGCTCTGGGAACCCTGAATTAAGAGGGAGCACTAAGAACTCTGATGTACAGAGAGGACTCTGATGTAAGGGGGAACACTGAGAACTCTGATGTACAGAGAGGACTCTGATGTAAGGGGGAACACTGAGAACTCTGATGTAAAGGGAAACTCTGATGTAAGGGGGAACACTGAGAACTCTGATGTAAAGGGAAACTCTGATGTAAGGGGGAACACTGAGAACTCTGATGTAAAGGGAAACTCTGATGTAAGGGGGAACACTGAGAACTCTGATGTAAAGGGAAACTCTGATGTAAGGGGGAACACTGAGAACTCTGATTTATGGAGAGGACACTGATGTAAGAGGGAACACTGAGAACTCTGATGTAAAGGGAAACTCTGATGTAAAGGGTGCTCTGAGAACCCTGATTTACCTTAGTGTACTCCCTCGGAGGCAGGAGAGAGAAGGGGGAGACTTCAGTCACAGACAGGGATGGATGGTGAGCTCACTCACCCCTTGGCAATCAGCACCTCTTATCCAGATGTAGCTGAGGCTGTTGGACTTCAAATTTCCGGCCCCCACTTTCCTTTTCTGAGGTACAGCACTGGGGATTGGAGTGTGTGCAGACACAGAGGGGTGGGGGGGGGGAGGTGCAGATCAAGCCCTTTCTGGGGGGGGGGGGGATTGTTAGTGCTGGTTTTGGGCAGCGTGAAAGAGAGTGTAACAGACACTCTTGGCTTAGACAACTGCAGCCAGCAACCTTGCTGGGAGGCCATAGTCCAGTCTGAATAATGTGTCTAGGTTTCAGGCAGTCTGAAACCCGGACACGTGATTCCAAACCCAAATTGTCCGGGTAAATCCCGGACAGGTGGCCACCCTATTCCCATCTCAAAAAGTTGTGAGGTATGTAAAAGCCTTTGGAACAAAAGTGTGGATAATTCATTTGACTGGGATGCAGTGGCCTCCTAGTGGCATGATATACCTCCTAACTAGCACTAAGATCTAAAGATAATAATACATCCTACAATCTGATTGTGCAATCTTGAGATCTACCAACAACATTGTAGAGCCGGGACCTGGCTGATACAAACTGAATCCATTGTTTATATTGTTTTGGTAGATTGAAAGGCAGTTGTACATAGATTGTGCAAACAGATTGTAACATATATGGCCAGATTAATACTGAACTCCAGGCACACTTAAAATACACAAATTATTTCAGTTCTGTAGTCATTAATACATCATTAAAGTGTTACTAAACCCACAGCAGTAAAATCAGTCTGTATATGCAGTAAAGCATGCTTGTTATACTCACTGTGGAATCTAAGGGGTTAATCCTCTGCATTGTGTGAAAAAGCTGTTTAATTCTGTCATTTCTGATCCTCCCCTTCTTTCACTGTCCCCATTCAATCTCCTGATAGTACAGAGCCTTGGGGACACTCCGCACATGCTCAGTTTGGTGTGTATTGCTAGAGAGGTTTTTTTTGTTTTGTTTATGGGAGGGTGCATGTGATCAGCACAGGGCCAATCAGCACTGTCCAGACAGAGGGTCAGGGGTCCTGCAGCCTCATAGAACAGTCAGAGGAGAATGAAAACTCCTCCTACAAGCTTTAACCAGTTCTCATCCAAAGACTGACAGAAGTTACAAGACTGCTCTATACCGCTGATGAGAAAAGGCATTTAGCAGTTTATATTTACTAAAATAATTGCATTTCCATGTTCTGTGTACTGTGGGAGACCAGATATAGTGAATGCAGGCTCCTGGGATTAGTAACACTTTAAATGTATTTTTTTTTAATGTGACATGATATCAGCATCTTACAGTCTCTGTACAGCAGGGTTGGACTATAAGGGGAAGAAGCAGCACAAGAATCAAATTAGTTCATGTGCTGACAAGGAGTGTCCCCCCCACAGTTAGAATCACTACCGTAGGGAACATATTAACCCCTGCAGCGCCCCTAGTGTTAACCCCTTCCCTGCCAGTCACATTTACACAGTAATCATTGCAATTTTATAGCAACGATCGCTGTGTAAATGGGAATGGTCCCAAAAATGTGTCAAAAGTGTCCGAAGTGTCCGCCGCAATATCGCAGTCATGAAAAAAAAATCACGGATCGCCGCCATTACTAGTAAAAAAATTAAAAATGCAATAAATCTATCCCCTATTTTGTAGACGCTATAACTTTTGCGCAAACCGATCTATATACGCTTATTGCGATTTTTTGTTCCAAAAATATGTAGAAGAATACGTATCGGCTTAAACTGAGTAAAAAAATTGTTTAAAAAAAAAAAAGGGATATTTATTATAGCAAAAAGTAAAAAATATTGTGTTTTTCTTTCAAAATTGTCGCTCTTCTTTTGTTTATAGCGCAATATAAAAACAAAAACCGCAGAGGTGATCAAATACCACCAAAAAAAACCTCTATTTGTGGGAAAAAAAGGACGTCAATTTTGTTTGGGTGCAACGTCGCACGACCACGCAATTGTCAGTTAAAGCGACGCAGTGCCGAATCGCAAAAAGTGCTCTGGTAAGGAAGGGGGTAAAATCGCCCGGTGCTGAAGTGGTTAAAAAGGCTATTCTTTTTTATCTTATTATTTTTGGTTGAAGTTCTGCTGAGTGGAAACCTGGGATGTACCCACTGCAATAAAGTGGTCTCGGAAAAACATGTATGTTATTAGTGTGGGTAAAATGGTTTTAGGGGCACCTACAAATACTACACATATAAATACAGATGGTCCTTTGACTATTGGACTCATGTCATGGTGAGGGTATGGCTTCCTTGTGAATCAATCAGCTCAGCTATATGGTCAAGTGTTTGTGGATATCCCTCCAAATCATTGAGTTTAGGACTTCCCAGAGAAGCATATTGTTAAGCCGGCCATTGACGATTCGAATCTCGGCCGGTGCAGCAGGAACCATGTATGGGCAGGCTGAATGTTAAAAGGTTGATTGATCAATCCACTTGGGTACAACCAAAATGCCGGATTGTATATGCGATTATCGCAATTGGCTGTTATAAACGCTAGCAATAATCACTTGGGGGACGGCTTCCCCTGCTGGGAGAGCACAATGGCTCGGCGGGAGGGATTCCCCCATCAGCATTGTCTGTGTTTGCAAGAAAGAAATGTGCTCCGTCTATGGCTGGCCTTAAAGTGGTTGTAAACCCTTACAAACCACTTGGACCTACAGGTAAGCCTAGATTAAGACTTATCTGTAGGTCAAAGAAATATCTCCTAAACCTACACGGTTTAGGAGATATTTGCCTAAAGACAGGCACCACTGTCGACGGCACATGCGCCATAGACAGCGGCGCACAGGCACACTGAGAAAGCCAATCTCAACGGCGATATGCCGCGAGTGTCGGCTCCCGTGCGCATGCGCGGGGGTGACGTAATTGCAGCGCCGTTGAATGACTGCGCCAGAGCCGTGAGACCCACCAAGAATATGGAGGGTCCATACACAAGGGGACAGCAGTGACTTTGCTGGCTCCTGTGTCAGGTAAGTGACACATAATGGACTACTATGCGATGCATAGTAGCCCATTATGCTTTACCTTTGCAGGGAAACAAAGAGGAAGTAACACCCATCAGGGTTTACTTCCTCTTTAAGGCTACAACACATGAAGACTTTTTCGATAACTGTACACTTCCAACCTTGTGTATACAGTTCAGGGAAGGCCCTTTTGTGTTCAAGCATGACTGTGCACCCATTCACAAAGCTGGCTCCATAAAGACATGGTTTGATGAGTTTGGGGTGGAGGAACTCGAGTGGCCTGAACAGAGCCCTGACCTCAACCCTACTGAGTATCTTTGTGAGCCAGGTCCTCTCACCCAACAGTACCAGACCCATTTTGGCTAAATGGGTACAAACTCGTTCAGACACACTTCAAAATTATGGAAAAAGTCTTCCCAGAAGAGTGGAGACTGTTCTAACTACAAAGGATGGGCCAACCCTACATTAAAGCAAACCTTCCATGGCAAAACTAAAGGTCAACTTTTTCTGCCAGGCCCTCTCCTGGTGAGGTCTCCCAGCAGAGATGAGAGCTTGAAATCCTACAAGAATTCACTCCAGCCAATTGCAAAAGTGTATTATCCTGGGATTTCTAGCTCCCAACTCTGCCAGGAGGTTTGGGGGGGCGTTTTCTTTACAAATGGCTTTTTAAACTCTTGTTGACTGTGTAACGCATACACTGTAGATGGCCTCTAACCTCCACCGCATCCTGAGGTTGTGTGCTAAGAACATGTTAACTGGGCACTACTCAAGATTTCGCTGACAGCTCTCGGTCACACCATCTGATCAAGTGCCAGAGGCACAGTCACCCAATCATGTGACTGCTGTGAGAGCCAATCAAAGCAGTCACATAATACAGAAGCTGCACTGTTAAGGATTTAAAGTAATAGTTGGGGGCTATTTGCCAAGGGGTCCGCTTTATTGCCCATGGTTTTGAAATGGAATGTCCAACAAGTTCATATAGTTGTGATGATCAGGTGTTTACATGCCCAACAAGCTCATGTCAGTGCAATCATCTGTTTTTTACAATAAAATGTTGAACAAGCTCATTTAAGTAGAATGATCAGGTGTCTATAATGGAATGTCCAACTAGCTCATGCAGGTGTGATGACAGGGGCGGACTGGCAACTCATGGGGCCCCCGTGCAATAGGAAATTATGGGGCCCCCAGGCAATCAGAGATTATGGGGTCACACAGTATACACACACACAGTATACAATCACACAGTATACACAGACATGTTTCTATTGGCTGAGAAGGTATTGGAGAGGTGGGGCAGCTATAATCTCTGGATTTATAGACCAAAAGGATGTCGGTAAGGGACATTTCAGAAACAGATGTAAAAAAAACACAGATTTTTACATACTGTCCCTGGTTTTACTGAGGCTGGCAACCCTGATGAGGCCCCCTAGGGGCCCGGGGCCCTCGGGAAGTGCCAGAGTGGCCGAATGGTCAATCCGCCCCTGTGTAATGATCAGATGTTCTTGTTATGCCCCGTACACACGGTCGGAAATTCCGACCACAAAATCCGTCAGATTTTTTCAGACGGATTTTGTCCGACACTGGTGTTGCATACACACGGTCGGACAAAGTTGTCAGAAAATCTGATCATTCTGAACGTGGCGACGTTCGTTGCGTACGACGGAACTACGTAGAGGCTAGTAGCCAATAGCTTTGGTCTCGTAATTTGATCTGAGCATGCGTGGCACTTTGTCCGTCGGAATTCTCTACACGCGATCGGAAAAAGTCCGATCGGATTTTGTTGTCGGAAAATTTGAGAGCAGGATCTCAAATTTTTTCCGTCGGAAATTCCGATGGAAAAAGTCAGATGGAGCCCACACACGGGCGGATTTTCCGACAACACGGTCCGATCTGACATTTTCTGTCGGAATTTCCGACCGTGTGTACGGACGGGGGCTTAGAATGGCCGACGAGTTCATAGAGTTGTGATGATCAGGTGTTTACAATGGAATGTCCAACAAGCTCAGACAATCGGGTGATTACAATAAAATGCCCAACAAGCTCATAAAAGGTGCAATGATCTGTTTACAATGGAATGTCCAACAAGCTCACGTAGGTGTGATGATCAGGTGTTTACATGGGATGCCCAGCAAGCTCATATAGCCGTGACAATCAAGTTTTTACAGTGTAATGTCCAATGAGAGCAAATGATCAAGTATTCACATTAAAATGCCCAACAAGCTCATACAGGTGCAATGATTAAGTGTTTACGTGCCCGACAAGCGCATGCCAGTGGAATGGTCTAGTGCAGGGGTCTCCAAACTATTAGACATGTGCAATTCGTTTAGTTACGCATTCGTTAGTCGTCAAAATTCGTTATATTCGTTCTTTCGTATCGTACGAATGAACGAATGATTTAGTAAAAATTTTAACGAATAACGAATTATCGAATCAAACGAATATGAAAAACAACGAAAATACGAAATAATTAAATTAGAAACAACGAAACTACGAATGAATGAAAATCCGAAAACGAAAACAGAAACAACGAAAATACCGAACAAAGATTCAAAAATAACAAAAATCTAAATGAACGAAAAAATTCGTACATTCATTAATTTTTTTTTTGGTTTGTTGATTCGTAATTTTCTGTGTCTCTTACAATGGCGCTGCTTAACGCGCTTCGAATGGATTCGTAAATTCGTTACTTTTTTTTTTGTTAGTTGATAAACGTGGTTGGGTCGGTGGCACTGTTTTGGTGGATTTTTGAGTTAAGTTCTGACTTGTGAGAGAGAAATTCTTTGTTTCTTAACCGCTTCCCGACCGCCTCATGTAGATATACGTCTACAGAATGGCACGGGCAGGCAAAAGCACGTACGGGTACGTCCCCTTTAATTTGCCTGCCAGCGGCGCGCTCGCGACCCGGTCGGGAGCTCCGTGACCACGGCCGTGGGACCAGCGGACCCGATCGCCGCTGGTATCCCGCGATCGGGTTACGGAGCTGAAGAACGGGGAGAGGTCTATGTAAACAAACCTCTCCCCGCGCTTCCTACACTGACTATCAGTGATCGGCGGTTCCCTGTCATCGGGAACGCCGATCAATGACGTCAGACGTACAGCCACGCCCCCCTACTGTAAAAAAAACACAACACGTCACACTGACTCCTCCCCGCCCCCTAGTGGTTAACCCCTTCACTACAACTGTCATTTACATAGGAATCAGTGCTATTTAAATAGCACTGATTTCTGTATAAATGACAAATGTCCCAAAAATGTGTCAAAAATGTCCGATGTGTCCGCCATAATGTCGCAGTCACAATAAAAATCGCTGATCGCCGCCATTACTAATAAAAAAAAAATATTAATAAAAATGCTATAAAACTATCCCCTATTTTGTAAACGCTATAACTTTTGCGCAAACTAATCAATAATCGCTAATTGCGATTTTTTTTACCAAAAATATGTAGAAGAATACGTATCTGCCTAAACTGAGGAAAAAAAAATGTTTTTTTTATATATTTTTTGGGGATATTTATTATAGCAAAAAGTAAAAAATATTGCATTTTTTTCAAAATTGTCTCTCTATTTTTGTTTATATCGCAAAAAATAAAAAACCGCAGGGGCGATCAAATACCACCAAAAGAAAGCTCTATTTGTGGGAAAAAAAGGACGCCAATTTTGTTTGGGAGCCACGTCGCACGACCGCGCAATTGTCAGTTAAAGCGACGCAGTGCCGAATCGCAAAAAGGGGCCTGGTCCTTTGGCTGCCAATTGGTCCGGGCTGAAGTGGTTAAACATGTAATAGCATACACATTACATAAAATTATGAATTATGCTCCGATTACGAATCTACGAAAATAATGTTACGAAAGTAGGAATAAATCAATCTTTACGAAAATACGAATGCGTCCGAATACAAAATATAACGAAAATATGAAAATACGAATTTCGAATAAACGAAAATTAGACTAAAGGAAAAACGAACCAACGAAAAAATAACTCTTACGAAAATACGAACGAGTCTGAATACGAACACCGACGACTTACGAAATTACGAATCAACGGAAACGAACAGAAACGAAACTAAATGAATTTTTCTATTGTGCACATGTCTGCAAACTATGGCCCTCCCGTTGTTCAGGAACTACAATTCCCATTATGCCAATCATGTCTGTGAATGTCAGAGTTTTACAATGCCTCGTGGGATGTTTAGTTCTGCAACAGCCGGAGGGCCGTAGTTTGAAGGTCCCTGGTCTAGTGTTTAGAATGGATTGTCCAAAAAGCTCATATAAGTATTATGATCAGCTGTTTATAATGGAACGTCCAACAAGCTCACGTAGGTGTGATGATCAGGTGTTTACATTTGAATGTCCAACAAGCTCATATAGCTGCGATGATCAGGTGTTTACAATGGAATGTCCAAGAAGGTCAGATGATCAAGTATTTACAACGGAGTGTCCAACAAGCTCATATAGTTGCGATGATCAGGTGTTTACAATGGAGTGTCCAACAAAGTCGTATATTTGTAATGATCAGATGTTTACAAAGGAATGTCCAACAAGCTCATGTAGGTGCAAGGATCAGGTTTTTACAAAGAAAAGTCCAACAAGCTCATGTAGGCAGGGCCGTCATTAATATTGATTGGACCCTGGGCAAAACTTTTCTTGCCACCCCCACCCCCCCCCCCCCCCCCCCATCCAGTTTTGCTTTCCACCCACTCTGAGACATACAATAAATAGCAGCTAGACTCAAAATCAGTTTACTGAATTAGATCAGGCAGCTATTGCGATTGGTTGCCAGAGGTATCATTACCGCTCACTGACTGGTTGCTAGAGGTTACAGAACACATTACCGCTCACTGACTGGTTGCTAGAGGTTACAGAACACATTACCGCTCACTGACTGGTTGCTAGAGATTACAAAACACATTACAGGTCACTGGTTAGTTTCTAGAGGTTACAGCACACGATTTCTGCTTGTTGATTGGTTGCTAGAGATTACTGTGGATATGACCTGAGGGGGGCATGATATACATATCAATGCAACCAGCCACCACTATTTACATATGAATGCCGCCACTAATTATATATGAATGCCGATAATTTACATGTAAACACAGGGTCTGCAGGTGAGTCATTTGTACACAACAATAGGGCAGAGCTGGGCAGCATTAGTAGCAGCACTTCACACTGAGATATGGGGACACAGCACAGGACTAAAACCTCAAGGGGCGAGGGAATTTAAACCGGGATAGTTGGCAAGTATGAGGCAGCTGCTTTGGGCCCCACAACAATGACAGGGCCCAGGGCAGCTGCCCCTTTTGCCCTGCCTTAAAAAAGGCCCTGCATGTAGGTGCAAGGAGCAGGTTTTTACAGAGGAATGTCCAACAAGCTCATATAGGTGCAATGATCATGTTTTTACAAAGGAATGTCCGACAAGCTCACATAGTTGCAATGATGAGGTGTTAACAATGGAATGCCCATCTAACTAGTGAAGGTATGAATATCATATCTTTACAAAGTAATTTCCAACAAGCTAATGTAGGTGCGGTGATTAGATATTTACAGCCTTGGCTACATAGTGTATTCTTTCTACAACGTGCTAAGGCTTCTAGCTCACAATGAAACTACACAGAGGCGGCTCTAGGCTTTGTGAGGCCTTAGGCCAAACTTACACATGAGGCCCCACTCACGCCCGTAATAGGAAAAAAAATACAAGCACACAGAAAAGAGGGTGAGATAAAGAGGGGGGAGAGAGAGAATCAGTAATTGAGCACAGGCAAATTAGGAGGCCGAGAGGCCCCTGTGAGTGTGAGGCCTTAGGCGACCGCCTAATTTGCCTAATTAGAGAGCCGCCTCTGAAACTACAGGATAATCATCAATCTGGAGTTTGCAAGGGAGCAGGTGATGGGTACATACATTTAGGATATACATTCCAAAGAGCAAGCCAAACATCCATGTGGAGTCTCAGCTCTGGGTTTTCTCTTTGTTTTCTAGGGGTGTTCCTGTTTTGTGGAGTGCTGCTGAACTAATTACTAGTAGATTATACTGGACATCACCAGGAAAAGCTGCACTAAGATGGTGGCCACCTTGCAGCCACATAGACTGGCAGAACGGATAACAAAGGGAGTCTAGGCAAAAGAGCAGCTGCCGAATGCCTACTGCCAGTGCTATATCACTCAAAACTGACTGAAGTATGAGATTATCAGAGTCTAGGTGACCTCTAAAATAATTTCTGGAATTATTGATCTAAATCAGATCAATGAGGAATCATTGATCTAAATCAGGGGTCTCCAAACTTTCTGAACAAGGGGCCAGTTTACTGCTCATCAAACTTTATTTGTGTCGGCGGGAAAAATTTTGCCACGTCGTTGATGTCAGTGTGAGGAATTGTGCCCCATCATTGGTGTCATTGGGCCCAAATGTTGGTGTCATTGGGCCATTAGGTCATTGGGAGGAATTGTGCCCCATTGTTGGTGTCATTGGGAGGAATTGTGCACATTGTTGGTGTCAGTAGGAAGAATTCTGCCTTATCATTGGTGTCATTGGGCCCAATTGTTAGTGTCATTGGGTCATTAGGTCATTGGGAGGAATTGTGTCCTATCATGGGTGTCATTGGGCCCAATTGTTAGTGTCATTAGATCATTGGGAGGAATTGTGCCTCATCGTTGGTGTCAGTGGGAGGAATTTTGCTCCATCATTGGGCCCGAATGTTGGTGTCATTGGGTCATTAGGTCATTGGGAGGAATCGTGCCCCATTGTTGGTGCCATTGGGAGGAATTGTGCCCATCGTTGGTGTCAGTAGGAGGAATTCTGCCCTATCATTGGTGTCATTGGGCCCAGTTGTTAGTGTTATTGGGTCATTAGGTCATTGGGAGGAATTGTGCCCTATCATTGGTGTCATTGGGCCCAAATGTTGGTGTCATTGGGTCATTAGGTCATTGGGAGGAATCGTGCACCATTGTTGGTGTCATTGGGAGAAATTGTGTCCTATCATGGGTGTCATTGGGCCCAATTGTTAGTGTCATTAGGTCATTGGGAGGAATTGTGCCTCATTGTTTGTGTCAGTGGGAGGAATTTTGCCCCATCATTGGTGTCATTGGGCCCAAATGTTGGTGTCATTGGGTCATTAGACCATTGGGAGGAATCATGCCCCATCGTCTGTGCCATTGGGAGGAATTGTGCCCATCGTTGGTGTCAGAAGGAGGAATTCTGCCCTATCATTGGTGTCATTGGGCCCAAATGTTGGTGTCATTGGGTCATTAGGTCATTGGGAGGAATTGTGCCCTATCATTGGTGTCATTGGGCCCAAATGTTGGTGTCATTGGGTCATTAGGTCATTGGGAGGAATCGTGCACCATTGTTGGTGTCATTGGGAGAAATTGTGCATCCTCACGGGTGTTAGTGGAGGGATAAATTATGCCACATTGTTGGTATCTGTGGATAAAATAGTGCCCCAAGGACCGGATAAAAGCAATCAAAGTGCCGCAATCGGCCACCGAGAAGTTTGGAGACCACTAATCTAAATCATGGTCTTCTTTTCTTGTTATTCAAAGAGAATGTACAGGGTGTAAGGGCCACAGGTGTTTAGTAAAGCCAGCACACTGTAGATTCATTAATCTTGGTAAAAGATCAGAAAGTAAAACCAGCGCGTTTCAGTGGCTTATTCTTCTCGACAGATGCCGCAGTGGTACCCTTAACTGCGCATGCACAGCTCAGTGTACAGTGCAGACAGGCAAGTAAGAAACGTGAAAGCAAAAGATACATAATTTCAATCAGATTGGTTTAAACTGAGTAGGTTGGCCAGGGGGCAAAATGTATCAATTGTCTGCCAATTGTAGCACTGAGAAACTTTGTTTATGAATACGATTGCATTTCGATCGATCAGATGATGGGGTTGCATAGTCTGAACAGAGATGCGATTGATAATAACTATACGTGTACGCGTCTTAACGATCATTTGAAATCCACTACCCTGTGTGTGGCATATTGATTAAATGGGTTGTCAACTATGGATCCATTATTCCTATTGGAAGAGGTCAGTCGGAAAAAAGGAACCGATCCTTCATCAAAGTGTGTATGGCCTGAAGAGCTCTGCAGATTGAATTCCTGCAAACCGTTCGATGCCTGATCAACGTGATGCCCTTAAATACAATATTTACAATTTAAGATTACAAATCCCTGATGTAATTAGCTGCAAAGCTGAACTAGGTCAGATATATAAGCCCAACATTTAATGAAGTTCCATTCCTAAAATAACTTTATTTTGAAATGCAGCTAGTATAAGTGCCTTTGTCTGCGTGCTTCTTAAACCGGCCATACATGGATCGAAATTTGGTCGGTTCAGCAGGGACTGGCCAAATTTTGATCCATGCATGGGCACCCTGCAAAGCACATCCCTTAGGCCCTTTTCACACTGGGGCGTTTTTCATGCGGTGCAGCGCTAAAAATAGCGCCTGTTCACCGCATGAAAAAATCCTGCCCCTTTAACTCCAGTGTGAAAGCCGGCGGGCTTTCACACTGGAGCGGTGCGCTAGCAGGATGAAAAAAAAGTCCTGCTAGCAGCATCTTTGGAGCGGGATAGGAGCGGTGTGTTCACCGCTCCTATACCGCTCCTTCCCATTGAAAAGAATGGGAGACCGCGGTAAAACCGCGGCAATACCGCCGCAAAGCGCCGCTACGGCGGCGCTCTGCGGGGGGTGTTTAACCCTTTTTCGGCCGCTCGCGGGGGGTAAAACCACACCGCGAGCGGCCGAAAACCGCGGTGAAAACGACGGTAAAGCAGCGCTAAATATAGCGCTGCTTTACCGTCACCGCGGCTCACCGCCCCAGTGTGAAAGGGGCCTTAATAAAAACAGCACACAGTGAATGCACCAAGCGCTGTCGGGCACACGCTTAACCCCTTGATCACCCTAGATCAGGGGTGCCCAACCTTTTGAAGAGCGAGGGCCACTTAAGCTACTTGGTAACCGATCGCGGGCCACAATGAGCGAAGTGGGTGGATGGCAGGTCCGTGTCCGCTCTGTATATGCAGAGCGGACACGGACACAGCCCACTAATACTCTTTTATTTTTTTTTTCCACATTGGATTGGAGGTAGGACACAAGTCGGTTTACATTTGCTACTCCTTAGAGGTGACTGGAGGGTCCAATTGGGTCAGACTGACTGTGTGAAAGGGTCCCAAGGCTGCTTTCACAGTGATGTGCTGCTGTTTACCTGCACCATCTTTTATATACAGTTAGAGATAGAGCCTCTACTTTTTGTGTAATTTAAAATGAACCTTCGGCTTGTGACTCTTTGTATGTTGTAGATGCACTTATTGACCACTGTAAGTATTAACAAAAGGGGTGAACATCTGCATATTAAGGATACCACATCCGGACAGTGCATATATTTAGCACTGATCACTGTATTAGTGTCACTGGTTCCCAAAAAGTGTCAAAAGTGTCAGTTAGTATCAGATTGCCCGCAATACTAGCACAGTCCCGCTATAAGTCGTTGATCACCGCCATTACTAGTTTAACCACCTGATTACTTTGCACTTAAACCCCCCTCGTGACCAGACCAATTTTCAGCTTTTGGCGCTGACGCACTTTGAATGACAATTGCGCGGTCATACAACACTGTACCCAAATGACATTTTTATCATTTTTTTCCCACAAATAGAGATTTCTTTTGGTGGTATTTAATCACAGATGGGGTTTTTATTTTTTGCTAAACAAACAAAAAAAGATGCAAAATTAAAAAAAAATAAAAAAAAATCATGTTTAATAGTTTGTTATAAAATTTTGCAAACAGGTAATTTTTCTGCTTCATTGATATGCGCTGATGAGGCGGCACAGGTGGGCACTGATAGGCTGCACTGGTGGGCACTGATAGGCTGCACTGGTGGGGACAGATAAGTCGGTACTGATGGGGACAGCAAAGATGGCACTGATGGGCACGGATGGGTGGCACGGATGGGTGGCACTGATGGGTAGCACGGATGGGTGGCACCGATGGGCACTGATGGATGACACTGATGGGCACTGATGGGTGGCACTGATGGGTGGCACTGATGGGCACTGATAGGTGGCACTGATGGGCACTGATGGGCACTGGTAGGTGACACGGATGAGCACTGGTAGGTGACACAGATGAGCACTGGCAGGTGACACTGATGTGCAGCACTGGCACTGTGGGAACTGAGAGATGGCACTGTGGGCACTGAGAGATGGCAGTGTGGGCACTGAGAGATGGCAGTGTGGGCACTGGTAGGCGGCACTTTAATGGGGCAAAGGTGGGCACAATTGATTGGGCACATTGCAGTGAGAGGGACTGATGTCCCTCTCACTGCCGCCGGTGATGAGGAAAAAAAGCCGATTACCGGCTCTGTTATCACATGATCAGCTGTCATTGGCTGACAACTGATCACGTGGTAAGGGGTCGGGATCGACCCCTTACTCGGATCTGTGATCCAGCGAGTCTCACAGACTCGCTGATCACAGAGCGCGCCGCGCGCGCCCTTCAGGGGGCGCGCAGGCAGCTCGTGTCCAGGACGACGTCAATAGACGTAGTCCCGGCACAATAGATCCGCGCTGTAGCCGTAATTTGGCTATAGCGCGGGTCTAAGGTAGTTAAAAAAAATAAACAAATAAAAATGGCAGCATATATCCCACAGTTTAGCGACGCTATAACTTTCGTGCAAACCAATCAATATATACGCTTATTGGGATTTTTTTTTTACCAAAAATATGTAGCAGAATACATATTTTCCTAAATTTATGAAGACATTTGATTGTTTATATGTTTTTCTTTATTGGATATGTTTTATAGCAGAAACTAAAAAATATTGTATTTTTTCCCCCCAAATTTTTGTTCATTTTTCGTTTATAGTGCAAAAAACAAAAAAAAAACAAAGAACAAATACTACAGAAAATAAATAAATAATAATTTGTGTACAGCATTGCTGTACACACAATTGTCAGTTTAAGTAACGCAGTGCCAAAAAGCAAAAAATGGGCTGGTCCTAAATCCTCCGGAAGTCAAGTGGTTAATCGTTGTGTTTTGCCGGCAGGGAAGGCTTGATGAGGGAATCGAGCAATTTACTTGCAGGTCATAAATTATTCAATTTTCTTTCCTTCCACCACAGGTTCCCCCAATTGCTTGAATCCCCCATCAACACTAGGGGGAGTACAACTGGGGGAATCCATATTCGAGAAGGATCTGGGTGTTCTGGTAGATCTGAAGTTTAATAATAACATGCAATGCCAAGCTGTGTTTTCCAAAATCAAGCAAAGTCCTTTCTTGTATTAAGAGAGGTATGGACTCCAGAGAGAGAGATATAATTTTCCCCCTGTACAAATCATTAGTAAGACCTCATCTGGAATATGCAGTTCAGTTTTGGGCTCCAGTTTTTAAAAAGGATATCGGGGAACTGGAGAAAGTGCAGAGAAGGGCAACCAAACTGATAAGAGGCATGGAGGAGCTCAGCTATGAGGACAGATGAGAGGAACTGAATTATTCACTCTTGAGAAGAGGAGATTAAGGGGGATATGATCACCATGTACAAATATATAAGGGATCCATATAGTGAACTTGGTGTTGAGTTATTCACTTTACAGTCATCACAGAGGACAAGGGGGCACTCCTTACGTCTAGAGGAAAAGAGATTTCATCTCCAAATACGGAAAGGTTTCTTCACAGTTAGCCCCCATACACACGGTCGGAAATTCCGACCACAAAATCCATCAGATTTTTTCCGACGGATTTTGTCGGAAACTGGTGTTGCATACACACGGTCGGACAAAGTTGTCGGAAAATCCGATCATTCCAAACGTGGTGACGTTCGCTGTGTACGACGGAACTATTTAGAGACTAGTAGCCAATAGCTTTGGTCTCGTAATTTGATCTGAACATGCGGGGCACTTTGTCCGTCGGAAATTCTCGACACACGAACGGAAAAAGTCCAATCGGATTTTGTTGTTGGAAAATTTGAGATCCTGCTCTCAAATTTTTTCTGACGGAAAAAGACCACTAGAGCCATCACACTCTAGAAAAAAGTCAGATTGGATTATGTTGTCGGGAAATCCGATCTGACTTTTTCCATCGGAATATCCGACTGTGTGTACGCGGCATAAGAGCTGTGAAAATGTGGAATAGACTCCCTTCAGAGGTGGCTTTGGCCAGCTCAGTAGATTGCTTTAGGAAAGACCTGGATTCTTTCCTAAATGTACAGAATATAACTGGGTACCAACATTTATAGGTAAAGTTGATCCAGGGAATATCTGATTGCCTCTCGGGGGATCAGGAAGGAATTTTTTTCCCCTGCTATAGCAAATTGAATCATGCTTTGCTGGGATTTTCTGCCTTCCTCTGGATCAACTGAGGGTATAGGATTGTGTATATAGCATTGTAGGATTTTTTTAAGGATATATATATATATATATATATATATATAACTAGATGGACTCTTTTTTCAAAAAAACTATGTAACTATATAACTATGTGACACAGACAGTGTGGTTGGGGGAATCCCTTCTGCAGCTCTATTATATTCTGAAGGCGGGGAGCCTCCCCTGCTGGCAGAAAACAATGATTAATGATGCCGACTTATAGCCAATAGGCATTTGGGAAAAGCCCAACAGGCTGGTTGTACACGAGTGGATCTAGGGATTGACTTGTGCACAACCAGGGTGCCCATACATATAATAAACACACAGTAGGAGATAACAGGGTGATTAGCACCTTCACGATCTAGTGACCAGGCTGAGGGGTGGGCCATTGACCCACCTGTGTTTTGTGATCTACTCTGGAGAAAAGTGTGGTCATGAAAATGGCTGAACCGAATTACACATCCTTTGGCACGTCCCTATATATGTATTTCAACTGCATATTAATCCACCTGGATATTATCTTCAAGGACCCATTTACATCTACGTGTTCGCGAAGGTGCGTTTTTACAGAAGGTAACCAACTTCAATGCCTCTGTATGGTGGGAACAGGACACAAAGAGATCAATTGTATTCCATGTGTCCATGCATTGAGAGTAGGGATGAGCCGAACACCCCCGGGTTCGGTTCGAACCAGAACCTTCGAACGGACCGAAAGTTCGCGCGAATTTTCGAACCCTATACGTTATAATGGACGTGAACGTTCGAAATCAAAAGTGCTAATTACAACGGCCAATATGCATGTTAATGTCATAAAACAGGTTTGGGGACCCGGGTCCTGCCCCAGGGGACATATATCAATGCAAAAAGAACTTTTAAAAACTAACGTTTTTTCGGGAGCAGTCATTTTAATGATGCATAAAGTGAAAAAAAAAAAGTGACATTTTCCTTTAAATATGGTACCTGGGGGGTGTCCAAAGTATGCCTGTGAAGTGGCATGTGTTTCCCGTGTTTAGAACTGTCCTTGCACAAAATGACATTTGTAAAGGAAAAAAAGAAGCCATTTAAAACCACTTGCGGCTTTAGGTTTGATCTTAAGTAGAATCTGAACAGGTACATTATGAAGTGTAGCTCCATCCCAAAAAAATCTATTTTTAAGCTTTTTGGAGAACATAGGGAGGGGTTATCACCCCTGTAACATTTGCTGTCTTTGCACATCTGTTCAGAACATGTCACCTCACTTTCCGTCCCAATGACAAATGTTTTTGGAAAAGTGGGGTTTTAATTGAAACAAGGATTGGTGATAAAGTATCAGTAGAGAGGAGATACCTTTTTCCCAAATTAAATCTAACAGGATAGAATTTCCCTTCCTAGGGGTAGATTTCCTCTCACTTCCTGTTTTCTCTTTCCATTTGCAAGTAGGAGTCGTTTGTAAGTTGGATGTTTGAAAGTAGGGGCCTGGCGTATATACTCTGCAGAAATTTGCCCTATTAGATGTTGGTGTAGCCACAAGACTGGTGGGCACAGGAATGGGCCCTGCTGTGAGTTAATAGATCAAGATTTGTAATTGCATGCACCTGTTGAACAGGGCAGAAAAATTGGGGGTGGTGGTGGTGGTGGTGGTGGACGGTTTTGCCACAAGACTGTAAGCTCTCACAGTTACTCTTGGTGGGCGCAGGAATGGGCCCTGCTGTGAGTTATTAGATCAAGATTTGTAATTGCAAGCACCTGATGAACAGGGCAGAAAAATTGGGCCTTTGGCGGTGGTGGTGGACGGTGTTGCCACAAGACTGCAGGCCCTCATAGTTACTCTTGGTGGGCGCAGGAATGGGCCCTGCTGTGAACTATTAGATCAAGATTTGTAATTACCCGCCCCTGTTAAACAGGGGCTGAAAAATTGTGCCTTAGGCACTGGTGCTGGTGCCACAACACTGCAACCCCTCACAGAGACTGTACTTGGAGCACAGCAGTCACACGTGTTGCGAAGCATTTTTTTAAAAAATTGTAAGTACACGCCCCTGTTAAACAGGGGCTGAAAAATTGTGCCTTAGGCACTGGTGCTGGTGCCACAACACTGCAACACGGCCCTCACAGAGACTGTACTTGGAGCACAGCAGTCACACGTGTTGCGAAGCATTTTTTTTAAAAATTGTAAGTACACGCCCCTGTTAAACAGGGGCTGAAAAATTGTGCCTTAGGCACTGGTGCTGGTGCCACAACACTGCAACACGGCCCTCACAGAGACTGTACTTGGAGCACAGCAGTCACACGTGTTGCGAAGCATTTTTTTAAAAAAATTGTAAGTACACGCCCCTGTTAAACAGGGGCTGAAAAATTGTGCCTTAGGCACTGGTGCTGGTGCCACAACACTGCAACACGGCCCTCACAGAGACTGTACTTGGAGCACAGCAGTCACACGTGTTGCGAAGCATTTTTTAAAAAAATTGTAAGTACACGCCCCTGTTAAACAGGGGCTGAAAAATTGTGCCTTAGGCACTGGTGCTGGTGCCACAACACTGCAACACGGCCCTCACAGAGACTGTACTTGGAGCACAGCAGTCACACGTGTTGCGAAGCATTTTTTTTAAAAATTGTAAGTACACGCCCCTGTTAAACAGGGGCTGAAAAATTGTGCCTTAGGCACCGGTGCTGTGGCATGGATCATTGAGGAGGAGGAAGAGGATAGTCAGTGAACATAAGAGGACAGTCACTCAGCATCAGCATAGGCAGTCTTGAAGGGATGTGACATTAAAAATTATTCGGTTATATCCGCCTCAGGTGCCTGGTAGCTGGTGGTGATCCAAGACTGATTCATTTTGATGAATGTCAGTCGATCAACCGAGGCGGTGGACAGGCGCACCCTATGATCAGTCACAAATCCTCCAGCAGCACTGAATGTGCGTTCGGAAAGAACGCTGGAGGCAGGACAGGCCAGTAGCTCAATTGCATACTGTGCAAGCTCTGGCCAGTGATCCATCCTCAGGACCCAGTAAGCCAGAGGATTTTCGGTGGGAAAGGTGTCCAAGTCTGACCTTGCCCCAAGGTATTCCTGCACCATGTATATCAGACGCTGGCGATGGTTGCTGGAACCGATCATACCTTGGGGCTGCGGACTAAAAAATTGTCTGAACGCATCGGTCAGACGTCCACCTTCCCCACCGCTCCTTCTGCCACTGACCGAAGCCTCAGCAACTCGTCGCCCAGGACCAGGAGTTTGTAGCCTCCCAGTTTCTGGGAACGCGTTGCACAGACCTTTCTGCAAGGCCTCCCTGAGATGTCTCATCCTCTGCTCCCTCTGCGACGGCAAGATAAGGTCCGCAACCTTACCCTTGTACCGCGGATCAAGGAGAGTGGCCAGCCAGTAATGGTCCCTCTCCTTGATCCGAAGAACACGAGGATCCTTCCGCAGGCTTTGCAGGATCAGGGAGGCCATGCAGCGTAGGTTAGCTGAGGCATTCGGTCCGGAGTCTTCTGGGTCACTGAGGATGACATGATCGCCAGCCACCTCCTCCCAGCCACGTACAAGTCCACTGGCTTGTTGGGACTGTACATCATCCCTAAAAGACTGCTGCTGCTGATGCTGAGTGCCAGGCTCCACCTCCATGCTCACACAATCCTCCCTCCTCCTCCTCCTCCTCCTCCTCCTCATCCTCTTCCTGTGTGATGGGTGGGACAGAAGGAACACTGTCCGGATAAAGGGGGCCTTGAGAGGCAAGGAAGTCCTCCTCTTCCTGCCTCTGTTCTGCCTCAAGTGCCCTGTCCATTATCCCACGCAGCGTATGCTCCAACAGGTGGACAAGAGGGACAGTGTCACTGATGCATGCACTGTCACTGCTCACCATCCTCGTGGCCTCCTCAAATGGTGAGAGGACAGTGCATGCATCCCTGATCATGCTCCACTGACGTGGGGAAAAAAAACCAAGCTCCCCTGACCCTGTCCTGGTGCCGTAGTCGCAAAGGTACTCATTGATGGCCCTCTGCTGCGTGTGCAGTCGCTGCAGCATGGCCAACGTTGAGTTCCACCTGGTGGGCATGTCAGATATTAGGCGGTTCTTGGGCAGGTTCAGCTCCTTTTGCAGCTCAGTCAGCCGAGCACTGGCATTATAAGATCGGCGGAAATGCACACAGACTTTCCTGGCCTGCCTCAGGACATCCTGTAAGCCTGGGAACCTGCCCAAGAACCGCTGCACCACCAGGTTGAGGACGTGAGCCATGCAGGGCACATGGGTGAGCTGCCCCTGTCGCAGGGCGGAGAGGAGGTTGGTGCCATTGTCAGAAACGACCATTCCTGGCTTAAGCTGACGTGGCGTCAACCACCTCTCGGCCTGCCCCTGCAGAGCTGCCAGAACCTCTGGCCCAGTGTGGCTCCTGTCCCCCAAACACACCAGCGCAAGCACGGCATGGCATCTTTTTGCCTGCGTACTTGCGTAGCCCCTTGTACGCCTACGGAGCACCGCTGGTTCCAAGGACAGAGCACTGGAGGAAGAAGAAGAGGAGGGGGTGGAGGAGAGAGGTGTGTCACAACCAGTAGCAGTAGTCGCGTTTTGGAGGCGTGGTGGCGGAACAACCTCCAACACTACTGCACCTTGTCCTGCATCCCTCCCAGCTGCCAATAGAGTGACCCAATGGGCCGTGAAAGAAAGGTACCGTCCCTGTCCATGCCTGCTGGACCATGAGTCAGCGGTAATATGCACCTTACCGCTGACCGCCCTGTCCAGCGAGGCATGGACATTGCCCTCCACATGCCGGTAGAGAGACGGAATCGCCTTCCGCGAGAAAAAGTGGCGTTTGGGAACCTGCCACTGAGGAACCGCACATTGAACAAACTCACGGAAGGGGGCCGAGTCTACCAACTGAAAAGGCAGCAGTTGAAGTGCTAGCAATTTAGCAAGGCTAGCATTCAACCGCTGGGCATGTGGATGGCTGGGAGTGTACTTCTTTCTACGGTCCAGCAGCTGGGGCAGGGAAATTTGCCTGCTGCATTCGGACGTCGGTGTACTGCAAGTACTTGGTTGTGACACACCGAATTCTACACCTTCAGTCCTCTCAGAGCAGCTTTCAGAGAGGACTGAAGGTGTAGTGGGGATGGAGATCCCAGCTGAGGAGGAGCAAGGAGAGGTCCGCTTAGTTCTTTGGTGTGGGTCTTTTATGTGTGCCTGCCAACGAGCTGCATGGCAGGTCGCCATATGTCTGGTCATGCTTGTCGTGCCCAAGCGGCTGATGTTTTGGCCACGCGAGATACGCTTGAGACAAATATTGCAAATAGCAGTGGTGCGATCTGCTGCACTCGTCTCAAAAAAGGCCCACACCAAAGAACTTTTCTGATAACGTGCAGAGGCAGCGCCCTGCACAGGCGGAGCTCTGCGGTGTTGTACAGTTGCTGTGCTGGCCTCTACCTGGCCTCCAGGGGGCATCCTGCCTCGTTGGACATGTGACGCCGCATCCTCCTCCTCCTCGTCCTCCTCCTCATCCTCTCTCCCTTGAGGCACCCACGTGGAGTCAGTGACCTCATCATCCCCTCCCTCTTCACCACTAGAGCAAACCTGGCAGTAAGCTGCAGCTGGTGGAACTGTACTGCCAGATTCCTCAAGCTGGGTATCGTCATCCGAGCCTTCGAATCGTTGGGCATCCTCCTGGAGCATGTACCCAACACTGTGCTCAAAGAGTTCGGGGGACTCCTCAGGAGGACATGGTGGGTCTAGGGAAGGGGTGGCTGATGATGCTCTGTCAGTACCCTGAGCCTGGGTGAGAGAGGATGAGGAGGATGAGGAGGGCTTGGTCATCCATTCTACCAAGCCTTCAGCATGATGCGGCTCCACATGTCCAGCTGCCGAAAACAAAGACGCGCGTGTCCCATGGCCACGTGCTGATGACGATGCACGACCACGTCCACGTCCACGGCCACGTCCACTAGAAACAGAGCCTGCCTGCCCTGTGTTCTTGGCTCTGCACGCTCTGCCTCCCCTTGGCGGTCTTCCAGCCATTGTAGTCGGTAGTCCTGTGGGTGCTGCTGAGAAGAAAATATAGGAGCTCTGTGTGATGCCACTAACACACTAGAAGTCCTATGGGTGCTTCTGCAAAGAAAATAGAGGAGCTCTGTGTGATGCCACTAACACACTAGAAGTCCTATGGGTGCTTATGCAAAGAAAATAGAGGAGCTCTGTGTGATGCCACTAACACACTAGAAGTCCTGTGGGTGCTGCTGAGAAGAATATATAGGAGCTCTGTGTGATGCCACTAACACACTAGAAGTCCTGTGGGTGCTGCTGAGAAGAATATATAGTAGCTCTGTGTGATGCCACTAACACACTAGAAGTCCTATGGGTGCTTCTGCAAAGAAAATAGAGGAGCTCTGTGTGATGCCACTAACACACTAGAAGTCCTGTGGGTGCTTCTGCAAAGAAAATAGAGGAGCTCTGTGTGATGCCACTAACACACTAGAAGTCCTGTGGGTGCTTATGCAAAGAAAATAGAGGAGCTCTGTGTGATGCCACTAACACACTAGAAGTCCTGTGGGTGCTTATGCAAAGAAAATAGAGGAGCTCTGTGTGATGCCACTAACACACTAGAAGTCCTGTGGGTGCTGCTGAGAAGAATATATAGGAGCTCTGTGTGATGCCACTAACACACTAGAAGTCCTGTGGGTGCTTATGCAAAGAAAATAGAGGAGCTCTGTGTGATGCCACTAACACACTAGAAGTCCTGTGGGTGCTTCTGCAAAGAAAATAGAGGAGCTCTGTGTGATGCCACTAACACACTAGAAGTCCTGTGGGTGCTTATGCAAAGAAAATAGAGGAGCTCTGTGTGATGCCACTAACACACTAGAAGTCCTGTGGGTGCTTATGCAAAGAAAATAGAGGAGCTCTGTGTGATGCCACTAACACACTAGAAGTCCTGTGGGGTGCTGCTGAGAAGAATATATAGGAGCTCTGTGTGATGCCACTAACACACTAGAAGTCCTGTGGGTGCTTATGCAAAGAAAATAGAGGAGCTCTGTGTGATGGGACTAACACACTTCAAGTCCTATAGGTGCTTCTGGGAAGAAAATATAGCTCTGTGTGTGTGATGGGACTAACACACTTCAAGTCCTATAGGTGCTTCTGGGAAGAAAATATAGCTCTGTGTGTGTAATGGGACTAACACACTTCAAGTCCTATAGGTGCTTCTGGGAACAAAATATAGCTCTGTGTGTGTAATGGGACTAACACACTTCAAGTCCTATAGGTGCTTCTGGGAAGAAAATATAGCTCTGTGTGTGTGATGGGACTAACACACTTCAAGTCCTATAGGTGCTTCTGGGAAGAAAATATAGCTCTGTGTGTGTAATGGGACTAACACACTTCAAGTCCTATAGGTGCTTCTGGGAACAAAATATAGCTCTGTGTGTGTAATGGGACTAACACACTTCAAGTCCTATAGGTGCTTCTGGGAACAAAATATAGCTCTGTGTGTGTAATGGGACTAACACACTTCAAGTCCTATAGGTGCTTCTGGGAAGAAAATATAGCTCTGTGTGTGTGATGGGACTAACACACTTCAAGTCCTATAGGTGCTTCTGGGAAGAAAATATAGCTCTGTGTGTGTAATGGGACTAACACACTTCAAGTCCTATAGGTGCTTCTGGGAACAAAATATAGCTCTGTGTGTGTAATGGGACTAACACACTTCAAGTCCTATAGGTGCTTCTGGGAAGAAAATATAGCTCTGTGTGTGTGATGGGACTAACACACTTCAAGTCCTATAGGTGCTTCTGGGAAGAAAATATAGCTCTGTGTGTGTAATGGGACTAACACACTTCAAGTCCTATAGGTGCTTCTGGGAAGAAAATATAGCTCTGTGTGTGTAATGGGACTAACACACTTCAAGTCCTATAGGTGCTTCTGGGAACAAAATATAGCTCTGTGTGTGTGATGGGACTAACACACTTCAAGTCCTATAGGTGCTTCTGGGAAGAAAATATAGCTCTGTGTGTGTAATGGGACTAACACACTTCAAGTCCTATAGGTGCTTCTGGGAAGAAAATATAGCTCTGTGTGTGTAATGGGACTAACACACTTCAAGTCCTATAGGTGCTTCTGGGAAGAAAATATAGCTCTGTGTGTGTAATGGGACTAACACACTTCAAGTCCTATAGGTGCCTCTGGGAACAAAATATAGGAGCTCTGCCTGCCTGCCACGAACACACTACAAGTCCTATAGGTGCTTCTGGTAACAAAATATAGGAGCTCTGCCTGCCTGCCACTAACACACTACAAGTCCTATAGGTGCTTCTGGGAAGAAAATATAGCTCTGTGTGTGTAATGGGACTAACACACTTCAAGTCCTATAGGTGCTTCTGGGAACAAAGTATAGCTCTTTGTGTGTAATGGGACTAACACACTTCAAGTCCTATAGGTGCTTCTGGGAAGAAAATATAGCTCTGTGTGTGTAATGGGACTAACACACTTCAAGTCCTATAGGTGCTTCTGGGAACAAAATATAGCTCTGTGTGTGTAATGGGACTAACACACTTCAAGTCCTATAGGTGCTTCTGGGAACAAAATATAGCTCTGTGTGTGTGATGGGACTAACACACTTCAAGTCCTATAGGTGCTTCTGGGAAGAAAATATAGCTCTGTGTGTGTAATGGGACTAACACACTTCAAGTCCTATAGGTGCTTCTGGGAACAAAATATAGCTCTGTGTGTGTGATGGGACTAACACACTTCAAGTCCTATAGGTGCTTCTGGGAAGAAAATATAGCTCTGTGTGTGTAATGGGACTAACACACTTCAAGTCCTATAGGTGCTTCTGGGAAGAAAATATAGCTCTGTGTGTGTAATGGGACTAACACACTTCAAGTCCTATAGGTGCTTCTGGGAAGAAAATATAGCTCTGTGTGTGTAATGGGACTAACACACTTCAAGTCCTATAGGTGCCTCTGGGAACAAAATATAGGAGCTCTGCCTGCCTGCCTGCCACGAACACACTACAAGTCCTATAGGTGCTTCTGGTAACAAAATATAGGAGCTCTGCCTGCCTGCCACTAACACACTACAAGTCCTATAGGTGCTTCTGGTAACAAAATATAGGAGCTCTGCCTGCCTGCCACGAACACACTACAAGTCCTATAGGTGCTTCTGGTAACAAAATATAGGAGCTCTGCCTGCCTGCCACTAACACACTACAAGTCCTATAGGTGCTTCTGGTAACAAAATATAGGAGCTCTGCCTGCCTGCCACGAACACACTACAAGTCCTATAGGTGCTTCTGGTAACAAAATATAGGAGCTCTGCCTGCCTGCCACGAACACACTACAAGTTCTATAGGTGCTTCTGGTAACAAAATATAGGAGCTCTGCCTGCCTGCCACGAACACACTACAAGTCCTATAGGTGCTTCTGGTAACAAAATATAGGAGCTCTGCCTGCCTGCCACGAGCACACTACAAGCCCCTCTTTGTCAATCAATCTTTGTAACTGAATCTATCTAACTCAATCTCTGCAAGTGAATCTCTCTATCTATCTAAATGCAGCAGAGTGTCACAGAAACAGCCTGCTCAATCTGCGCCGGAACAGCATGTGACCGGCGCAGACGGCGTGGCGGCGTTTTATAGGGGGGGGCGTGTACTACAGCCCCTGAGCTGTAATTGGCTACAGGCGTCCTGCCTGTAGCCAATTATGGCTCTTCGAGTTTCCGGGGCTGTGATTGGCCAAGCATGCGGGGTCACAGTGCATGCTTGGCCAATCATCAGCCAGCAATGCACTGCGTCGGCCGCGCCGGCCGCAATGCATTGCGGGGCCGCTCGCATCACACGAACGTGATGCGAGCGGCCAAAATAGTTCTGGGCTCGCCGAGCGAGCGAACGCCCGATGCTCGATGCGAACGTGGGTTCGCATCGAGCACCGGGCCCATCCTTAATTGAGAGTGCTTTGATCAATGCATCTCAATGCACCCGTTGTGAATGTCTCTTGGCACTGCTCTTCAAGGTAGCATATTGAAGAGAGTGTCTTCTGCTCATTATGTTGTAAAGCGGAGTACCTTTGTTTTGCTGCGTATCAGTGAATTTCAAGGAGACGTTTCCTTCTGTATTAGCTTTTCAGAGCTGAATTATAGCGTGAATAATACAAGGGTCTGTTTAATGGAGGGAAGAATGAACACATACTATAATAAGTATTTGCAGCATGGTGTCTAAGTGGCGATCGCTCTTGACGTACAGAACTAAGATTCTGGGATCAGTTTCCTGCCAGGGACATTATCTGTATGCCGATTCGGTGGGGGTATGAATAGCATTTGTTAAAGTACTACTAAACCCGCAGGATAAGAACTATGAACATGAAAGCCCCATATATAGTCATCATCAATGTCAATTTTTTTTCCAAGAAAGAATGCTTCCTAATCTTAAGCGCGGTACATGACACTGCAGTACAATATAAAAGTATGTTCTATAGATTTAATAACTTGCCTACACTGCAGGGTACTATGATTCCTTGGGTGCTTTGCTCTGTACTAGCATGAAGCTTCTCCCAATGAACAAGGGCTCCTGACTTTACTCTCTTCCCTGGTCTGCGATCTTGTTGTAGATCAGCGACTCAATATACTGAAACCAGAGGATGAGCATAACAACCAGACAACTCACATTCAGCAATACCAACCTCCATATTCCTCCTTAAAGTAATAATGTCAAATCAGCTAATCTCTCTGTTGACAGAGATCTGGTTTTCCCCATTGGATGCCACCTTCTAGTCTATCACCATGTAGACAAGTGTAGATTGACCTCCCTACACAGGTGGCACTGTTGCAACCACCATGCAGGGAGAGTGGAGGAGAAGGGTACTCGCCATAAAATCCCTTTCTCTGCTTCCATTGAAGGAGACCTTGAGGATCTGTAGATCTTGACCACTTGGTTATATCATCACCTGCAGGAGAAATGATAGATACAAACACAAAAAACAGCCTAGGGCAGCCCCTGCTGGTGTTTAACCCCCAGTTTCTAACACAGCAGTAGAAGGGGACAATCTAAATCCAACCGGCAGTGCCCAACACAGCTATAAGGGCAGTTACTGTATCCTTCAGTGAAAGCAGAGTAAAAGGTTTTATGGTATTCCATTAATTGAAAGACACAGTGGAAATCTGAAAAATAAAACCTGGTGTAAAATCAAAAGAGGAATTGAAACTGCCACCTACAAGACCTTACACCCAAGACTTACATCCAGGGAAGCAAGAACATCTACCTTATAAAATGTGTCAAAGATATGAACTGAAGACCAAGTAGCTGTTTTACAAACTTTAGAAACTGAAGCAGTATTAAAAAAAAATTGTGGGGGTGTCGTCCACCAGCACTGGTCACCCCTAGATCATTTTTTGTGTCTGTACCTAGTGTCCCACTCATGCAGGGGGCACTATGACCCAGTTGTCAAGATCTATAGATCTTTGTTGTGTCCTTCAACAGACGAAGGAGAAAAGTCAACATGTGCATATCAATAACAGCCAAGGGTGCACATTTTTGGGAAATGACAAGTGTGATTAAAAAAAAAGCTCATGGAGTGAGTTTTGAGGGTACTATTAAGTTTACATGCTTGACGCAAGTGAATGTCCACCTTTAGGCCCAAATACACCCTCTCTGTTTGAAACTGTGATTTGTTATAATGTCTCTAGTAAAATCAAGCCTTCTTTCTTGTCCTCTACTCAACACAGGAGTGCAGATCTGTTCTTCAGACCATGGCCATTGGGTAACTTCTAGGCTGACCCTAGAAGGGTCTAGAGACCCTTCCCTCAAAGTCTACAATACCATTAAGACAGCAGTGGCATCACAAGTGAGCAAAACATAGAGTGCACTACCCTTAAATGACAACTACTATGCTGAATGATGGAGAGATGATAGAGGGGATCTGTGCTCCCCTTTCATCCTCCAATCAGCTGCTGTCATCTCCACACACACACACACTCTCTCACTAAGGGCCCTCATGCTACATTATGGCAGTATGGGCCTGTAGGCGGGTGATGGTCTGCCTCATGCGTGGCCATAGCAGGCGGCCAGACATTCCAGACTTTGCCCAGAAGATTCCACTTACCCTCGATGCGTGGGTGGGGGTAAGTGACCAGATCCTCTTCCCTGTGTGCTGTACCCCCTGACTCCCAGGGCTATCAGGACGCTCGCCAAACTTCTCCAAGGGCTCGACAGCCAAGTGGCATCACTGAACTGTTACTTCTCACTGCATCTACTACTGTTACCAGATGAACTTGCATAGATTGCCGCACACACCAAATTCTTCTTTACTGAAGATCCAATTCGGCACTACAGCAATTTGGTCTCAGACCCCAACACGGTCCAGCAGCAAGTATAAATTCACTGTTATGAGTCTCTCAGAAGCAGAGGGTGTGCAGTCAGGCCCAGCAAAGGGGAACTTCCCTCTAGGGGGAACACAGGATTAAGTGTGGTCCTTAGGAGACCATTATCCTTATGGCAACCCTTTCCAATGGCCAGGGCTCTACTCCCCTCAAATAGCTCCTTCAGCACAGGGCAACAGCTTAAGTGGGCCACAAAGTGGACCCAACTCTAACATACCTACAGGCCTACGCCAATAAGATTGCACATATCGCATCCTGCTGACTCCTCGCTCTGGTGGCTGCAAGGGATCTTATCAAGCCCTGTGATTACATCATAAGGGCAAAAAAATATTCAAACTGTAGGTATAAAGCAAGTGTAGCGGTCACACTTTAATAAGTGTGCGCTATAAGTGGAAATTTTGTTTTTTTCCCTCAAAACAGTAATGGGGATCTAAGGGTTAATTGTGCAGGTTTACTTTGGCATCAGTTTGGCTGGGCTGTACTAGGGTTCTGCCTGGTCATGGGTGCAGTTAGGTACCCATGACAGGTCAAGAACCAGGCCTGGTTGGACGTCTTAGGTACCAATCTTTCCTGGAGCCAATCAGTGGCCGCGTTTGGCCCCGCTGTGTAGTCTGGGAAGGGGTACTTAAGGTGCTGAAGTCACGTGTTCGGGGTTCAGCCGCAGTCTTGCTTCCTGGTTCTGGACCGGGGTAGCCCCGCAAGGGGTCCTGGGCCTAGGAGCGCTTGCCGTCCCTCAAACATGGTCAGTTTGACTAGCCCCATAGACCCGCATGGTCTGGGGTGGGGAGCCGGTTAGCCCGAGGCCCAGTAACTGAAGGAGGATTTAAGGCGTCCTTGTGTGCTCTCAGTATTGGAGGGACACGGCAACTCATACAAGTGACCAGGGGAGGACTCTTTGGAGGTGGGCCAACAAGCTGGCATCTCAGTAAGAGCCTGGGAGCTGAGTTGTATGGACACTATAGAATCCACACTTCCACAGTACTGCCAAGGAGACAGAGAAAGTTCCAGGTACTGTGGGAAAGGTTCCTTTTCATCTTCAGTTGCAAGTTTATTCTGCGTCAGAGACTTTTGCAAGTTTCCGGATTACATTGTTGGCTGCTAGATCTCTGGCTCAGCTGCGAGTGGCTACTCTCTGGGTTGAATAGAGACATTCAGTGGATGTCAGCAGTTCAAGGTGCCTGAGTTTCTTCACCCTTGCCCTCTATTCCTATCCGAGACTGTGTTATGTTGGATGTTACCACTGCAGAATAAAAACCTTTATAAGGACTGTGACAGATCTCAGATGCCTCTGCTGAGCATCTCCACCAGACCTGTGTCTCCTGTCCTCCAAACGCACCCGCAGCCTGCAGATTCGCCATAACCAGCCCGTAACCCCTCAATCACAAGACAAGCCACACAGGTGTTGAGGGTTAAACATCCAGAGCATAAACTGTTTATTAAGTTTCAAAAATACACTTTAAACACAGTTAGGGACACTCCCCTTAGCCTTGTCATAGAGGGGGTAGGGGACAAGGAAGAACCAATGGAAACTCAACACTTGTATATTCAAACAACTACAGTTGAAACACCACACAGTGACACTGGGTTCTGTTACAAGGACTTTTATGTGTCAGCATCCAAAGTTGTTGGGTACAAACCCTGGGAACCCATGGACATTCACCGACAAGCCACGAGGAGGTAACTGGTAAGCCCAAAAGTCAAGGCCGCCCCTCAAGGGGTTATGGCCGCTACACAAGGTAAAGAGAAAACTTTTAATTTATTAGGGAAGTGGATGGAGGTTTGCTGAACAATACTTGCCTGGAGTTTGGCTCTACTGTAAGTGATTATAAAGAGTTTTTAAAGATCACAGGTCTAAATCAAGTGCTCATACAAGCAGTAATTTGGGTGTTTGTTCATTGTGACCATTTCATATCCAGCAATCAATACTAGGTTAATGGTCTTAACCTCTAGTTGACAGGTATTCACACCCAGGCAGATGGGTACCATTTAGCAGAACACAACAAAATTGAAAATAAATGAGACTTGTTAATAGCTGGCTGGTCCCAAAGGTGTTGCTATAGTTCAAGAGAGGCAGTCCTATGTTTCTAGCTTAAGAGGTGTAATCAATTTTAGGTCATTTTTTTTGGATGGATGAGTAGACCTCATGTAAAAAAAAAAAATGTAAAAATATGGTAAAGCAAAAGATTGTTGTCACCCATTCCTGCAACAAAAATATTTCAAATGTATCTTTCTATTGTTTCCTAGAAAATAAAGAAGAGCATTTCTTCTGGCTGTAATAAATTACAATTATTTGTGAACACGTTAGAATAAAATCACGTTGTTACACAGCAAATAGTATATGATGACTAATCGTATTAGGTTTAACCACTTCAATACCAGCCATTTTCACCCCCTTTCAATGACAATTGCGCGGTCATACAACACTGTACCCATATGACATTTTGATCATTTTTTTTCCACAAATAGAGCTTTCTTTTGGTGGTATTTGATCACCTCTGTGGTTTTTATTTGTTTGCGCTATAAACAAAAAATGACTGACAATTTTGAAAAAAAACACAATATGTTTTACTTTTTACTATAATAAATACCCCAATTAAAAAAAAAAATATATGTTTTTCCTCAGTTTAGGCCGATATGTATTCTTCTACATATTTTTGGTTTTAAAAAAAACGCAATAAGCGTATATTGATTGGTTTGCGCAAAAGTTATAGCACCTACAAAATAGGGGATAGATTTATGGCATTTTTATTTTTTTATTTTTCTTTACTAGTAATGGCGGCGATCTGCGATTTTTGTCAGGACTGCGATATTGCGGCAGACAGATCGGACAGTTTTGACACTATTTTGAGACCATTCACATTTATACAGCGATCAGTGCTATAAAAATGCACTGATTACTGTATAAATGTCACTGACAGGGAAGGGGTTAACACTAAGGGGCGATCAAGGGGTTAAATGTGTTACCTAGGGAGTGATTCTAACTGTGGTGAGAGGGGACTGACGGGAGGAGGTGACCGATCGGTGTTCCTCTGTACTGGGAACACATGATTGGTCTCCTCTCCCCTGACTGGACGTGGATCTGTGTGTTTACACACACAGATCCACGTCCCGGCAATCGCGGGTGCATGGCGGACATCGCGGCCGCCAGGCACGCGCATTGGCTCCCGAGTGACGCGGCGGGGGTGCATGCGCCCCCTAGCGGCCGGGAAGCCGAGGACGTCATATGACAGCCGCCCAGGATAAGAGAGACACCTTGCGGCTGTCATTTGACTATACGCGGGATGGGAAAAGGTTAAAAAAAAAAAAAAAGTGTACATCATCTGTGTGCGTTTAGGTTAACAGAAGTGACGTTTCACCAGCTGCGCATGCGTCCACCGCTACCAGGTTTGCTCATTTGACAGAACACCTGCAGTCAGAAGAAGACAGCAGACATCTTACTACACCCAGGTACGTCTTGAATGTCACAGTAATTTTAGCAATAAAGTGAGCGTATATAAATAAATATAGTGTAATGACAGCTGTTTGGATGTTACATTTTGAAAGCCTAAAGGTTTAGCGCTCAGCAGTGAGGGGTGTACCAACATGGCCACCGCCACCTTCCTAGTGCTGGCGTCCAGCTTCTTTTAAAAGTAGCATCGAAACAGCATCACAGATGTCAACACACTATATTTATTTATATACGTTCAGCAATGGATGCATGCCCAGCTGACGGAAGGTCACTTTGATTACCCAATCTGACGGGTCGCCGATTCTGATGGAACACCATCACTGCACTACGCCAATCATTGGCAGTGAGGCGTTTCTTGGCCCGCAGCTGCACATAAACATGCTAAATCAGTGAGGCTCCGCTCACACCTAGACGTTTTTGGAAGTTTTTCTGCTCTAAGCCTCAGCTCTAAAAACGCCCAACAAGACAAACCCCTTTCATTTCAATGGCCCTATGTTCACATCTGAGCGTTCTGTCGCCTAAAGCAAAACGCCCGTCGCTCAAAAAATACATGAGCTTCTATTTTTGGCAGATTACAGGCGTTTTACTTCTTTTAAATTGGTGACCTTTTAACCATTTCCAGACCGCCTGCCATCATTATACGTTGGTACTTTGAAGTGGAATGACAGCAGCTATCAACTTCTTCAGCGGGCGGTCCACTTTCAGATAAAAGTGGTCTCTGTGGCAGATTCGCCACAAGATCACTTTTATCAGTGGCGGGAAAGGGGCCCTCCGCCGCTTACTGGAGCCGTCTCTTAGGTATGGAGCTGAGTGAGGGGAAAATGGCCCCCTGTCCCGCCGAGTTTGTGTGCAGAAGCAAACACACATGTGTTCAAACCACACATGTGAGGTACCAACGTGATCGTTAGAGCGAGAGCAATAATTCTAGCCCTAGACCTCCTCTGTAACTCAAAACAACGTCACATATGGAGATTTTTAGGGATAAATGTTTGTCGCCATTCCGCGAGCGGGTGCTATATTGAAGCGTGACATGTAGGGTATCAATTTACTCGGCGTAACATTATCTTTCACAATATAAAAATATATTGGGCTAACTTTACTGATGTCTTATTTTTTTATTTTTAAAAAAGTGTATTTTTTCCCCAAAAAAAGGGCTATTGTAAGACCGCTGCGCAAATACAGTGTGACAGAAAGTATGGCAACAACCACCATTTTATTCTCTAGGGTGAAAATATATATATATATAATGTTTGGGGGTTCTTAGTAATTTTCTAGCAAAAAAAAAATGATTCTGACGCAAGTCTGAAAAATAGGCCCGGTCTTAAATTGGTTAACCTTGAAAACGCCTGTACAAAATTGCTGCAAAAACTCTGCAAAAACGCCTGAAAAAACACCCAAAAAATGCCTGTAAAAAAGCAACCCCTAGATATGAACGAAGCCTAATATATTCTTGCGAGCAACTCTGTGTGTTCAAGAAATCTAATAATGTAGCTGTAAGCACTTATCACATTCCCATAAAAATGTGCATAATATATACAAAACATAAATTTTTGTGCCGCGCTTTCTTCCCTTATACAGTTGCTAATCACAAATATTCCTAAAGGATAATAATAATAAAGGAATAATAATTATATTACCAAAAACATTTTTTCAAGTATAGACTGTATGCCAGGGGCGTTGCTAGGTCTACAAAAGATCTGGGGCTAGAGCCTATAGCAGCGTAGTAAAGAAAGTCATAGTAAAGAAAGTCATAGTAAAGAAAGTCATACACTTGGGCGGGCATACGCATGTATATACAGTAATATACGTGTGTGTGTGTGTATATATCCCCAGAGAGCCCCCCACTTACATCAGGGTCCCCAGAGAGCCCCCCCTTACATCAGGGTCCCCAGAGAGCCCCTCCTTACATCAGGGTCCCCAGAGAGCCCCCCTTTACATCAGGGTCCCCAGAGAGTCCCCCCTTACATCAGGGTCCCCAGATAGCACCCCCCTTACATCAGAGTCCCCAGAGAGCCTCCTCCTTACATCAGAGTCCCCAGAGAGCCCCTCCTTACATCAGGGTCCCCAGAAAGCTCCCCTTACATCAGGGTCCCCAGAGAGCCTCCCCTTACATCGGGGGCCAAGAGAGCATCCCCCTTACATCAGGGTCCCCAGAGAGCCTCCTCCTTACATCAGGGTCCCCAGAGAGCCTCCTCCTTACATCAGAGTCCCCAGAGAGCCCCTCCTTACATCAGGGTCCCCAGAGAGCCCCCCCTTACATCAGGGTCCCCAGAGAGCCTCCTCCTTACATCAGAGTCCCCAAAGAGACCCCCATTTACATCAGGGTCCCCAGAGAGCCCCCCTTTACATCAGGGTCCCCAGAGAGCCCCCCCTTACATCAGGGTCCCCAAATAGCACCCCCTTACATCAGAGTCCCCAGAGAGCCTCCTCCTTACATCAGGGTCCCCAGGAATCCTCCTCCTTACATCAAAGTCCCCAGAGAGCCCCTCCTTACATCAGGATTCCCAGAGAGCCCCCCCTTACATTAGGGTCTCCGGAGAGCCTTCCCCTTAAATCAGGGTCTCCAGAGAGCCTCCCCCTTTCATCAGGGTCCCCAGAGAGCCTTCCCCACTTACATCAGGGTCCCCAGAGAGCCTCCCCTCCCCTTGGGGACCCCTGCAGAGACTCGGGGCTATGGATCCCAGATTCGGGGCTATGGCCCCAAAAGCCACCCCCTAGCGACGCCACTGCTGTATGCTTATATTAATATTTTTTGGTCATATAATTATTCATTTATTAAGGGAATATTTGTGATTATCAACTATATAGGGGAATATAGCGCAGCACAAAAATGGATGATTTGCACATACACATGCTGCCTATGATTGGCGGTGTGCAGTGACGTCTTCCTGCCAGGATTGCTCAGGTGGGTTGGGACTACAAGCCGAACACGCCCGAGCCCATCCCTAACCATGAACACTGCAACTTTATTAAAACCTTCCAGAATTTCTCACCTTGCCTGATCACTTCTTAAAAATCCTATTAAAAGTGACAAGCAAGTAACTCCAACCAGTTCAAATTATCAGAGATACAACGGGATTATCAAATGCCCTGATTGCATTGTGTGCTGACACTATTAAATGTATGTCTATAATTAACCAAAAAAAAAAAAAAAACCTCTGAAAATAAAAATGTCTGTATTTTCCAATGGCAGAGCCATTTAAATATCTAACTATAATTTGAAAACATAATAAGACTAGCAAACACAGTGCAGCTATGTTTATGAGCCAGGAGGGCTGCAAGTGTGCAGATTAGCTATCGCTTAATCCCCACATCCAGTATAATTTTCTAGCACTGTCCAACCTGCTTTAAAGGAAGAATATTACGGTTTGGACTCAGTTTTATTTATTTATTTAACCCTCAACTTTTTCAATGATTTTAAATCATTTTTATAATTACAGTATATACAATGTTTTTTTTTTGTTTTTTTTTTACAAATTATCATTTAACCACTTGACCACTGGGCACTTAAACCCCCTTCCTAACCAGACCAATTTTCAGCTTTCGGTGCTCTCACATTTGAATGACAATTACTCAGTCATGCAACACTGTACCTATATGAAATGTTTGTCCTTTTTTTCACACAAATAGAGCTTTCTTTTGGTGGTATTTAAAGTGGTGTTTCCCCCCAAAATTACAAGTTTATTTCTATGTGCAGAAAATTAGCTAATAAAAATTAATTGGATAAAAATTGGATTAAAAAAAAAAATCACTTACCTATTTCTCCCTGTTGCTAGGTGGTCCCACGAAATCTGCCTCTTCCGTTGCCCAGGCTAAACACGTCACTTCCCCTTGGCGCAGTCAGTCATCTGGGACACGTGACAGGTCCCAGATGACTGCGCGGTGTATCACAGTGTGCAGCGCCGCTCGCACATGCGCAGTGGGTGCCCGGCGGTGAAGCCACCACCGGGGGCCCACAGTAAGGATGCCGGCAATGTGAGTGGAGCGGGGAATGAGGGGGGGCTTCGTTCCCCCGCATCACTGGACCCTGGGACAGGTAAGTGTCCGATTCTTAAAAGTCAGCAGCTGCAGTATTTGTAGCTGCTGAGTTTAAAAAAAAATGTTTTAAGGGGCACCCCACTTTAATCACCGCTGGGTTTTTTATTTTTGCGCTATAAATCAAAAAAGCCTGAAAATTTGGTAAAAGAAATAAAAATTCTTTGTTTCTGTTCAAATTTATTGGCGAGTATTGGAAGAGTATTGGCGGAGTATTGGCAGAGTATTGGCAGATTATTGTAGAGTATTGGCAGATTATTGTAGAGTATTGCAGAGTATTGCAGAGTATTGGCAGATTATTGTAGAGTATTGCCGAGTATTGGCAGAGTATTGGCGAGTATTGGCGAGTATTGGCGAGTATTGGCAGAGTATTGGTGAGTAGTGTAGAGTATTGCAGAGCATTGGCAGAGTATTGCAGAGTATTGCAGAGTATTGCAGGCACTGAGCAGCGCTGTGGGCACTACAGATCCAGCCCACAGCGCTGCTACAAACAATCTCTCCCCCTCTCCCATTGCACTGTACAGATCGGTACAGAGAGGGGAGGGAGGAACTGGCATCATGACATGACGCCGGTTTGTTTACAAGTGATCGCTCCATCATTTGGCTACCAGCGGCCATTTACCGTGATCCGTGATGCGTCGGGTCTTCCGGACCCAGCGGTCAAGGATATTTCCGGGAGTGTGCCCCAGGGAGTGCACAAGAGCAACATTTTGGGAGGGTGTCCCATGGACGTCCTCCAAGAATAAGCCGACCGCGCTGTAGCCGTCTTTCGGCTATAGCCTGGTCAGCAAGTGGTTTATACAAGGAGCATCCATGGCACTAGTTTTGCAAAGCGATCTGGATTTTCCCAGACAACACAGTGATAGCTTTTCCTTTGAGATAGGTTTAGCCCACCTAGTCATCGTTAAATCTGCCCTGTTCCCTGCAATAGTGCTTCCATCATATTTTGTATTTCAACAAGCTTTATATATAATAACACATTTATCATTTGAACACATTCTTCGTTTTTTTTTTTTTTTTTTTTTATTATTTCAAGAGGAATTCTTGTACGTATCTTGGAGATTTATCACCCTTACCCTCAAGAACGATGCTATCATTTATTAAGGATCGGCAATTTCTACTCTAGCGTAATCAGTCTCTGTCAAAGAATGGTGTTATAAATAAAAGAAAATATCTGAGATCTATATGAATTTTTTTCTGTCTAGATTTCTGATAACAATGTTATTAAGTTTAAAATGTGTACTGTTGGGTATTAACTTTCTGCAGGCCATGATAAATAATCTAAGCAGAGTTTTTTTTTTTTATTTAAAGGGCCCTAAGCCTTAGCGGAGGTGGCCCCATTGAGTTCTGAGAATACAGTTTATCTGTTTCTATCTGTAAATAATGATAAATGAGGTGAGAATTTTTTTTTTTTCTATTTATTACAGCTGAATTTCAAATAAACAACAGATAACAGAAGCAAGAGGTGTGGTAATAGAATTAGGAACGCTCTGACCAGGTTATCTGTAATACAACTGTGAGCGGAGGAGGTCATGCAACTGACAAAGCAGTCCAAAACATAAAGCTAATCTCCAGACAAACAGCTAAATACACAGATGAAATAAATATAAGAGGGCTGTTACAGCTATCAAAGGATTTGTATTTCTGTCCACTCGGTCCTGAGATTTATACAGCTCTGCCACATAACGCAGCCCTGTCTATCAGGGGAGGAGACTGTTACCAGATGTGGTGGACCCACTTACCAGTGGTAGTGGGTCAATCAAGGTTGTGTGGGCCGAGTGCCTCACAGTATGGATCAGACAGGAAAAAAGGGATCACCCCAGCAGGATACACTCAAACTTCATGGCTGATGCCCCAGTTGAAGTCTGTTTTAGACGAAACGTGTTGGGTTCGCTATGCATGCTTCTCATATTGCTTTTTCTTTTTATGTACTCATTGCATTTTGATGTACCGCCATTTTAAATAAACCTAATAGGTTTCACCCACACCATTTGGAGCCTTCTCCCTTCTTTTTCATTTTTGCCCCGGTTGGTTGAGTTTACTTTATATATTCTGACACTCTGAAGGTCAGCACTTTGAGTGGAGATTCGGAGTTACTACTGGTGAACCACAAGGATCCAGGTACCGTGCCAGGATTACCATCACTGAAGTTCAGGTGTATCCTGCTGGGGTGATCACTTTTTTCCTGTCTGTTCCACACTGTGAGGCATTCAGCCCACACAAGCTTGATTGACCCACTACCGCTGGTAAGTGGGTCCACCACATCTTGTAAGAGTATCCACCCATTGCCTCACGACAGAGGATTTGTATCTCATCCACATTGTTTTATTGTCAACCACTTGTTGCACTCCATCACTTTTGAGTGAAGAATCACCATTATATACTTATGGACATTTAAGTTGTTCTTCATTTGTGTTTTTTTTTCACTTATTTATCACAGTGAATATTGTTGTACAGATTGTATATTTTGTTATGGTTTCAGTACACTATAATTATTAGGCCTTTAGCGCTATACTGTATTTTTATATTCTGTTTGGACTTTGTTTGAGTGTTGCTTTTTTCACTATTCATTGGTTTAGTGCAGTCATTTTCAACCTAATCTTCTATTAGGGATGAGACCTGATTTTTTTTCCTCCTCAGTTATGTAACACATAGTCTTGCCCCTCCCCCAGCATGTGATTGGACAGTATAGATGCAAAATACATGCTTAGCCCCGGAAGGATTTACCCACTTCCTGATCAGGCCATTTTTTTGCGATACAGCACTGCGTCGCTTTAACTGACAAACGAAAATGAATGTCCTTTTTTCCCCACAAATGGAGCTTTCTTTTGATGGTATTTTGTCACCTCTGCAGTTTTTATTTTTTGCGCTATAAACAAAAAAAGACCGCCAATTTTGAAATAAAAGCAATATTTTTAACTTTTTGCTATAATAAATATTCCCAAAAATATATATATAAAAAAAACTAATTTCTTCCTCAGTTTAGGGCGATACTTATTCTTCTACATATTTTTGGTAAAAAATCACCCAATAAGCGTATATTGATTGGTTTGCGCAAAAGATGGATCCAGGCAGTTTGCATGCAGGGATGCTCATCCATACTTGGACTGATGTAACCACCCGGATGTTTGTAGGGCCTGGCATTTTTTTTTTCAGTCTACTGGTTGCGGCTGTGTGTGACTGTCTGCTGTCTAAGCTTTTTCTTGACTGTGTATGGCAGTTTGCGCTCATGTGAATGACCCCCAATAGAGTGAGTACATGGATTAAAAACTGGCTACAAGGACGAGTTCAGAAGGTGGTGATAAATGGGGAGTACACAGAATGGTCAGGGGTGGGTAGTGGGGTCCCCCAGGGTTCTGTGCTGGGACCAATCCTATTTATTTTGTTCATAAACAACCTGGAGAATGGGGTAAACAGTTCAATCTCTGTATTTGCAGACGATACTAAGCTTAGCCGGGCAATAACTTCTCCACAGGATGTGAAAACCTTGCAAAACGATCTGAACAAATGAATGGGGTGGGCAACTACATGGCAAATGAGGTTCAATGTAGAAAAATTTAAAATAATGCATTTGGGTGGCAAAAATATGAATGAAACCTACTCACTAGGGGAAGAACCTCTGGGGGAATCTAGGATGGAAAAGGACCTGGGGGTCCTAGTAGATGATAGGCTCAGCAATGGCATGCAATGCCAAGCTGCTGCTAACAAAGCAAACAGAATATTGGCATTAAAAAGGGGATTCATTCCAGAGATACAACGATATTCTCCCGCTCTACAAGACTCTGGTCCGGCCGCACCTGAAGTATGCTGTCCAGTTCTGGGCACCAGTCCTCAGGAAGGATGGACTGGAAATGGAGCGAGTACAAAGAAGGGCAACAAAGCTAATAAAGGGTTTGGAGGATATTAGTTACGAGGAAAGGATGTGAGCACTGAACTTATTCTCTCTGGAGAAGAGACGCTTGAGAGGGGATATGATTTCAATTTACAAATACCGTACTGGTGACCCCACAATAGGGATAAAACTTTTTTTTTGTGAAAGGGAGTTTAACAAGACTTGTGGCCACTCATTAAAATTAGAAGAAAAGAGGTTTAACCTTAAAGCGGAAGTAAACCCATCGATTTAACAGTTTAAAAAAAAAAAGGCATGCCGGGAATGCTAACTGCACATTGGCTGTGCTCTCAACCAAACAGTCAAACCATCCAATGGCTGGTGTCATAACGGATCACATGTGCAGCACCGTGGCAGTTGAAGATTAAACAGAGGCAAAGATGGCAGCTTCCTTGGCTGAAAACGATAGGGGGGTTTACTTCCACTTTAAACTACGTAGAGGGTTCTTAACTATAAGAACGGCAAGGATGTGAAATTCCCTTCCACAGGCGGTGGTCTCAGCGGGAGGCATTGATAGATTCAAGAAACTATTAGATAAGCACCTGAACGACCGCAACATACAGGGATATACAATGTAATACTGACATATAATCACACACATAGGTTGGATTTGATGGACTTGATGGACTTTTTTCGACCTCACCTACTATGTAACTATGTAATACCATTAACCCCTTCTCTATCAGCAGAACAGCAGCCAGTGAACAGTCCAGCACACCGTCTCAAAGTAGAAGTTTGCAATGCTGCCATAAGCGTGGTCCCCGAACATCCCAGTCGGTGAGTCACCTGTCAAGATTATGGATGTCAGTGGACCAGGCGGCAGATTTGAGTAAATTCCAGCCCAGGCCACTGTTTAGAGTTCAATTACACTTTCTTGGCAGTTTGTGAGAAGGTGGGAGTTGTTCAGGGTCACATTATGCGATGAAGAAATAACTGACATCCATCAATGTGTCACCACCAGCACAGGCTAATGAGATCAATGCCGAATATCGCCCAAATTTATTAATTCAAAGGAGCCCTGTTAATGCTTTTCCTAATCTAGAGTCTTCTATCATTTGAAGGTATGTCATAATGAGCGGTTTTCAGATCCAATCCATCATTAACAGATAGCTTGTTTTGCAGTTTCTTCTACAAACTTATATTAGGGCTCCTTCTACACAGGTGGTGGACTTTGCTGCTCTTCTGCTCCTCGTATGCCATTGCGTGGGGCATTGCAGGTGTTCAGGAGGCCATGCTGCTTGTCTTCTTAAAGCGGAATGCCTGGTACCTCCTTCCTACGCTGCTCCGTGCTGCCATTTTTGAGAAGCCTACACACATGTACTGCTGGACTTTCCAGGCGTTTGGGAGCTGGAAGAGACTGGCAGCACGTCTGTGCATGTGTGGCAGATTTCAAGTAATGCACACAAATGGCGCCAGGTTCTAGTAATAAAGTGCCCAGTGGCTTTTGTGGTCTACTGCCACCTGGGATATCTGTGACGTACCAATCCCAAGAAGGCCGAAACACAGAAGTTCTGCCTCGCAAAAAGAAAGGGGGTTTCCCATTGAAATGCAACAGCGCAACTACGTGCCAAGCATTTGGTACCTCCTTCCAACGCTGCTCTGTGCTGCCATTTCCGAGAAACCCACGCGTACACAGATGTACTGTTGGACTTTCCAGGCCTTTGGGAGCTGGAAGAGACCGGCAGCACGTCTGTGCCTGTGTGGCAGATTTCTACGGATGCAAACAAATGGCGCCAGGTTCTAGTAATAAAGTGCCCAGTGGCTTTTGTGGTCTACTGCCACCTGGGATATCTGTGACGTACCAATCCCAAGAAGGCGGAAAACCCAGAAGTTCTGCCTCGCAAAAAGAAAGGGGGCTTCACATTGAAATGCAACAGTGCAACTACGTGCCAAGCATTTGGTACCTCCTTCCAACGCTGCTCTGTGCTGCCATTTCCGATAAACCCACACGTACACAGATGTACTGTTGGACTTTCCAGGCCTTTGGGAGCTGGAAGAGACCGGCAGCACGTCTGTGCATGTGTGGCAGATTTCTACGGATGCAAACAAATGGCGCCAGGTTCTAGTAATAAAGTGCCCAGTGGCTTTTGTGGTCTACTGCCACCTGGGATATCTGTGACGTACCAATCCCAAGAAGGCCGAAAACACAGAAGTTCTGCCTCGCAAAAAGAAAGGGGGTTTCATATTAAAATGCAACAGCGCAACTACGTGCCAAGCATTTGGTACCTCCTTCCAACGCTGCTCTGTGCTGCCATTTCCGAGAAACCCACGCGTACACAGATGTACTGTTGGACTTTCCAGGCCTTTGGGAGCTGGAAGAGACCGGCAACACGTCTGTGCCTGTGTGGCAGATTTCTACGGATGCAAACAAATGGCGCCAGGTTCTAGTAATAAAGTGCCCAGTGGCTTTTGTGGTCTACTGCCACCTGGGATATCTGTGACGTACCAATACCAAGAAGGCGGAAAACCCAGAAGTTCTGCCTCGCAAAAAGAAAGGGGGCTTCACATTGAAATGCAACAGTGCAACTACGTGCCAAGCATTTGGTACCTCCTTCCAACGCTGCTCTGTGCTGCCATTTCCGATAAACCCACACGTACACAGATGTACTGTTGGACTTTCCAGGCCTTTGGGAGCTGGAAGAGACCGGCAGCACGTCTGTGCATGTGTGGCAGATTTCTACGGATGCAAACAAATGGCGCCAGGTTCTAGTAATAAAGTGCCCAGTGGCTTTTGTGGTCTACTGCCACCTGGGATATCTGTGACGTACCAATCCCAAGAAGGCCGAAACACAGAAGTTCTGCCTCGCAAAAAGAAAGGGGGTTTCCCATTGAAATGCAACAGCGCAACTACGCGCAAAGCATTTGGTACCTCCTTCCAACGCTGCTCTGTGCTGCCATTTCCGAGAAACCCACGCGTACACAGATGTACTGTTGGACTTTCCAGGTCTTTGGGAGCTGGAAGAGACCGGCAGCACGTCTATGCATGTTTGATAGATTTCTACGGATGCAAACAAATGGCGCCAGGCTCTAGTAATAAAGTGCCCAGTGGCTTTTGTGGTCTACTGCCACCTAGGATATCTGTGACGTACCAATCCCAAGAAGGCCGAAAACACAGAAGTTCTGCCTCGCAAAAAGAAAGGGGGTTTCACATTGAAATGCAACAGCGCAACTACGCGCAAAGCATTTGGCACATGTTTGCAGTGCCGCCTCATAGAGTTCAACAGGAACCAGCTACCAAATTAGAGTTGCCACCTCATCCCTTTAAACCCAAACACCTTTGAATTACACGGGTTCTGAGGCTAATTAAATGCAGATAAGGCACCAAGTGAGTTTAATTACCACCTTAACTAGGGCTGGGACAAGGGGTGGGCAGGAAGGGCGGCTGCCCCTGGCGCAATGGTATATTGCAATGGTAGGGGGCACCCTGAGCCTAACCCTAAGGGAAATGGGGGCACAGTTTGGAATCTTTGCCCTGGGCACTGGATGACATTGTCCCGGCACTGACCTTAACCAGCCACAGAACCTGTATAATTAATATGTGTTCGGGTTTAAAGGGGTGAGGTGGCAACCATATACCAAATGCAGGAGGTCAAGTTAAATTGTCCGCTGAAAGACTATACACTGAAGACTACACACTTCTCCTGGAACGTGAGCAGGGCCCTAGCAGTTGCTGACTCCATATACATGGTTCTGGGGTGTTTGACTTCCATGCCCAAACTCACAAGGCTCCTCCCCTCCTGGCATTTATACGGGCAGTAACTCCACCCATCACATCACTACTGGAGGGCTTTATCTAAAAAGGGACCTAACACCCAATTGCAGAATTCTTCATTACCACACTCTTTTGGGACAGAGCCACCTAGTGGCAAACTAGCTAACTGCACCGGCTTACAGGTTGACCCAGAAGAGGCCTGGCGCTGGATTTATAGGGCAGTACGTTTCAAGCGGAAAGGTTAGAAAATAGATTTGAGTATTGCGGTAATTTTTTTTTTCTTCAGCCTTTAAGACTTTGACATTTAATTTCATCCTTTTAATTCATTATTATTGATGGGAGTGTTTGGTAACATCATCCTGTGGCGATGAATCTTGTGGGTGGTGGTTTTTATGAATCTGCTAAACTGTTATTACAACTATTATCAACTGCAGTGATATTGTGGCTCTAGCTGTGCTCGTGAAGAACTCCATTACTGCTTGTATCTGATGAGGAATGGGAGACTTGTATAAATATATAAATATTCCTTTCCAGTGTTTATGGGCTGTTATTCATAGTGACAGTTTGGCTGGGATTCCACTGCAGAGAGAAATAATTCGACTTCCTAATGAATTGCTTTCTGCAGAAGTGTTCATCCGACTTCAGATCTTTAACTTAAAGTAAAACTAAAGACAAAACTTTTTTTTTTTTTTTTTTTACTGTGGGGGTTATGACCCCTGTTAGTCTATTTATTTGCCGTCTGTGTCTCATTGGGGAGATTCCCCTTCACTTCCTGTCCCATATCCAAAACAGGAAGTTAGAGGAAATTCCTTCAAAGTGCGGGAATCCTGGTTGTCACCAGAACTAGTGTCCCCCATTGGAAGATCTCCACCCGGTTACTGTTTGGGTGACAACCCAAAATGTGGGATTTCTTTCACTTTCGGTAGTAAACGTAAACAGGACGAATGCAGAGGGTAAATCTCCCTAATGGGGACATAAACAGCAATAAAAACCTGACAGGTGTTCTAATCCCTCTCCAGGTGCCGAGGATAGTGGTGATGTCACTACCCAAATATAGCTATGCCCATATTTGGGAAAAGGTGCCACTGGGTGGGCAGAGCCTGATGGGGACCTGAGAGACTAAGACAGAGTTACTGGAGTCAGGCTGCACATGCTCAGTTTGGTGTGTATTGCTAGAGAGTTTATTTTTATTCTTGGCAGAGTGCATGTGATCGGCACAGGGCCATTCAGCACTGTCCAGACAGAGAGTCAGGGGCACTGTATTCTGATAGGACAGCCAGTGCAGTATGAAAACTCCTCCTACAAGCTTTAACCAGGCACTGATAGAAGTAACAAGACTGCTATATACTGATGATGAAAAAAGGTATTCAGCAGTTTGTATTTACTAAAACTATTGCATTTCCATGTTCTGTGTACTGTAGGAGACCAGATATAGTGAATGCAGATAGTGAATGCAGGGTCCTGGGTTCAGTAACACTTAAAAGGCCCACTCACACCATATGTATTGGGCAGCATTGAGCAACACATTGTACCACCCCTACACAACAACACACCCCAACATAACACACGCCTGTTGGTATGAATTGGCCTTCAAACGAAGTCCAGTGACATTGTCTAGTCTGAAAGGATGTCACCAGTCTGCTGCAGGCAGGAGGAAGCGTTTCCTCAGTCTCCTCTTTCCCAGTGATCAGATGGCAACACTGTAACTAGGTGGGAGGTTGCAGCAGGGGTAATCTGTATCAGAATTTAGTGAACACAACCAAGAACTGCACATACATCAGGATTTACATGACCGTGTCATCTCAGAGCCGACATCTCAGTCCAGGAAGTAGATGGTGACCCTGGATAATGCCTGAACAAAGATGGTGCCATCTTTCTGGTGAGAGAAGCAGATGAAGGCATTGTCAGGGGGAGTACCCGTGATCTCTGCGAGGTAATAAATACCTGGAACTGTGACACTGACTGACACAGAGGCGGCTTTAGGCTTTGTGAGGCCCAGAGAGGGGCGGCCTGGACACCTCTTCTCTTCTACCTTCCCTTCCATCGGCTCCATAAAGCGCTGGTAAGGCCTCCACCATGGGACTCCTCTTCTCCTCCTCACCACTGCATACCAGACGCCAGATGTCTCCTCCGTTGTGTTAACATTTTGCTCCTGCTGCTGGAATGAGTCTCCTCCCCCAGACAACACAGCGCTGGCCCTGCCTCCTCCCCAAGACACAGCCACGGCTCCATCTCCTCGCTTCACTGCCTGACCATGGAGCTCACAGGCAGCGTAAACCCACTGCTGGCCGGAGTGCAGCACTATTGTTGTCAGCAGAGGCGGCTCTTCAATTAGGCGGTCGCGAGAGGCCCCTATGTGTGTGAGGCCATAGGCGACCGCCTTATTTGCCTAATTAGAGAGCCACCTCTGCACTGACACTTACTTAGCATGCATGCACTTCCAAAGCTCCCAACTGTCCCTAATTTGGAAGGACTGTCCCTGATTTGGAGCAATGTCCCTCTGTCCCTCAGTCCTCCTCATTTGTCCCTCATTTTGGTCTGATCTATATAGTTGTATATAAAATGCACTTTTTATCTTTCAAAAGGTGTTTCCCAGTGCTAAACCCTTTTATCCAAATTCTAAATTGCTGCATTTGTACATTTTAAAAGCCAATATAAAGGAATAGTAGTGGTAAAAAAAAGCACTTGTGGATTTAATTAACCTTTTTTTGGGGTTAATTCTCCTTTAAGGGGGTGTGGCAGGGGGCGTGTCCTATGCCTACATACATTTTTTAGTAGGTGCCCCTCATTCCCATCTCAAAATGTTGTAAGGTACAGTATGCACTTCTCTAAGATGTCTATTTAATGGACCCTTAGGGAAAGGTTATCTTTGAAACCCCTAAATGGTTTTCTGCAGGCTCTCTGCAAGTGATCCCCGACGGAAGCTTGTCCTACTAGAAATTCAGCCTCACTCAGTGATATGTATGAATGAAGTCTGTGCTGTCCGGAAGCCACTACTACAGAAATATTCACACCATGAGTCACTTTATCATGTAATGTCACACTGACTCAATGACAGGCCTAATAATAAAATGTCAGGGGCTGAAATTGAAATATAAGAGAGCAGGGCCACTGCAAAAAAATAATAATAAAAAGTAATATACAGCTCTGATGTGTCTAACTGAAGTATTATAGAGCCTTCAGATCAGTCAGATGCATCATGTGTACCAGTGCTTCTCAAAAAAAAGAATTCTAGTCATGGCACCTTTGGAAAATATGCAAAATCACAAGACACCCCAGTCTATAATGGGATCACATCAGAATCTCTTCTTTCACATCAAAGTCTTCATCCCCCCTTCACATCAGATTCCTCATCACATCAGATCCCTCATCCCCTCGTCACATTAGATTCCTCATCACATCAGATCCCTCATCCCCTCGTCACATCAGATTCCTCATCACATCAGATCCCTCATCCCCTCATCACATCAGATTCCTCATCACATCAGATCCCTCATCCCCCTTCACATCAGATTCCTCATCACATCAGATCCCTCATCCCCCTTCACATCAGATTCCTCATCCCCCTTCACATCAGATTCCTCATCCCCCCTTCACTCTAGAGTCCTCATCCCCCTTCACATCACATACCTCATCCCCTCTTCACATCAGATTCCTCATCACATCAGATTCCTCATCCCCCCTTCACATCAGATTCCTCATCACATCAGATTCCTCATCCCCCCTTCACATCAGATTCCTCATCCCCCTTCACATCAGATTCCTCATCACATCAGATTCCTCATTCCCCCTTCACATCAGATTCCTCATTCCCCCTTCACATCAGATTCCTCATCCCCTCTTCACATCAGATTCCTCATCCCCCCTTCACATCATATTCCTCATCCCCCCTTCACATCATATTCCTCACCCCCCCCTTCACATCAGATTCCTCATTCCCCCTTCACTTCAGATTCATCATCCCCCCTTCACATCAGATTCCTCATCCCCCCCTTCACATCAGATTCCTCATCCCCCCTTCACATCAGATTCCTCATCCCCTCTTCACATCAGATTCCTCATCCCCCCTTCACATCAGATTCCTCATTCCCCCTTCACATCAGATTCCTCATCCCCTCTTCACATCAGAGTCCTCATCCCCCTTCACATCAGATTCCTCATCCCCCCTTCACATCATATTCCTCATCCCCCCTTCACATCAGATTCCTCATCCCCCTTCACATCAGATTCCTCATTCCCCCTTCACATCAGATTCCTCATCCCCCCCTTCACATCAGATTCCTCATCCCCCCTTCACATCAGATTCCTCATCACATCAGATTCCTCATCCCCCTTCACATCAGATTCCTCATCCCCCCTTCACATCAGATTCCTCATCACATCAGATTCCTCATTCCCCCTTCACATCAGATTCCTCATTCCCCCTTTACATCAGATTCCTCATCCCCTCTTCACATCAGATTCCTCATCCCCCTTCACATCAGATTCCTCATTCCCCCTTCACATCAGATTCCTCATCCCCTCTTCACATCAGAGTCCTCATCCCCCTTCACATCAGATTCCTCATCCCCCCTTCACATCATATTCCTCATCCCCCCTTCACATCAGATTCCTCATTCCCCCTTCACTTCAGATTCATCATCCCCCCTTCACATCAGATTCCTCATCCCCCCCTTCACATCAGATTCCTCATCCCCCCTTCACATCAGATTCCTCATCCCCTCTTCACATCAGATTCCTCATCCCCTCTTCACATCAGATTCCTCATGCCCCCTTCACATCAGATTCCTCATTCCCCCTTCACATCAGATTCCTCATCCCCTCTTCACATCAGATTCCTCATCCCCCCTTCACATCATATTCCTCATCCCCCCTTCACATCATATTCCTCATCCCCCCTTCACATCAGATTCCTCATTCCCCCTTCACATCAGATTCCTCATTCCCCCTTCACATCAGATTCCTCATCCCCCCCTTCACATCAGATTCCTCATCCCCCCCTTCACATCAGATTCCTCATCCCCCCTTCACATCAGATTCCTCATCCCCCTGCACATCAGATTCCTCATTCCCCCTTCACTCTAGAGTCCTCATCCCCTCTTCACATCAGATTCCTCATCACATCAGATTCCTTATCCCCCCTTCACATCAGATTCCTCATCCCCCCTTCACATCATATTCCTCATCCCCTCTTCACATCAGATTCCTCATCCCCTCTTCACATCAGATTCCTCATCCCCCCTTCACATCAGATTCCTCATTCCCCCTTCACATTAGATTCCTCATCCCCTCTTCACATCAGATTCCTCATCCCCTCTTCACATCAGATTCCTCATCACATCAGATTCCTCATCACATCAGATTCCTCATCACATCAGATTCCTCATCCCCTCTTCACATCAGATTCCTCATTCCCTCTTCATATCAGATTCCTCATCCCCCCTTCACATCAGATTCCTCATTCCCCCTTCACATCAGATGCCTCATCCCCTCTTCACATCAGATTCCTCATCACATCAAATTCCTCATCCCCTCTTCACATCAGATTCCTCATCCCCCCTTCACATCAGATTCCTCATTCCCCCTTCACATCAGATGCCTCATCCCCTCTTCACATCAGATTCCTCATCACATCAGATTCCTCATCCCCCCTTCACATCAGATTCCTCATTTCCCCTTCACATCAGATTCCTCATTCTCCCTTCACATCAGATTCCTCATCACATCAGATTCCTCATCCCCCCTTCACATCAGATTCCTCATCCCCTCTTCACATCAGATGCCTCATCCCCTCTTCACATCAGATGCCTCATCCCCTCTTCACATCAGATTCCTCATCCCCTCTTCACATCAGATTTTTCATCCCCCCTTCACATCAAATTCCTCATCCCCCTTCACCTCAGATTCCTCATCCCCCCTTCACATCAGATTCCTCATCCCCTCTTCACATCAAATTCCTCATCCCCCTTCACCTCAGATTCCTCATCCCCCCTTCACATCAGATTCCTCATCCCCTCTTCACATCAGATTCCTCATCCCCTCTTCACATCAGATTCCTCATCCCCTCTTCACATCAGATTCCTCATCCCCTCTTCACATCAGATTTTTCATCCCCCCTTCACATCAAATTCCTCATCCCCCTTCACATCAGATTCCTCATTCCCCCTTCACTTCAGATTCATCATCCCCCCTTCACATCAGATTCCTCATCCCCCTTCACATCAGATTCCTCATCCCCCTTCACATTAGATTCCTCATCCCCTCTTCACATCAGATGCCTCATCCCCACTTCACATCAGATTCCTCATCACATCAGTTATGTAACGTTGCTTCCTCCTGTGGCCACTAGGGGCGTGCGCCCGCCCCCAGAGCCGATGCAAGTGCTCCCGCGATCGCTTGTGACACACCGAGAACCGGGATCTGTTTTTTTGTAAACACACAGATCCCGGTTCTCTGAGGGGAGAAGAGACTGATCATCTGTTCATACAAAGTATGAACAGCGATCTGTCATCTCTCCTAGACAGTCCCATCCCCCCTTCAGTTAGAACACACACTAGGGAACACAATTAACCCCTTGATCGCCCCCTAGTGTTAACCCCTTCCCTGCCAGTGACATTTTTACAGTAATCAGTGCATTTTTATAGCACTGATTGCTGTATTAATGCCAATGGTTCCAAAAATGTTTCAAAAGTGTCCGGTGTGTCCGCCATAATGTCACAGTCCCGATAAAAATTGAAGATCACCGCCATCACTAGTAAAAAAAATTATAATAATAAAAATGCTGTAACTCTATCCCCTATTTTGTAGACGCTATAACTTTTGTGCAAACCAATCAATATACGCTTATTGCAATTTTTTTTACCAAAAATATGTAGAAGAATACATATCGGCCTAAACTGAGAAAAAATTAGCTTTTTAAAAAGAAAAAAATGGGGATATTTATTATAGCAAAAAGTACAAAATATTGTGTTTTTTTCAAAATTGTAGCTCTTTTTTTGTTTAAAGCGCAAAAATAAAAACCGCAGAGATGATCAAATACCACCAAAAGAAAGCTCTATATGTGGGGAAAAAAAGGACGGCAATTTTGTTTGGGTGCAGAGCCGCACGACCGCGCAATTGTCAGGTAAATCGACGCAGTGCCGTATCGAAAAAAAATGGCCTGGTCAGTCAGAAGCCAAATCTTCCGGGGCTGAAGCGGTTAAGGGAGACAATAGAAATATGACCTTGAATAGTTGTAAACGTCCTAGTTAAACTTTTAGTTTTGTCTACGTCTCATTAGCTCTTCTGAATGCTCCATTGCTGAATTCACTTCCCTCTGTCGTTTTGTTGCCAAAAAATGTTTTCACTTTGCAATTAGTTTTCAATACTAATTGAATCCTTTTGTGTATTTATTGATCCACTTAGAGTCATGGGTTTTATCCATTGTTGCCCCCGCTGCCCTCCATTGTGTCCTCTCTGCATACATTATTTTAATATAAAATCTTTTAGAATGGCAGACACTCAGCAGTGAGAAATGGATTTGGTCCAAAAGTTTAATGTGTGTACAGTATAGGATCAGACTTTTTCTTTTCTTTTTAATCAAATCAAACACAGCACCATTTAACTCTTATTTCTTTACCAGTGTCTGTAAATGTCATGTTACATGTTACTCACAATAGGCATAGACGTGGGCTTAAAGTGTCTCAATATCTGGAAGAAAGTATTTAGTACCCTTACAGTATATCACAAAAGTGAGTACACCCCTCACATTTTTGTAAATATTTTATTATATCTTTTCATGTGACAACACTGAAAAAAATTACACTTTGTTACAAAGTCTAAACCGCTGGCAACAAAAGTGAGTACACCCCTAAGTGAAAATGTCCAAATTGGGACCAATTAGCCATTTTCCCTCCCCGGTGACATGTGACTCGATTAGTGTTACAAGGTCTCAGGTGTGAATGGGGAGCAGGTGTGTTAAATTTGGTGTTATCACTCTCACTCTCTCATACTGGTCACTGGAAGTTCAAAATGGCACCTCATGGCAAAGAACTCTCTGAGGATCTAAAAAAAAGAATTGCTGCTCAATATAAAGATGGCCTAGGCTATAAAAAGATTGCCAAGACCCTGAAACTGAGCTGCAGCACGGTGGCCAAGACCATACAGCGGTTTAACAGGACAGGTCCACTCAGAACAGGCCTCGCCATGGTCAACCAAAGAAGTTGAAGGCACATGCTCAGCATCATATCTAAGAGGTTGTCTTTGGGAAATAGACGTATGAGTGCTGCCAGCATTGCTGCAGAAGTTGAAGGGGTGGGGGGTCAGCCTATCAGTGCTCAGACCATACGCCGAACACTGCATCAAATTGGTCTGTATGGCTGGTGTTGACTAAGAACATGGATTACTGGAATCATGTCCTGTGGTTTGATGAGACCAAGATAAACTTATTTGGTTCAGATGGTGTCAAGCGTGTGTGGTGGCCACCAGGTGAGGAGTACAAAGACAAGTGTGTCTTGCCTACATTCAAGCATGGTGGTGGGAGTGTCATGGTCTGGGGCTGCATGAGTGCTGCCGGCACTGGGGAGCTACAGTTCATTGAGGGAACCATGGATGCCAACATGTACTGTGACATACTGAAGCAGAGCATGATCCCCTCCCTTCAGAGACTGGGCCGCAGGGCAGTATTCCAACATGATAACGACCTCAAACACTTTCAAGATGTCCACTGCCTTGCTAAAGAAGCTGAGGGGAAAGAGGGTGGACTGGCCAAGCATGTCTCCAGACCTAAACCCTATTGAGCATCTGTGGAGCATCCTCAAACGGAAGGTGGAGGAGCACAAGGTCTCTAACATCCACCAGCTCCGTGATGTCCTCATGGAGGAGTGGAAGAGGACTCCAGTGGCAACCTGTGAAGCTCTGGTGAACTCCATGCCCAAGAGGGTTAAGGCAGCACTCGCAAATAATGGTGGCCACACAAAATATTGACACTTTGGGCCCAATTTGGACACTTAGGGGTGTACTCACTTTTGTTGCCAGCGGTTTAGACATTAATGTCTGTGTGTTGAGTTATTTTGAGGGGACAGCAAATTCACACTGTTATACAAGCTGTACACTCACTACTTTACATTGTAATGTCTTCAGTGTTGTCACATGAAAATGTATAATAAAATATTTACAAAAATGTGAGGGGTGTACTGACTTTTGTGAGACACTGTATATAATAGACATGTGCAATTCGTTTAGTTTTTTTTAGTTTTTCGTTTTTTTTAGTTATTTTCGTTCGTTCGTTTTCGTACGAATGAACGAATCGTTCGAATCGAACGAATCCGAATAACGAATAGTTCGAATCGTACGAATCCGATTAACAAATCATTCGAATCGAACGAATCTGAAAAACAACGAAAATCCGAAAACAACAAATTAGAAACAACGAATGTACGAATGAAGAAAATCCGAAAAACGAAAACAGGAACAACGAAAATGAATGAAAAAATTCGTACATTCGTAACTTTTTTTTTTTTCCAATCGTAATTTTCCGTGTCTCTTATAATGGCATTGCTTAACGTGCTTCGAATGGATTGAACGAAAAAATTCATACATTCGTACCTTTTTTTTTTTCGATTCGTAACTTTTTTTTTTTCGATTCGTAAATTATTAAAATGTAATAATAGCATACACATTACATAAAATTATGAATTATGCTCCGATTACAAATCTACGAATGTTACGAATGTTACGAATGTACGAATGTACGAATAAATACGAATGCGTCCGAATTTCGAATAAACGAAAATTAAACTAACGAAAAAACGAATCAACGAAAAAATAACTCTTACGAATGTACGAATCGTTACGAATACGAACACCGACGACTTACGAATTTACAAATCGTTCTGAATCAACGGAAACTAAAAAAACAAAACTAAAATAAACTAATTTTTTTTGGAAATGAAAAAAACGAAACGAAAATAAACAAATTTTTTTGTTGTGCACATGTCTAGTATATAATACTATATTAACTATAATAAATATGAAAATTAATTAAATGTATAGGCGATTCTAGATTACTCCATTTCTTAAAGCGGTTCTGCACTGTGTTTTTTTTTTTTTTTGGGGGAATACAATGCCAAGGATTACTAGGTAAATTGGGGGACTCACGTGTTCCATCTTTTTAATCAATAGCAGCTGGTTTTCCTCCAATAAAATTATTTATATAATTCTTTTCTGCTGGGGGCCATCTTGCCTGTGGGCATATGAAAACCCACAGGCACTTTAGATGGCCCAGCATGCACCGCCGTTACTGCGCCGAGCTCGCGCGTGCGCAGTAACGGCAAAGTGCAGCTCACGTTCTCCGAAATCTCGCGAGATGTCGGCACATCTGCCGACATCTCGCGAGATTTCGGAAGATGTGTCCGAAATCTCGCGAGACTTCGGAAGATGTGGCTGAAATCTCGCGAGATTTCGAAGATGTCCGCACTGACTCCTGGGATCAATGACACCAGATCCCAGGAGACAGTGCGGCCTGACGACGATTGACGCAGAGACCCCGCCCACCGCCGCAGAGACAGAGGACAGGAAGTCAGCGATTATCAAGGTAAATGAAAAAAAAAAACACATTTCATTTAGTACTCTTTGCCTGATTTGGAAGGCAAAGAGATTTACTAAATGAAATGTGTGCCGAACCGCTTTAAAAATAGTTCACTGAAGGTTAGAACTTTTTTTTTTTTATCAAAAGAAGTGTTTATCTTAATGTTGTAATCCAATACAAGAAAACTGCAACCGAATTGTGGTACTTATTATTATTACACAACCAGCAGCTTGATAAAAATATTCCCAGGGTAAAATTGGCTACACAATTTATATTTTTTCATTCCAAGTAAAGATATTTTACCAAGTAATAACACACGATTTAGTTTATTGTTTTCTCTCTGGACTCCGCTTTTAAAAAGTCTTCATTTTCTAATGTTGGTTTAATTCGACTATAAGTGGCTGTGATGACAGTAAAAGAAAAACATTTCTGTAAATATGAGATACAACACCTGGGGTAATGTAGCTTACCAGTCTTGGCAAGCCTTTGAAGCTCCCTGCAATATACAGCACGCGTTTCAAGCTGCAGATCATTTCCCCCCGGCAATTTTCACATAACAAACATAAATTTGTAGTTGTTGGAAGTAAATAGCCCGGTGGTGAGGAGGCCACTGAATGCAGAGAGTCCCCCCCACTTCTTTTGTGGCTGTGATGTGCTAGGCTGACTTAAAAGAGAACCAGTCACAGCTGGGCTCATGCAACAATTTGAACGCTCAGTCCTAAATTGTAACTGCCAGTTCACTTTTCATTTTTATGTTTTTTTATCTATCTTTACAGAAGCAAGTCTGCAGGAGACATGTGCAATTCGTTTCGTTTTTTTTTTCGTTTTCCGTTAAAATTCGTTATATTCGTTCATTCGTTATCGTACGAATGAACGAATGAGTCGCTAAAAATTTTAACGAATAACGAATTATCGAATCGAACGAATATGAAAAACAACGAAAATCCGAAATAACCAAATTAGAAACAACGAAACTACAAAAGAAGAAAATCCTAAAAACGAAAACAGGAACAACGAAAATCAAAATGAACGAAAAAATTCGTACATTCGTAACTTTTTTTTTTTTTTGAATGTGTAATTTTCCGTGTCTCTTAAAATGGCGCTGCTTAACGTGCTTCGAATGGATTGAACGAAAAAATTCGTACATTCAGAACTTTTTTTTTCGATTCGTAATTTTCTGTGTCTCTTACAATGTAATAATAGCATACACATTACATAAAATTATGAATTATGCTCCGATTACGAATCTACGAAAACAATGTTACGAAAGTACGAATAAATCAATCTTACGAAAGTACGAATGTAACTAAATCTACGAAAATACGAATGCTTCCGAATTTCGAATAAACGAAAATTAAACTAACGTAAAAACGAATCAACGAAAAAATAACTCGTTACGAATACGAACACCGACGACTTACGAATTTACGAATCGCTACGAATACGAACACCGACGACTTACGAATTTACGAATCGCTACGAATACGAACACCGACGACTTACGAATTTACGAATCGCTACGAATACGAACACCAACGACTTACGAAATTACGAATCGTTACGAATCAACGGAAACTAACAGAAACGAAACGAAACTAAACACATTTTTCTATTGTGCACATGTCTAGTCTGCAGTGTGTAGTTCTGTATAGTGATAGTAAGCTGCTAAAAATTGATTACCCACCACAAAGAAGCCCAACGTTTTAGGATGTAAAGTTGGGAGTGCCTGGTATAAAAGGTTTGAAATGCTTGGAATTGATATGAATAAGTATTTTGAATACAAATAACATACAGCCAAAGTGTTTTTTCGAGTTAAGGACCTCATGACAACATACCAGTTTTTAACCACTTCTGCCACGGAAGGATTTACCCCCTTCCTGACCGGGCAATTTTTTGCCATTCGGCACTGCGTCGCTTTAACTGACAATTGCCCATTTGTGCGACGTTGTACCCAAACAAAATTTATGTCCTTTTTTCCCCATGAATATAGCTTTCTTTTGGTGGTATTTGATCACCTCTGCGGTTTTTATTTTTTGCGCTATAAACAAAAAAAGCAACAATTTTGAAAAAAACACAATATTTTTTTACTTTTTGCTATAATAAATATCCCCAAAAAATATAAAAAAAAAACGTTTTTTTTTCCTCAGTTTAGGCCAATATGTATTCTTCTACATATTTTTGGTAAAAAAAAACCTGCAAAAGTTTTGCGCAAAAGTTATAGCGTCTATAAAATAGGGGATAGTTTTTTTTTTTTTTTTTACTAGTAATGGCGGCGATCTGAGATTTTTATCGGGACTGCTACATTATGGCGGACACATTGGACAAGTTTGACACATTTTTGGGACCATTGGCATTAATACAGCGATCAGTGCTATAAAAATGCATTGATTACTGTAAAAATGTCACTGGCGATCAAGGGGTTAATGTGTTTCCTGTTTGTGTTCCTAACTGAAGGTTAGGGGAAGAGATAGATCGCTGTTCATACCCTGTATGAACAGACAATCAGTCTCTTCTGCCCTCAGAGAACTGGAAAGTGTGTGTTTACACACACAGCTCCCAGTTCTCCGTGTCTCAGCGGCGATCGCGGGAGCCTGGCGGTCACGATCGCATCGGGGGGTGAGCAGCGGGTGCACGCGCACCCCTAGTGGCCACAGGGCAAAGCAACGTAACATAACGTTGCTTCGCCCAGCCGTGCCATTCTGCCGCAGTAAAACTGCGGCGGCTGGTCGGCAAGTGGTTAAAGTGTTCCCTAGGGATGGGTTTCTAACTGTGGGAGGAGTGGACTGCCTGGGAGTAGAGAGAGATTGCTGTCCCTGATCACTAGGAACAGCAGATCTCCTCTACTTCCCTGACAGAATGGGGATCTGTCTGTTTACGTTGACAGATCCCCGTTCTGGCTCTCTGAGGAGCGATCACGGGTCACCGGCGCGTGCCCCCTATAGCCCTTAAGCGGCCATATAACGACGGCAGCTGGTCGGCAAGTAGTTAACCTAATTTTAAAGCTGAACACCAGCTTTTGTTTACAATTGACATGGGTCAAGCTGGCCCAAACAAACGATGTCTCTCACTAACATGTGAGGCCAATGGATGCGCTGAGGCTACATACAGCATACCACGCTTAAAGCATTGAGTTCCAGGAGCAAGTCAAGACCTCCCTGTCTCATACTCGGAACACAATAGAGTCTACCTGATCGGTTGACCTCAGTATGCCTCAGTTATTCAGAGAAAGCGATGTATTCTAGCAATGAATACATAGCTTCTTTTGATCAGCTAAGTCAGAGAGGCATGCTGTTGATGTCACAACCTCTGACTCAGCCAATCAAAGGAGTCAGAGTTTGTGACATCATAAGCATGCCGCTCTGACCCAGCCAATCAGAGGAAGCTTTGTATTTGTTGGTAGAATACAATGCTTTCTATAAATGGCTGAGTGCTGCTTAGATAGACTCTACTATGTTCCAGGTATGAAACAGGAAGTCTTAGCTGGAACCCAGAACATAGTGTGGTATGCGCTGTATGAAGCCTAATGCCGTGTACACACGACCAGTTATCCCGTCAAAATTAACCCTGAAGGTTTTTCTGACGGAATTCCACTGAAACTGTCTTGCGTACACATGATCACACCAGTTAAGTCTGACCGTCAAGAACGCGGTGACGTACAACACGTATGACGGGACTAGAAAAAGGAAGTTCAATAGCCAGTAGCTAAAAGCTTCCGTCTTGTACTTGCTTCAAAAAATGCGTTTTTGGTACGTCGGAACAGCATACGGACGAGCGGTTTTCCCGATAGTAATTGGTTCTGTCTGAAAAATTCTCTTTCTAGTTCCATCAGAATTTTCGACGTAAAAAGTCTGATGGGGCATACACACGATCGGAATATACGATGAAAAGCTCCCGTCTGACTTTTTCTGTCGGACATTCCGCTCGTGTGTACACGGCATTACGGAGGGACATAGTTTGTTTGGGCCATTCCCAGCTCTGCCATGCTTAGTGTGGGAACCTGGCTGTGAATACACCTCCCCACTGTGCACGCATGGAGCTGTGCTGCGCTGTGTAAATGGTCCCACAGACTCCTGGGATCTGTGATGTGTCACAGAACGTAACAGGGAGCGGGTACCTCCCAAAACCCACTCTCCCGCCTAAATTTTTTTTTCCAAAAGTAGAAGAGGAGGGGGGAGGAGAAGGAAGAGCAGTGTATGGCCAGCTTGACTTAACAAGTTCTTGATGAAGGAGAGATGCAGGCTGTCCAACAACCACAGAAGTCTACAGAAAGTTGCAGAGATGACATCACTGATGAGAGTCACCAATGACAAGACATTGCACTTGTCAATGGTGTAATCTCTGTAAATATTCTGTAATCTTCTGTGGATGTCAGACAGCCTGCACCCCTTTTTCATCAAGAACTCGATGATGGCATGTTACTTCTACTTGGGAACTAGTATTTACCTGCAATAAAAAAAAGAAGAGTTACTATCAAAAAAAGTTATGCCTACTTTTGCATTACGTTTGATATAGCCCTTGTATATATTTTATTAAGGATTATTATCAACTAACAATTTGTGTCTTTCTATTGTTTGCCTACTTGTTAGCCCTTGCGAATAAACGTATTCATAACAATTCCTAGCTATTTGACCATTTAATCTAGGCGCTTCCAAATTTATGCCTAAAAAGCAGATTATCTCTTGAGCAGTCCACTCACCATGATCGGAGAGGCTGCATCCTAAGACCACAATTAGGCAGTTTTTTACCATGGATTTTGGATCTAGATCAATTGTACCATAACTTATATTGGTCCAGTAGTACCAAAACATACCTACTAGATCTCAAACTTTAACATCAAGGTAAGGACCGAGCGTGCGGCTAAGCCACACCTTTGTAACGTCACTCTGTGAAATAGGATGGCCCTCTACGAGCTATCAGGGCACTCCTTTTGACAGTAGAATTGTAGGACATTCCAAATGTTTATGCCGCGTACACACGATCGGAAATTCGGCCAGCAAAAGACAGATGAGAGCTTTTGGTCAGAAAATGCTTTTGCTGGCCGAATTCCCGCCAGCAAAAGACAGAGCAGGTACTCAATTTTTCGGTGGGAAAAAGTTCTGATCGGAAATTCCGATTGTCTGTAGCAATTCCGACGCGCAAAATTCCTACGCATGCTCAGAAACAATTTGACGCATGCTCGGAAGCATTGAACTTCATTTTCTCGGCTCATCGTAGTGTTGTACGTCACCGCATTCTTGGCGGTCGAAAGTTCAGCAAACTTTTGTGTGACCGTGTGTATGCAAGCCAAGCTTAAGCGGAATTCCGTCGGAAAAAACATCCAAGATTTTTCTGATGGAAAATACACTTGTGTGTACGCGGCATTAGCCCCCGTACACACGGTCGGACATTCCAACCACAAAATCCGTCAGATTTTTCCGACGGATTTTGGCCGAAACTGGTGTTGCATACACATGGTCTGACAAAGTTGTCGGAAAATCCGATCGTTCGGAACGTGATGACGTTCTTTCGTTACGACGGGACTACATTCAGGCTAGTAGCCAATAGCTTTTGTCTCGTAATTTGATCTGGCACTTTTGCGATCGGAATTCTCTACAAATGATCGGACAAAGTCCGATCGGATTTTGTTGTCGGAAAAAATTGAGATCCTGCTCTCAAATTTTTCCATCGTAATTTCCAACGGAAAAAGTCCAACAGAGCCCACACATGATCGGATTTTCCGACATTATAATCCGATCGGACCTTTTCCATCGGATTTTCCGACCGTGTGTACGGGGCATTAGTGTCGGATCTTCACCAAGCTACTCCTTCCACCTGGGAAAAAGGCCTCCTACAAAGATTTAGAAGTGCCTCTAAGCTTTCACTCACTGTAACACAATAACAGCACCCATTTGGGAAAATTCATCAACATGTGCTGTAAGTACAGCATTAATATAGTTAAAGCAGAAAACCAGCCAACGATATCAAGATAAAAATTAACAGCCTAATGAACCATAAAAATACATATAAACCAGCTGTTGCTGCAATAATCATCTTCAGTGCAAATATTCTTTCTGCAATATTTTTTTATGCCGCTCGATGTCATAGTTACATAGTTAGTTATGTTGAAAAAAGACACAAGTCCATCCAGTTCAACCACAAAAAACAAAAAACAAAATAGATCATACAATCCCATATACCCCATTCTATACCCACAGTTGATCCAGAGGAAGGCAAAAAAAAAAAAACAGCAGAGCATGCTCCAATTTGCTAAAGCAGGGGAAAAAATTTCTTCCTGATCCCCCGAGAGGCAATCGGATTTTCCCGGATCAACTTTACCTATAAATGTCAGTACCCAGTTATATTATTATGTACATTTAGGAAAGTATCCAGGCCTTTCTTAAAGCAATCTACTGAGCTGGCCAGAACCACCTCTGCAGGGAGTCTATTCCACATTTTCACAGCTCTTACTGTGAAGAAACCTTTCCATATTTGGAGATGAAATCTCTTTTCCTCTAGACGTAAAGAGTGCCCCCTTGTCCTCTGTGTTGACTGTAAAGTGAATAACTCAACACCAAGTTCACTATATGGACCCCTTATATATTTGTACATGTTGTTCATATCCCCCCTTAATCTCCTCTTATCAAGAGAGAATACATTCAGTTCCTCTAATCTTTCCTCATAGCTGAGCTCCTCCATGCCTCTTATCAGTTTGGTTGCCCTTCTCTGCACTTTTTCCAGTTCCCCGATATCCTTTTTGAGAACTGGTGCCCAAAACTGAACTGCATATTCCAGAGGAGGTCTTACTAATGATTTGAACAGGGGCAAAATGATATCTCTCTCTCTGGAGTCCATACCTTTCTTATACAAGAAAGAACTTTGTCCTTAGTCTGATGGCCAAAATTATTCAACCCACTTCCTCTGAGCTCCGTTTTTCCTGCACCCACCCCCACTTGTGACTGGACAGTGAAAGGAGAAGCAGCACAGCGATGAGCTCCCCTCTCTGTCAATCTGGTCTCTCCTGCTATCAGCATGCCTCATGTCAATATTGTTTGCCTATGCTGCTTCTTTCGCTGACAGTCCGACTGTAAGAGGTCAAATTTAGGTAATTACACTTTAAAAAATACATTCAAACATTTATAATTGACTACAGAGCTGCATTCATTTGTGTCTTTTATATCTGCCTGGAGCTAAGCTTTAAAATATTTGCATTATATGGTATGAGCTCCCGGAAAGATGTTTTTATTTGTAAAATAAACTTGTGAATTTTGGAAAGTCTAGCCTCAATTGGGTGTCTCCAAAGCTCCCGGTTTCTGGCTGGCAATGGTTTACGGTTGTAATCAGGATCATTAAATGGTGTGAAGTATAACAGAGCTTCAATGAGCCGTCAAACTTCACCCAGTAAAGGACGATAGTTTTGTAATGCATCTTCCAGTGAAAAGTCTAGACTGCAAATTAAATGATAGTTTCACAATGAAAATGTACGTCATGCATATATTAACGTGAAAAAAAATGAAATGTATCAAATATTAAAGGCAGAAGTGCTGGTATAGTTCTAGCAGCAGTCTACGAAAATACTGCGGAGTCCAACAGAATAGGAATCATGGAAAGAAAAGAAAAAACATAACAAAAAGACTCTTTAATCTGGTTATGTAGTGATTTATCCACCACATCGGCAATTTACACATTGTTCACAGATGATAATACACTTGAACAATTATCCAAAGAAAAAATGATGCATGCTTATTTAAGCTTAATGGCTTAAAATGATTATAAAGCCTCGTTATTTTTCCTATAAAAATAACAAACATGTTATACTTACCTGCTCTGTTGCAGTGGAATTGCACAGAGCAGCCCTGATCCTCCTCTTCTCGGGTCCCTCTTCTGTAATCCTGGCCCCTCCCTCCTGTTCAGTGCCCCCACAGCAAGCAGATTGCTATGGGGGCACCTGAGCTGAGTCACAGCTCCCTGTGTTCATTCAGACACGGAGCCCCGACCCCGTCCCCTCTCTCCCCTGATTGGCTAGCTGAATTTGACAGCAGTAGAATGGCGTAGCTGCTGTTTCTCAGCCAATCAGGAGAGAGAAACGCGGATGGCTGATGGCACTCGTGGACATTGCTGGAAAGAGAGGGACCTCAGGTAAGTGTTAGGGAGCTGGGGGGGGGGGGGCTGCTGCACACAGAAGGCTTTTTATCTTAATGCATAGAATGCATTAACCGCTTCCCGACCGCCCACTGCATATATACGTCAGCAGAATGGCACGGGCAGGCAAAACCACGTACCTGTACGTGGCCCTTTAAATGCCTGCCCGTGGGTCACGCGAGCTCCGTGACCCCGGCCGCGGGACCAGTGGACCCGATCGCCGCTGGTGTCCCACATTCGGGTTACGGAGCTGAAGAACGGGGAGAGGTCTGTGTAAACAAACCTCTCCCCGCGCTTCCTACTCTGTCTGTCATTGATTGGCTGTTCCCGGTCATGGTGAAAGCCGATCAATGATGTCAGACGTCAGCCCCGCCCCCTAATGTAAAAAAACACATACACACGTCAGAGCCCATAACCCCTCCCCCTAGTGGTTAACTCTTTCACTACAACTGTCATTTATACAGGAATCAATGCATTTAAATAGCATTGATTGCTGTATAAATGACAATGGTCCCAAAAATGTGTCAAAAATGTCCGATGTGTCCGCCATAATGTCGCAGTCATAATAAAAATCGCTGATCGCCGCCATTACTAGTAAAAAAAAAATATTAATAAAAATGCTATAAAACTATCCCCTATTTTGTAAACGCTATAACTTTTGCGCAAACCAATCAATAATCGCTAATTGCGTTTTTTTTTACCAAAATGATGTAGAAGAATACGCATCGGCCTAAACTGAGGAAAAATAATGTTTTTTTATATATTTTTTGGGGATATTTATTATAGCAAAAAGCAAAAAATATTGCATTTTTTTCAAAATTGTCGCTCTATTTTTGTTTATAGCGCAAAAAATAAAAACCGCAGGGGCGATCAAATACCACCAAAAGAAATCTCTATTTGTGGGAAAAAAAGGACGCCAATTTTGTTTGGGAGCCACGTCGCACGACCGCACAATTGTCAGTTAAAGCGACGCAGTGCCGAATCACAAAAGGGGCCTGGTCCTTTGGCTGCCAATTGGTCCGGGGCTGAAGTGGTTAAGATAAAAAAAAAAAACTTCTGCCTTTACAACCCCTTTATGTATCTTAATAATGACCAATATGTGTTTATGTGCCAGAAATATAGAGATATCAGATATAGATTAATTTGTGGGGGCTTGAAAGTTCAATTGTGTCTTATACGGTGCCTTGAAAAAGTTTGTCATGGTACAAATTAAAACGCGTAAATGTATTTTATTGGGATTTTATGTGATAGACCACAAAGTGGCACATAATTGTGAAGTGGAAGGAAAATGATAAATGGTTTTCCATTTTTTTTTTACAAATAAATATATGAAAAATGTGGCATGCATTTGTATTCAGCCCCCTCTACTCTGATACCCCTAACTAAAATCTAGTGGAACTAATTTCCTTCAGAAGTCACCTAATTAGTAAATAGAGTCCACCTGTGTGTAACTTAATCTCAGTATAAATACAGCTGTTCTGTGAAGCCCTCAGAGGTTTGTTAGAGAACCTTAGTGAACAAACAGCATCATGAAGGCCAAGGAACACCCCAGACAGGTCAGGGATAAAGTTGTGGAAAAGTTTAAAGCAGGGTTAGGTTATAAAACAAATATCCCAAGCTTTGAAAATCTCATGGAGCACTGTTCAATCCATCATCCGAAAATGGAAAGAGTATGGCACAATTGCAAACCTACCAAGACATGGCCGTCCACCTAAACTGACAGGCTGGGCAAGGAGATTATTAATCAGAGAAGCAGCCAAGAGGCCCATGGTAACTCTGGAGGAGCTGCAGAGATCCACAGCTCAGATGGGAGAATCTGTCCCCAGGACAACTATTAGTCGTGCTCTCCACAAATCTGGTCTTTATGGAAGAGTGGAAAGAATAACGCCATCGTTGAAAAAAAGCCATAAGAATTCACTGCACATCACCCTGAACACACCGTCCTCACAGTAAAACATGGTGGTGGTGGCAGCATCATGTTGTGGGGATGCTTTTCTTCAGCAGGGACAGGGATGCTGGTCAGAGTTGATGAGAAGATGGATGGAGCCAAATACAGGACAATCTTAGAAGAAAGATGTCGCTGGACAGAGATGGGGCTCCGGTAGGGGGGCTGAGGGGGGCTGGGGGGGGGGGGCTGCTGCACACAGAAGACTTTTTATCTTAATGCATAGAATGTATTAAAGTGGATGTGCCTTCTGAATAAAGTTGATTAATTTACTTAAGCCCAAATGCCACCCATCAGGCATCTTCTTAAAGTTTAGAGAGTTCCAGGAGCTGGGGGATGTAGGTTCCATATTTTATTTCTGTAGGCACCATTGTATGTTTTTAAGTAACAGCTGAATATACACGTTAATATTATTTCTAAATTCTCTTAAATTGGATTTCATTGAAGGAAAAAGAATAAGATTTGCAGCTTTATTGCTAAGTTAACGTCCTGCTGGTCTGGGACCTTTGAGGAGCCGTAACGGTCTAATAAAGTATTGTAACCACCATAATGGCCGCTGTGACACCCAGGAAGAGGCACTATGCAATTTTGATTCTATTCTCAGTTTTGCCCTTTGGGTGACCAGATAAGGTGCAAAGTATTTCAGCAAAGTTGTTTACCATAGTCACGTCGGCCTTGTACGGCCCCTGTTTGAGTAGCTGAGTGGCATTGAAGTACGCTGTACTTAGGAAGACAGCATGTTTTACAACATAAGTGCTCCGTGGCATTAGCCTGTTATAATTTTCCACCAGACAGACATTGTAATGTAAAAGTGCTGCGGTCAGAGAAAGAAATTGAAGAAAAGTCAGCGAGAGCTACGAGCTGCATACACATGAAGCGAACAAAAAGTCATGAGTGGTAAGAGTAAAATGTACTTGACTTCAGCAGCTCAGGGCAAGAAGAACTTTGCACCATCAACTTAATGCACATGCATTTTTTATGACAGACGTTTATTGCAAGCGCCTTCAAGTAATAAATTATTGTTTTGTGTGCTGACTTTGTTATTTTTATTTAAAATCACAGCTTTGGATGCCGCTCGCCTAGATGCAGCAGCACTACCCGTCCAAAGCATGGTGTAGAAACATAGCCATTTAACCCAATGCTACACAGACACAACCTTAGGTTGGCCTCATGTTTTGTGTATTCCTATAAGATATCTGGTCCTATCCTACCAGGTTTCTGGCTGCCCTGTGAAAGGTCAGTCCATCTAAAGCCCCATACACACGCTCGGATTATCCGAGGACCAGGTCCGTCAGATCATGTCCGTCGTACTTTGTCCGATGTTGGTTTTGCGTACACACGGTCGGACAAAGTTGTCGGAAAATCTGATCATTCTGAACGTGGTGACGTTTGTTGCCTACGACGGGACTACGTAGAGGCTAGTAGCCAATAGCTTTGGTCTTGTAATGTGATCTGAGCATGCGTAGCACTTTGTCCATCGGAATTCGCTACACACGATCGGATTTGGTGTGATCGGACTTTGTTGTCAAAAAATCTATCCAGCAGGAGATAGGACTTTGTCCGTCGGACAATCCGATGGAAACTGTCCGATGGTGCCTACACACGGTCGGAATTTCTGACAACATTGTCTGATAGGACAGAATCCATCGGAAAATCGGACCGTGTGTATGGGGCTTAACACTGATATTTCAGTTTTGGTGAAGGTTAGTGAAATGAATCACCTCCTGTCATATTGTCTCGCATCAGGGACCTAGTTGACTACATTTTTTTTATTGTAGAGACTAAAATCAACCTGTTGTTTGCCTATGCATGGCAAAGTAACAGACTCACTTACCTTTCACCTTTATTGCTTCACATACTCACCTTTCCTTTATTCTTCTATCTCTCTGTTTCAGATGAAGACCATGTGACTCACTTTCCTGCCTAATTAGGAACCCAGAGTTGTCACATAGGGATGGGAGAAAAGTCCCCAGCCCCATGTAAGCTTTAAAGTGGTTCTAAAGGCTCAAGGTTTTTTACCTTATAGAATTCTTGGCAATAAGGTAAAAAAAAACTTCAGATGCAGCCCCCCCTCCTTATACTTACCTAAGCCCCATCTTAATTTATCAATGTGCATGAGAGTAGTGGCTCTCTCAGATCTATATCTCTCTCCTAATTGGCTTCTGCTGCTGTCAATCACAGCCAGTGAGTCAATGAGGAGAGAGTGGGGGTGGGGCCATGACATGCTCTGTGTGTGAAGCGACACACAGAGCATGGCTTGGGAGCAAGACTGCTTGAGTGCCCCCATAGTAATAAGCATGCTTGCGGGGGACCCAAAAAGAAGAGAATCGGGGCTACTCATAGCAGGTAAGTATAACATGTTAGTTATGTAACTCCTTCCCGCTGGGCGTACGCATATATGCAGCTTCTTGGCAGGTGGGCCTTAATGCCGAGAGCTTGCATATATGCGTACCTAAAGATAAATAGAGCTGTGCCAAGAGCACATGCCCTGCGCGCTTCTGGCACAGTTAACGGCAGCTAAGAGAAAGCTCCCGATCTCAACTTGCGATTGGGAGCTTTCTGATCATGTGACCGCTGTGACAGCCAATTAAGACAGTCACATGATCAGAAACCCCGCCCCATATCCTGGCATCTGTAACCGCTTAAAGGGCTAGGAGGCGCCGGCACCAAGGGGTTAGAAAAAAGTGAAAACTTGTGTTTATAATTACTTTAAGTCTTCACCTGCGACTGAACAGAACATCAGGAAAGCATAAAGAAGGTAAGTTTGTGCAAAAGGGGGGGAAAGTGGAGAGTATGACTTAAAGGCCTATCCTGGGCTACAATTTTTTTTCTACACCTTTACCCTTTTCCCCCAACCCATCCTATCAGACATTTTTTCCTCTTACCTTTGGAAGACAGATATGCCCTGTACACACGATAGGATTTTCCGACAACAAAATCCATGGGATTTTTTCAGACGGATGTTGTCTCAAACTTATCCTGCATACACACGGTCACACAAGGTTGGTCGGAAATTCCAAATGTCAAAAACGCTGTGACGTACAACACGTACGACAAGCCGAGAAAAAATGAAGTTCAATAGCCAGTGCTGCTCTTCTGCTTGATTCTGAGCATGCGTGGTACTTGTGCGTCGGAATTGTGTACACACGATCGGAATTTCCGACAATGGATTTTGTTGTCAGAAAATTTGAGAACCAGATCTCAAATTGTGTGTGATGGAAATTCCTATGGAAAATGTGTGATGGAGCCTACACACGGACGGAATTTCCGACAACAAGGTCCTATCACACATTTTCCATCGGAAAATCCTATTGTGTGTACGGGGCATTAGTCTCTTCTCAAGGCTCCTGACACCACCAGTTTCGGTTACGTGGGGAACCGCAAACCCAGTAGTGCAAATGGATATCAAGTTCCCTATCATCCCTCTGTGGTGATGTCATCCTCTTCTGAATCCTGATTTGTCACTGATATAGATACCCAAAGAAAGATCCAAGCAGGACCCAAACAGAAGAGGAGAAGACTCGGGTTTGGGGCATCAAGCAACCATGTTTTTTTTTTTCTTTCTGTTCCAGTGATCAGATAGGTGGGTGGGTGAGGTAGGTGGGAAGGAAGAATGGGTGGGGTAACAATGATCCTGGAGTGGGACTTTAAGAAGGTATAGTCCAGATCAGGGGTCTCAAACTGGTGGCCCTCCAGCTGTTGCAAAACTACAAGTCCCATCATGCCTCTGCCTGTGGGAGTAATGCTTGTAACTGTCAGCCTTGCAATGCTTCATGGGACTTGTAGTTTCGCAACAGCTGGAGGGCCACCAGTTTGAGACCACTGGTCCAGATTCATGAGGAAAGATGGCCTTTTATAAAATAGAATTTAAAATTCATGAAGAAAAATGCCATCACAAATGTATGATACTTCAGGAAATAGTGCCCCATGTTTATGAAGACAATGCCACCAGAAATACACCTGCTGAGTCATAAAGACATAGGCCATCAAAGTTTCAATGAACAACACTTATATATTTTTATTTCATCAGCCAGAAGGATGATTGAAAAAAAAAATAATGAATGGATTCCCCTATCCACGCAAGCAAGGTTGAAGGAGGAATCCTCCCCTGCTGCGCCATTGTAATATACTGATTAGCAGCTGAAGCCAGCTGATTGAAAAACGTTTTCCAACATTCGATCATTTCCAGAATTTCAATCTATGAACAGCTTTTGAGAACAAACACATTAGAAAAATAATATGGTTCAAAAATGCACTTCACTTCGATGAACACAAATCCACAACAAAATGTATATTATTAATTCAATAGACTCTAATTCCAGAATTAACCAAGGAGAGCACTCCTGATATACTAAGGTAGACAGTACTGAATACAATTCCATAATGATTCAATATTTAAATCCTCCATAAACACTTCATCCTTCAATACCCAAGTAGCAGGAAGAATTACTGGCCCCAGAACTCAACAATATCAAAAATCATATAGTTCCTCTTATATATTTAACACCTCTGGCAGGATCCTTAACATCCAAACATCTCCAAGGACCTTTTTTTTGTTATCCATTTCAATTAAAAGAAATCATCATTCAATCACAATTTTAATAGCTGATCATCTTTCCCTTTGCTGAAATTACATCATAAAAGCAATTTAATTGGAAATGAATAGTAATTGAATGGCTTTACTCACACAAAGAATTACGATGAAAGATGCTTTCTTAACAGCCCCAGCAGAGTTAAACATTAAAGCCTTACCTATTAAATAGTTTTTAGAGGGTAAAAGTTTAACCCATCAAATGGCTGGATCTTCTACAGGATTGGTCATAATGAGGATAGTTATGTTTGGATTGCTGTAGATCAAAACCCAACAGAGTGATCACATGGTAAATGAATGGATGGCTATTTACTAAATGCATTTTTTTTTTACAGACCTGCCTTGTAATGTAAACCACTTGTTGGACTGGAGCAAACAATATGCTGCAGACAATGTAAGGAAGCCCAACAGTGTACTTGTTTTTACAGCTATTTTGTTAGAGTATTTGAGAAGTGAATTCTAAAATGAATTGCTATGGGGTAGGTTTTTTGGTAGAGGAGACTTTGGGGTCTAAACTATGGAAAATTCTAAAGTATAGACTCAAGATGGAGCTGATGACCAGAGGAAATTAACATAATAGACACATTATTTAGGCCATTATGGTCTCAAGTAACTGAATTCATTTCAGATAAATTTGGCCTGCCTAATATATGCTCTCCCTTACGTCGTCTATTGACGTCTTCTGGGGAACGTTCCCCAGAAGATGTCAATAGACAGAACGGACGTAGGGAGGCTGACGCACTGACGTCATCACGTTCCGCGTTGTGAGCGGGTGTTTTGCAAGCCGGCCGGCCTTTTTTATCTGTATCCTCTGCTAGTGCACATTGTACTTGTGCAAGTAGATCTTTTACTTTTTATTTTAATAAATCATTGGGTTTTACACTATGGGAGCATCCCTTGTCTTCGTATAATTCCATGCTGATGCTGATTGGTCCCTGGTTCACATCTTTAAAGGAGTTCTATACTTAAGATCGTTCCTTAAAGAGATATACTGCCCATATTTGCATCTTTGGTTATTTACATCGGTGAAGATTTGGATTCGGTGCTGAGGTCTCACGGTCCACGGTATATCCCGGTACCATCGAGCTACAGGCTTATCCAAGCTTGCCTTCTGGTAAGCACAATTTTAGAGTGGTGGTGGATCACGTTCCTTTGGTGGATTTCTCATAGCACTGTTTTGGATATCACATTGCCATATGTTATTTTTCAACCACATGGAATTTCACTTGCCACTATAATATGGACTAAATTATTGTTCATTATGTTTATTTGAGTTCTTCACTCAGATTTGGTTTATATTGTTCGCAATTGGTACACCTTTTCATTTATGGTGTACACTTTTTTATTTATGGTATTCACCTTCATTTTTGATATTCACTTATGTCATTTGATTAACATTTATGATTTAGCGCGGCTTTTTGTATTTTATAGTTCTGTTTAGTGTCTATATCTCACATTTTTTAGCTGCAGCTTCTTTCATTCTTTCGCATTTTTATTTTTATTAACACAACATTTAGGGTTTAGCGCGGTGTTTGCTTTACTATTTCCATTGTCTATTTGATCTGCAACTGCCATGGTGTTTCTCATACGATCAGCCATTTGATGCCTTGGCAGGTAGGTTGAGAGTAAGTAAGTTGAGTAAGCAACTGTAATGCCACGTACACACAAGCGGAATTTCCATTGGAAAAATCTTGGATGGTTTTTCCGACGGAATTCCGCTCAAGCTTGGCTTGCATACACACGGTCACACAAAAAAAATAGAGAACCTGCTCTCAATCTTTTGCTGGCTGGAATTCGGCCAGCAAAAGTCCGATGGAGCATACACACGGTTGCATTTTCCAACCAAAAGCTCTCATCAGTCTTTTACTGGCTGAATTTCCGATCGTGTGTACGGGGCATAACAGTTATCATTCATGGCATGTCTTGAAAATATCTGTTTTGGGAAAAAAATGTAATGATTAGGTTTAGTTCCACTTTAAGAGCAGACTGTTGGTAACTGTTAGCCTTATGAGAGCAGCCAGTTAGGTCTACAACCCTGTAAGAGCAGTCACCATCTTTTTTAAGTTGTAGTGGATCTCTCTCTAATATACCTGACATTTGACTCTTTTAGAGCAGTCAAAGATACCTTAAATAATTGGCAATGAATGCGTCTTTCAACATCGTAGTAGCTTCTACACAGCTCCTCTGCAACACTCTTCAGCAAGAAGATCGTTTTTTAGCCCAAATACCTCCAGATATCCACTCCAACAGGTACCTTAAGTCCATAGGCCTACAGCATATGATGCTAGGCTGAGATAAGGTCCACATAGATATCCTTCTAGACACACCTCCTCTCCAGGCAAAAGCCCAGTGGGTATAGAACATTTTGTAATGGTGACCTAAATATTTATCACCTCCCAAACCATACTTTTGGACAAGAACCTCAGATGTTGGTTAGGCGAGGTACACATATATAAATTAGTGATTGTCCTCCTAACTCTGATCTGGCAGAAGCAATCAACCAACTAAACTTAGAGAAGACCTGAGACCAGACCAGAGCTTGGATACAGCCTAACATCAAAACACACTAAATTTAAATTTGAACATGACAACATAGGGCAGGGTCTTTAAATAAACACATATACATTTCACTATTATGGCAAATACATTGGAATCCATAGAGAAGGCAAACTAAAAGTAGATCTAGGTGGTTTCTAATGCCCCGTACACACGATCAGATTTTCCGACAACAAATGTTGGATGTGAGATTGTTGGCAGAAAGTCCGACCGTGTGTATGCTCCATCGAACATTTGTTGTTGGGCTTTCCGCCAACAAATGTTGGCTAGCAGGTTCTCAAATTTTCCGCCAACAAATTTTTGTTGGATCGTGTGAACACAAGTCCGTCGCACAAAAGTACGAGCTGGAAGCGCTCGGTCTTGTAAAACTAGCGTTCGTAATGGAGATATCACATGACTATTGAACTTCCTTTTTATCGGCTCGCCGCACATTTGTACGTCACTACGTTCGTAATTGTTGGCCAACATTTATGTGACCGTGTGTATGCAAGACAAGTTGGAGCCAACATCCTTCAAACAAAATTCCACGGTTTTGTTGTTGGAAAGTCCGATAATAGGGGGTGCATTGAGCTTGAACTTTCAATGACTCATGATTAATTTGGAGGCTTTTTTTTATTTTGTAATGCATTTTTTTACTACTTTTTTTTTTACTAGAGTAGTCCCCGCTAGGTGTACAGTACATCTAGTGCACCTAGAAAAAAATAGAGGGGTTGATTTACCAAAACTGGAGAGTGCAAATTCTGGTGCAGCTGATTGGTTTCTTTGCAGAACTGCACCAGATTTTGCACCCTCCAGGTTTAGTAAATCAACCCCACAGTGTATGTTATATTGCTAAGTAAACACATTTCATTGACATGGATTTATTCTTCAAAAAGCTGTTGACCCCCATGTCAGCGCCGACAAGGTGATCACAGGGCTTTGTTTATCAACAAAGCAATGTCATTGACATGGTGTTGTTAATTAACTGCTAATCCCTAAATCCCTATTGCTAAACCAGAAAACATGTACACTGACTCTTAGGACCATGTCACATTAACAATCATGTCTCTGTCAGCAACCTCCACCACCTATAGGCAACCACCTGCTCTTATAGCATGACTCCCTTGGCTGGCCAAAATGCTGCAAAATGTCACTCATGGTGACAGAGCTGTGATGGGTTGACACCTCACTGGTTAAGCCACAAGGAGCAATGCTGTGGAAGCATATGAAATGATCCTGATACTGCTGAATTCCCATCAAAGATGTGATCGCTAGTGCAACATGGATATTATACTAATGTTTAGAGGTACACAAAGCAGAACTCTTACCAAGAATAACAATATAAAACTGAATAGTCCTTTAAAAGATACTAAACCAATAAATAATAAAGATGCTGCGCTAAAAACATATATGTGTCAGTGAAAACTATATCAAGAAATCACGTGAAGTGAACAGTAAGTGGGTCATAAATGACAAAAAAATGTTATGTCATAAAGAATAAATAAAAAAATTTATATCAAGAGTGTCTTAACCACTCACTTTCAGCCCCGGACCATTTTGCTGGCTTAAGACCAGACCACTTTTTGCGATTCGGCACTGCATCGTTTTAACTGACAATTGTGCGGTCGTGTGACGTGGCTCCCAAACAAAATTAACGTCCTTTTTTTCCCACAACTAGAGCTTTCTTTTGGTGGTATTTGATCGCCCCTGCGTTTTTTTTTGCGCTATAAACAAAAAAAAGAGCGCCAATTTTGAAAAAAAAACACATTATTTTTTACTTTTTGCTATAATAAATATCCCCCAAAAATATATAAAAGAACATATTTTTTCCTCAGTTTAGGCCGATACGTATTCTTCAACATATTTTTGGTAAAAAAAAATCACAATAAGCGATTATTGATTGGTTTGCGCAGAAGTTATAGCGTTTACAAAATAGGGGATAGTTTTATAGCATTTTTATTAATAATTTTTTTTTTTTCTACTAGTAATGGCGGCAATCAGCGATTTATATTGTGACTGTGACATTATGGCGGACACATCGGATATTTTTGACACATTTTTGGGACCATTGTCATTTATACAGCAATCAGTGCTATTTAAATGCAATGATTCCTGTGTAAATGACACTGGCAGTAAAGGGGTTAACCACTAGGTGGCAGTGTAGGGGTTTAGTGTTCCTAGGGGCGTGTTTCTAACTGTGGGGGGGCGTGGCTGGGATTTAGTGAAAACTGATCTCTGCTCCAATCACATGGAGCAGAGATCGGTGTCACTAGTTGCTAGGCAGAACGGGGAGATGCTGTTTACTTCCGCATCTCCCCGTTCAGCCTTCCCGTGAGACGATTGCGGGTATCCCCCGCAGGACCCGCGACCGGACTCACGGGGGTCCCAACCGGCACGGCAGCAATCTTAAAGGGACGTACCTGTACGCCCTTTTGCCTGTCCGTGCCATTCTGCCAACGTACATCGTCGTGCGCCGGTCGGGAAGTGGTTAAACAGTGATATTGTGAGTCCTGTGTGGCCAATATCGATTTAGGACGTTGATAGATCCAAAAAAGCATAGTCCATATAAAAAGCAGATGACAACCCAACACCAACACCCTTAGGACTGAGGCTTACTGGAATTCACAGACCTGAAGAGGCTTATACCTCTCAAGTCGTGATAGGCTTGTGGTTAAATATCCAAAAGGATGCAGCTGGTCCTTACTCCCAAACGATCGACCATGCGGCACACAGTATAGCGTCAATGGGGTCTCAACGGATATATGACAGAATTGGTAGGGGAAGCGGTCACTGGATATCCACGTATTCATGCTTTTTGAACCATATTAAAGAGAACACTGCATAGTGTGATATCGTCGAGAGACATTTATTTAATCAAAACATAGATTAAAAACACTCACATTTGTGTAGTTGTAAACAGGCTTGTCAAGGTACTGAAGGTAGAGTAATGTTGTTGGTATGGTCCTACCGACGAGTTTCGTCCTCTAAGACGTCATCTGGGGTATGGACCCACACCACCAACAACATTTTTTTTGTCATTTATGACCCACTTACTGTTTACTTCACGTAATTTCTTGATATAGTCTTCACTGACACATGTTTTTTAGCGCAGCATCTTTATTATGTATTTGCTTGCTGTTTGTCTTTTGACGATGTTTGCTGCTTTTTGCATATGATTTTAGTCACAGCGCAGTATATACCCACATTTTTCCACAATAACAAAACCAGATTTTGCCGCAATATTCAACTTCAATGCAGTGTTTTACCCCGCAGTACTTTTTTCTGCAACTAGATGTCCTCAGTCTGATGGCAATCATTATTTTTCCCACATCCTCTGAGCTCAGGTCGTCCTGGACCCAGCCTGTCACTGGAAAGTGAAAGGAAAAGCAGTAAAATGATGAGCTTATCTCACTGTCATTCTGTTTTCTCTTCCTTGTCAACACAAGTATGGATTGGCTCCTTTTATTGCTTCTTCCTCTCAAGTTCCAGCCCTGCTGTAAAGGGACTTCAAAAGGCTGATAGAAAATCAAATTTTCTTTATAAATAACCTACAGCTGTTGTTTAGTGCTCAGCCCATAGCTATTGTTGTTTTTCGGTTCACCTAAGTGCTGCCTCTTGCCAATTAAACACTCAACACGTATTTTAACCTTTTTTTTTTAAATTTAGTAAAAAAAAAAAAGAAAAATGCATATGTTTTTCCTCAGGTTTAAATATTTCATGGATTAAGCACTTTACCATTTTAAAAGTAGGAATTATTCCACATGAGGCCTCGTGCTGCAGAAAAAAAAAAAAAAAAAAAAAGCTGTTTATTAGGGCCGAGACGTTGGCTGTAGGAAAGTATTGATATGGATTTTTCAATGAAGGCAGAACTGAATAATACATTTTACATTAGTGAAGAACTTCAGCGGCCATCATATGCTAACAACATTTGATCAGCATTGGCATGAAATAGATTGGAGCTGGTAGGTTATAATATACAAATAAAAAATGAAATTCCATAAATTTTCATGACATCGGCATACATTAAATCCGCAGTTCATAGAACTTGTGGGTTTTTTTTTTATTTATTTTTTTTTTTTTTTTTTTTACCATTTTATGTTCCCTTCTTTATCTTTCTCCAAAATTAAACTCAATGGGGGAAGATGGATCAGGGTATAAAAATTGATCACAATATCAATAATTTGCTATTCAGAGTTTTATGTATCCACTCCCACCACAAAGGATTTACAGTGACAGTTTTTCATCACACGGTCAAAAAAAAAAAAAAAAAAATTAACATACCCCATGGGATTTAATCGAATGAATGTAGAAATCTATGCGTATCATATGCAAAGCTTAGGTAGAGGATAGACATGTGCACAACAAAAAATGTGTTTATTTTCGTTTCGTTTTTTTCGTTTCCGAAAAAAATTTGTTTATTTTCGTTTCGTTTTTTTTCGTTTCCGTTGATTCGTAACGATTCGTACATTCGTAAGTCGTCGGTGTTCGTATTCGTAACGATTCGTACATTCGTAAGTGTTATTTTTTCATTGATTCGTTTTTCTGTTAGTTTAGTTTTCGTTTATTCGTTTATTCGAAATTCAGACGCATTCGTAGTTATTCGTACATTCGTAGATTCGTAATCGGAGCATAATTCATAATTTTATGTAATGTGTATGCTATTATTACATTTTAAGAGACACGGAAAATTACGAATCGAAAAAAAAAAGTTACGAATGTACGAATTTTTTCGTTCAATCCATTCGAAGCACGTTAAGCAACGCCATTGTAAGAGACACGGAAAATTACGAATCGAAAAAAAAAAAAAAAAAAAGTTACGAATGTACGAATTTTTTCGTTCAATCATTCGAAGCACGTTAAGCAGCACCATTGTAAGGGACACAAAAAATTACCAATTCAACGAAAAAAAAAGTTACGAATGTACGAATTTTTTCTTTCATTTTCATTGTTTCTGTTTTCGTTTTTCGGATTTTTCATTCGTACATTCGTTGTTTCTAGTTTGTTTTTTCCGGATTTTCGTTATTTTCGGATTCGTTCGATTCGAACGATTCGTTATTCGTTAAAATTTTTAGCGAATCGTTCGTTCATTTGTACGAAAACGAACGAACGAAAATAACGAAAAAAAACGAAAAACGAAAAAAAACGAACGAATTGCACATGTCTAGTAGAGGAAGAAAGAGCTTGGAGAGCAGAAAGTGGTCAGAGATCGGAGATAAATCCAGGGGGTAAGGGGTAGGGGGCAGAGCATGCAACTCTTCCTGGAATGCTAAGCTCCGAGTACCCAACAGTGCTAAAAGTATATCCATATTTTTTTTCTTCTCATATCTACAGTTTCTTCCTCCAGTAGACATACAAGGATTAAAATCACAAAATTGAATCCAATAAAAGCAAGACAATATTAAAAGGTTGAATGGGACAGCAAATTTTTTGGGGTTATCATGAATATTTTCTTTTGTTGCCTTACAGGGACTATCCTATATGCCACTGGTATATAGAATGCCCTCAGAGATTTCAACTTTGTGTAGCAAGGTCCCAGGCCTCCTCTAGTCTAATGAGAACCTTTTAGAGCCAAGAACTGCTGACATCCTTCTGTATACGGTGGGTTGCAAGGCATAGTCTGTATAGTATATGATATATTAATTGGGCGCCAGATACTTCTTGAATGCAAAGATATTTTATTTCTCTTAACAGAACTTTGGGAGAGAGGGTTAGGGCCAGGACACCGTTGGGTAGTTTCAATGTCAATTGGCAGACTCCGAGACTTCTACAGGTAGACAGCCATGCAGGGAAAGGCATCCAGCAAGACGCCACATCTGCATGTGTAGGAATGCTGTCTCCTATAGCAACAGTCTTGAACAGTTCCCAACACAAAGTGTAACAGTTCTTTCACTTCCACTACAACCACTTCCTGTAGTTCTTCAGCCCACTGAGCTCCCAGTCTCTCTCTCACTAGACTAGATGATTCACTGCCACTGAATCCCTTGAGCTCTTCCAATCTTCACTGTAGTATCTTCCTCAAGCGTCACCCCCACCTCTCTGCTGGGTCCCTAGCTTGACACTCCAGATACTTCTCAAGATTCACCCCACTGGCCTGCTCAGTCCCTGGCTTGACACACAAGGCTGCTTTGCAAAGGTCACCTCCGCTGGCTGGGTCCCTGGCTTGATACCCACTGAAGTTTCCCCATTCTTCACCGTCCCTGGTTGGTGAGAATACTGCTCTGGTACTTGCTTCAGCTACTCAGTGTGGTCCCTGGTAATAAGGTGGATGGTCCCTTAGTGGCGACAGATTCCCGTCTACCTCCGACCACATCAGGATCTCCGACCGGCAAAACCGTCACTTCTGTTTGGACTGCAAGCCACAATCCTAACCCTGCGCTGCTCTCTTGCTTTTGGATGGGCCCTCAGACAGCCTAGCAGCCAAATGTGCTGGGGGTAGGCCCAATCTTACTGAGGGAAGGAGGTTGTTGGCCAAGATCTTGCAATACATGGCCCCATCCATCCTCCCCTCAACACATTGTAGTCGTCCTGTCCCCTTTGCAGAAAAGCAGCCTCAAAGAATGATATTTCCATCTCCATGCTTCATGGTTGGGATGGTGTTCTTGGGTTTGTACTCATCCTTCTTCTTCCTCCAAACACGGTGAGTGGAGTTTAGACCAAAAAGCTCTATGTTTGTCTCATCAGACCACATGACCTTCTTTCATTCCCCCTCTGGATCATCCAGATGGTCATTGGCAAACGTCAGACGGGCCTGGACATGCGCTGGCTTGAGCAGGGGGACCTTGCGTGTGCTGCAGGATTTTAATCCATGACGGTGTAGTGTGTTACTCATGGTTTTCTTTGAGACTGTGGTCCCAGCTCTCTTCAGTTCATTGACCAGGTCCTGCCATGTAGTTCTGGGCTGATCCCTCACCTTCCTCATGATCATTGATGCTCCATGAGGTGAGATCTTGCATGAAGCCCCAGACCAAGGGAGATTCACTGTCATCTTGGACTTCTTCCATTTTCTAATAATTGCACCAACAGTTGTTACCTTCTCACCAAGCTGCTTGCCTATCGTCCTCTAGCCCATCCCAGCTTTGTGCAGGTCTACAATTGTATCCCTGATGGCCTTACACATTAATTATTTAAAAATCATACAATGTGATTTTCTGGATTTTTGTTTTCGGTTCTGTCTCTCACAGTTGAAGAGTACCTATGATAAAAATGACAGACCTCTACATGCTTTGTAAGTAGGAAAACCTGCAAAATCGGCAGTGTATCAAATACTTGTTCTCCCCACTGTATATGGTCAAGATGACATTTGGTCAATGCCGTTGCCCAGGAGGTCCAGCTGTTTGTTTCCATTCTAGCACCCAGAAACTAGGGCAGATGAACTGACCAACAAGAACCAGCTTTGGCAGTTTAGTAAACCCACATTTACCAAACCCTGCTACTTTTTAACCGCTTCCCGACCGCCTAACACAGATATACTGTGGCAAAATGGCACGGGCAGGCAAAATCACGTGCCTGTACGTGATCCTATAAATGCCTGCTTGGCGTGCTCGCGACCCGGTCGGGAGCTCCGTACCAGCGGACCCGATCGCCGCTGGTGTCCCGCGATCGGGTTACGGAGCTGAAGAACGGGGAGAGGTCTGTGTAAACAAACCTCTCCCTGCGCTTCCTACTCTGCCTGTCATTGATTGGCTGTTCCCGGTCATCGGGAAAGCCAATCAATGACGTCAGACGTCAGCCCCGCCCCCTAATGTAAAAAAAAAACACACACGTCACAGCCCATAACCCCTCCCCTCCCCCTAGTGGTTAACCCCTTCACTACAACTGTCATTTATACAGGAATCAATGCATTTAAATAGCATTGATTGCTGTATAAATGACAATGGTCCAAAAATGTGTCAAAAATGTCCGATGTGTCATAATGTCGCAGTCACACTAAAAATCTTAATAAAAATGCTATAAAACTATCTCCTATTTTGTAAACGCTATAACTTTTGAGCAAACCGATCAATAATCGCTAATTGCGATTTTTTTAACCAAAAATACGTAGAAGAATACGTTTTGGCCGAAACTGAGGAAAAAAAATGTTTTTTTATATATTTTTTGGGGATATTTATTATAGCAAAAAGCAAAAAATATTGAATTTTTTTCAAAATTGTCGCTCTATTTTTGTTTATAGCGCAAAAAAATAAAAACCGCAGGGGCGATCAAATACCACCAAAAGAAAGCTCTATTTGTGGGAAAAAAAGGACGCCATTTTGTTTTGGAGCCACGTCGCACGACCGCCCAATTGTCAGTTAAAGCAACGCAGTGCCGAATCGCAAAAAGGGGCCTGGTCCTTTAGCTACCAATTGGTCCGGGGCTGAAGTGGTTAAATAAAAAATAAAATGGACACCTCCACTATTTCTAGCCTTACATAACTGCTAGAAACAAAATAATGCACAGCATTTGTGTCACAAATAGAAAAATGAGAAAAATTGCTGAACTTCTTCTTTAAGGGCACGTGCGTATCTCAAACCAATATGTTACATTAAAGTTCACAGGTCTAGACAGGGAGACTTGGGAAGAATGCTTCGAGGACGGGGCAAAGGTAGTGATCTCCTCTAAGGACAGACTGATACACACGAAGTTCCTGCACAGGGTGCATTACACCCCGCAGAGGTTACATAAGATTTACCCACACAGAACACCAAACTGTCCCAGATGCCAGTCTCCTGAAGGCACATTTATTCACATGTTTTGGACATGCCCAAGGATAGTGGAGTTCTGGTCTGCGGTCTTTGAGTGCATCAACGTCAGATTACAGCTGGATATACCGATGTCGCCCGAGCTGGCGTTGTTGGGCATTCATGACGACGAGCAGAGGCCCAGATATACGAGGCTGCTAATCTCTCTTCTGGCATTTTATGCCAGGAAGGAGATTCTCAGGACTTGGATCTCACCTTCTCCCCCTACTGTGGCTTCCTGGGACTCCGCAGTCAATGCCGTGCTCCCCCTATACAAGATAACATACGCAAATAGAGGATGTCCTCAAAAGTTTGAGAGGCTCTGGACACCATGGCTGGAACAGTTCTAGGAACTGACAAGAGTTATACAGGAACCACCAGTTTTATTGGGCTAGTTGGGTGGCGGGGGTTCGGCTCCCCCCCTATCCCCCCCCCTTTCCCCCCCACGGGGTCAGAGTTAAAGCAATATGATTATAGTCCTTGTCTTAAACATCAAGTACATTTTCTGCTCCATGGGGGAAAAATATTATGTTGTCCAAGACTGAAATTGTTCTCCTTTGTGTGTTTGCTTACATTGGATATCACAAATCTGTTTAATGTAATATTTCTTGTACTGTAACTTTTTTACTTAATAAAGACCAACCTTGTTATTAAAAAAAAAAAAAGTTCACAGAGAGTAATTATGGGCTTGTATATAGGCTTTATTAATAAAGACCACATTTTGCTTCTGAACAGTGCGCTTGTGGAAGAGGAGGTGGTCCATATTGACCTGCTTTTGAGAGTGAACGGATCTCAGTAGGACCTGCTGCCTTCCTAAAAATGCAAAGCAAAACTGTTGAAACCTTGCCTCCTATCCAAGCCTGGCTTAATAAGCCTACCAGTCTCCTCATATATACTAAATTGAACTTTTGGGTCTACATTTCACACCAGCCCAGTAACCTTCTCCAATTTCTCAGTCGGTTTCTAAAACAGCAGCAATGACTTCATTTGTCTTTTTTATCCCATATCTTTGCCAATTTCTGCTCTTCTTCTCAAGAATAAGCTAAACCTAGTGAAGAATTTATATAATGCATGTCCTTACCTTTCGCCTTCTTGCAGGAATTTTAATAAAAGCGCCTGAGTCTCAAGGTGATTTTTATTATTAAAAAGAAGGCCTGCTTGTTAGTGACTTTTCAGAATGAAATATCTTTGAATGAGCGGCAAGTCTCCCAGATGAGACGCCGTATCTTGGTGTATGCCAAGTAAGTAGGATGGGGCAACCTAGCTGCCCTCTCCATCACAATAATTTCATCCCTTCAGAGCAAGTACTCTAAACTATTTCATGTCGGCAAAAGGAGAGATGGAAACACTATGTAATCAGATCAGCATAAAAATGCAAACTAGAAGTCGAATAGTTAAACGCTGCAGAATTTATATGAGATTTGAGAAGAATAGAGCTCTGAGAATTCACACGTGTGACCTTAGCGCTCAATTATTCACACCCACTGCTGACAACCATTTTGTGGGTTGCACAATTCATGGCAGTTTGCTGGCTATCATACCTCTCTCTAAGGAGTTAAGGAACCTACGGGTAAAGATTCATGCAAACAAAAACCTGATGACCGAGTTTGTATAGTATAGTGTATTTTTAATGACCGGACATTCTGAGTAATTATTTCATTTTTCACCTTGATGTAATGTTTATGTGAATTTTATAGTTTTAAATACTTAATTTTCCATATTTTTGTTATAGTATTAAATATAGAGATATATAGATTAGCCACCAGAGGGAGCTCTGTATCTGACTCGGCTTCATTCAACCTCCCTACTTAAAGTGGACCTTCAGTCATTTTTTCAACTTTCCGTCTATTAAATCTTCTGCCCTTGTTGTTTTAACTTTGGATGAGGGTTGCCACCTGTCCAGGATTCACCCGCATAGTCCGGGTTTTGAATCATGTGTCCGGGTTTCAGTCCTCCTGAAACCCGCACACATTATTCAGACAGGAATGTGGCTTTGAACAAGGCTTGACAGGAGGGTGAGGGGGCACTATGTGCGCCACTTTACTATTCTCTTTGGAGTGCACAAAGGTGTCCCATGTCTTTTTTGTGTCCCATGTCATGTCTGTACGGTTTAGGAGATACCGTACGGGGAGTGCAATGCGCCGCTGACTGCAGCGGCGCATGCGCACTGGGGATTCTCCGCTGAAAGGCCGGCAGAATCCGAACCTTGCCGGGAAGAAGTCTCCCGTGTGCATGTGCGGCAGTGATGAAATCGCGGCTCCAGCCACTCACAGCGCTGGAGTCGCCATACCCGAAAGACACGCCGAGGCAGCTGACATGTTGCGACCAGGTGAGTTACCGACGCGTCGTTCTAAGGTAAGTATTTCATAATGAGCTAGTATGCAGTGCATACTAGCTCATTATGCCTTTTCCCTCACAGGTGTATAAAAAAAAAAAAAGTTTCAGCGGGTATACAACCGCTTTAAGGCGAGGACAAGGGCAGTAATAAAACCTGGCGGAGGTTCTAACTCTAAGGCCCCTTTCACACTGGGGCGGTGCGGGGGCGGCGACGGTAAAGCAGCGCTATATTTAGCGCTGCTTTACCTTCGTTTTACCCGCGGTATGCGGCCGCTAGCGGGGTGGTTTTAACCCCCGCTAGCGGCCGCAAAAGGGTTAAAAAACCTCCGCAAACCGCCGCTGCAGCGGCGGTTTGCGGGCGGTATCCCCGCGGTTTCCCATTGATTTCAATGGGAACGAGCGGTATAGGAGCGGTAAATACACCGCTCCTACATTTAGCGCTTTACCGCCTGAAAACCGCCCCAGTGTGAAAGGGGCCTAACTCTACTAACTAACTCTAGTCTATATTTTATAAAAAAAAAATTTTATAAAAAAAAAATTTACATACACTATAAGGGATCTATTTCTAATTGTTTTCACAAAAGTTCACACAATGTTTACCCAAATTTTTTAATAGGATTTAATTGGGGTCCTGGATGAAAGCTATGAGAATCTTGTGTGGAAACATTTTGCTACAGTTTACAGTTATATTTAAATATTTATTCATAACTAACATCAGGTAGCCAATTACAATCAGGCACCATTCATGACTTAATTCTCCTTTTCAATGTCATCAGTCCTGTAAAACACAATTCTGTGAGGGATCAATGTATAAAAAAAAAAAAAAACAGATACTTGGGAAACCACAGAAAAGGATGCAGTCAAACCACCGACTATGCTGCCGTGACTATATCCCGTAACCACAAATTGAACTGGTCTAACCACAACGCACACACCAGAAATGAGAAGTACTTCCTCAAACAGAGGTGGAATGGAAGCCAGATTTATACAGGACACCACATCTCAGCTATTTGTTAAATGAACACATTGCTGAAACTCCAAAGATTTCCCCGGTATGGTTTCTGAAGGCAAGAAATGTTCTTTGGTTTGAAAAGAACCTGTCAGTCCTCCATGAAGTTGTGTGCTTTGTACTCGGGGGGCAGAGGGATTTGTCTCCACACTCCTCAGAAGCTGTGAAGTCCTGGCTAACCCTGAGAAAAGGAAGCCATATTTCTGAAGGCTTCTACATCTGTGAAGTTGGATGCGTTCAGATCCCCTAGAAGTGACTTTACCACCCTAGAAGCTGCATCTGGCCTACTTTTCGAGAAGTCAGCCTCATGTATGAAATGCTGGCCTGGACTTCACACCCCTTTCCTAGGATAAGGTGACCAGATTTTTTAAATGAAATCCGGGGGACATATTTTTTTTGTTACTAACAATGGCAGCAATCAGCGACTCTCTGCCCATCGGCGCTTGCCGCCTGCCTCACAGCCTGTCAAGTCTTGCTCTTCGGGCCCCCGGGTACTACTGGGTGGGGAGCGGAGGAAGGCAAGGAGAGAAACAGCAAGGCGGCTGGCCGGGACTTGAGCCAAGGTAGAACATGCGAGCGGAGCTGGATGGGCATGCACCTGAAATTGAAGAAATATTCCCTCCGCTCCGACCAGCACATGATCATCAGAAAGGGGCACAGATAATGGAAAGAAATACACCCCCTCTAAGCTAGTAGGAGCGACGGAGCGTGGGGGTGTAATTAAGAATTTTATTTTTTTCAATTCTGCACTGACTGTCTTTGAAATTGCCCCAGCCCCTGTTCAAATACAATCCGGGGACAAAACCGGGGACAGACTTGGTCCGGGGACAGTGTCCTCAATCCGGGGACTGTCCCTGGAAACCGGGGATGTCTGGTCACCCTATCCTAGGAAGAAGAGTCCTCTATGTGTAGCTGATTGGGGAAATGACAGGTTCTCACAGGTGCACACAAACAGGGTGGGCAAATGTGCAACTTCAATAGTTAAGCCTCGTACACACGATAAGATTTTTGGAAGGGGGTTATCTGTTGACAGACTGTTGTCCGAAATTCTTACCGTCAGTACGCTTCTTTTAACCACTTAAAGGGGAGGGTCACACAAAAAAAAAAAAAAAAACTGCATAAAAATGTTAAAAAAAATTGAAAGGAAAATTATTATTTTTTTTAACTTACCAGAAATGGCTGTTGCTAGGCAGATCGTCCTAATCTGCCTCTTTCTATTCTGCAGTCTTCTTCAGTCTTCTGCTCCTCGCGTCGTCTTCTAGTGAATGGGGCGCAGTGTGTTCTGGGAACTGTGTGTGCCCCACAACACAGCGCGCCCCATTCACAAAGCGCTGCGCGACTCGCGCATGCGCAGTAGGAAACTGTTTCCCTTAGTTGGAATGGCGGCGCCAGGAACCAAGAGCCGAGGGACGGTCGGTCTCGGGGGGGGGGGGGGCGACATCGCGGACACCCAGGACAGGTAAGTCTGCTTATTAAAAGTCAGCAGCTACAGTTTTGTAGCTGCTGACTTTTAAAAAAATGTTTTCCCGGCTGGCCCTCCCCTTTAAGCCCCGGACCGTTTGGCTGGCCAAAGACCAGAGCACTTTTTGCGATTCGGCGTGTGACCTGGCTTCCAAACAAATTTGACGTCCTTTTTTTCCCCACAAATAGAGCTTTCTTTTGGTGGTATTTGATCACCTCTGTGGTTTTTATTTTTTGCGCTATAAACAAAAAAATAGCGGCAATTTTGAAAAAAACTCATTCTTTTTTACTTTTTGCTATCCCCCAAAAAAATATATAAAAAAAACATTTTTTTTCCCTCAGTTTAGGCCGATACGTATTCTTCTACATATTTTTGGTAAAAAAAACCTCAATAAGCATTTATTGATTGATTTGCGCAAAAGTTATAGTGTTTTCAAAATAGGGGATAGTTTTATGGCATATTTATTAATAATTTTTTTTTTTTACTAGTAATGGCGGCGATCAGCGATTTTTAAACGTGACTGCGACATTATGACAGATAGATTGGACACTTTTGGCACGATTTTGAGACCATGCACATTTATACAGCGATCAGAGCAATTAAAAATGCATTGAATACTGTGTAAATGTGACTGGAAGTGAAGGGGTTAACCACTAGGTGGCGCTGTAGGGGTTAAGTGTGTCCTAGGGAGTGATTCTAACTGTGGGGAGTAGGGGCTGTGTGTGACACAGCTCTGATCACCGCTCCCGATTACAGGGAGCTATGATCAGTGAGTGGCTTGTTTACATCAGCATTTCCCCGTTCTTCCTCTCCATGAGAGGATCGCGGGTATCCGCGATCGGGCTCACAAAACTCCTGGCGGGCACGCGCTAGCTGCCATAACCCCGTATCCTCTTTAACAGCAATCGGTCTTTCAGACAAAAGTGGTCTCTTTGGCGGATCACTTTTATTGTGGGTGGGTGAGCCCCCCCCCCACCCGCAGCACTGCGGTCGTTGCCGCCGCTTACCAGAGCCGTTGGATCGCGTCCTCTCCCCTAAACAGCCTGGAGCCAAGTGAGGGAAAGATGGCCCCCACTTAACTCCATACCATTGATTGCCGTAAGCGACGTCAAACGTCACTTCCGCCCAATGGTCTTAAAGGGGAATTCATTTATTTTTTATTTATTTTTATTGCATTCAAATGTAAATGTGAGATGTGAGGTCTTTTTGACCCCAGATTTCACATTTAAGAGGTCCTGTCATGCTTTTTTTCTGTTACAAGAGATGTTTACATTCCTTGTAATAGGAATAAAAGTGACCCAATTTTTTTTTTAAAAGGACAGTGTAAAAATAAAAAATAAAATGTATTATTATTATTATGATTATTATTATTAACGATTTATATAGAGCCAACAGTTTACGCAGCACTTTACAATGTAGAGGGGGACAGCACAATTACAGTACAATACAGAAGGGACAGGAGGGCCCGGCTCATAGAGCTTACATTCTAAAGCAAGGGGGTGGTGGTACAAAAGATAATAGATGCGGGGAATGATTTGATGGGGTTGTTAGATGGGTGTGGGGTAGGCTTCCCTGAATAAGTGAGTTTTCAGGGATCTCCTAAAGGTGGACAGGTTAGCGGCTGATCGGATATACCAGGGCAGGGAATTCCAGAGGATTGGAGAGGCTCTGGAGAAGTCCTGAAGATGAGCATGAGAGGAGTTAACAAGGGAGCTAGAAAGCAGGAGGTCCCGGGAGAAGTGAAGGAGACGATTTGGGCAATATCTGCAGATGAGGTTGGTGATGTAGCTGGGGGCCATGTTGTGGATGGCCTTGTATGTTGTGGTTAGCATTTTGAATTTTATACGGTGGGGTAGGGGAAGCCAGTGAAGGGATTGGCAGAGAGGGGCAGCAGTCACAGATCGGTAAAAGTAAAATAAATAGGAAGAAATAAGAAAAAAAATTTTTAAAGCACCTTGCCACGCTGAGCTGGTGCGCAGAAGCGTACGCATACGTAAGTCATGCCCGCATATGAAAACGGTGTTCAAATTGTTAGAGCGAGAGCAATAATTCTAGCCCTAGACCTTCTTTGTAACTCAAAACTGGTAACCTGTAGAATTTTTTAAAAGTCGCCAATGGAGATTTTTAAGGGTCAAAGTTTGTCGCCATTCCACGAGCGGGCGCAATTTTGAAGCGTGACATGTTGGGTATCAATTTACTCGGTGTAACATTATCTTTCACAATATAAAAAAAAATGGGCTAACCTTACCGTTGTCTTATTTTTTTATTCAAAAAAAGTAAATTTCTTCTCAAAAAAAGTGTGCTTGTAAGCCCCCATACACATGGTCGGAAATTCCGACCACAAAATACGTCCGATTTTTTCAGACAAATTTTGTCCGAAACTGGTGTTGCATACACACGGTCGGACAAAGTTGTCGGAAAATCTGATCGTGGTGACGTTCATTGCGTACGGCGGAACTACGTAGAGGCTAGTAGCCAATAGCTTTGGTCTCGTAATTTGATCTGAGCATGCGTGGCACTTTGTCCGTCGGAATTCTCTACGCGCGATCGGAAAAAGTCTGATCGGATTTTGTTGTCGGATTTTCCGACATCATTATCCGATCAGACTTTTTCCATCAGAATATGCGACCGTGTGTACGGGGCATTAGACTGCTGAGCAAATACGGTGTGACATAAAGTATGGCAATGACCGCCATTTTATTCTCTAGGGTGTCTGAAAAAATATATATATATATATCGGTCCTTAACTAGTTAATAAAAGGTTAAAACTAGTCTGTTACAATGAGGGGTGATGCCATCCAACCGCCCTGGACCTTATCAAATTTGAGAAGCGCACCCCCCCCCCCCCGTTCAAATATGTGGCTTTATTTATTGTGCTAGGGTCGTGTTCTTGACCATCCTGTGCTACAGCTGCAGTGGAGGCCGAGGATCTGGCTGCATTGGCTGGCAGAAGTGTCTGCGTCATAAAATATCTGCACAGAATCACAAATCCTCAAACAGGCAAAACCAGTTCCCTTTACATGTATGTCTTCTGTATATTTAGCTGATGGTTGGAGTTCAGCTCTCATGTTGGATACAGATTTACTTTAAGGAGACTTGTGATCTAGTTAATGGCAAGCGCAACATAAAACATATCTCAGAAGATGACATGAAACAGATACGTTTTCTGGTTTGGCGCGGCGGATACATATGAAAGCAGCTTCGGCTCAATTAGTCACCATCTGTGCTTTTCATGTCGCTCCGCTACCGGATTGGTTCCCTAAACTCCTGGGAAGATCAGCCGCTATTTCTTTTTCCCAGTAGGCCGGTCCTTCCACAAGAGACTCTCAGGTGACGTCCAGCTGGAATAAAAGTGGGTCATTGTTATGCTGTTCCCTTTACCAGCGATCATTATCCAGTTGGCACCATTTTTACTTCCTGCAGATGTCAAAAACAAGTTTGGAGAGGTCGGTTATACAAGTGCCCTGATTTATTCAGTATCATAGATATGGAAAAATGACCAAACACGTCAGTTTTATATCCAGAGAAGATTTACTCCCAGGTGGATAGATCTACAGTAGAAGCATCTTTTAGATTGTAAGCTCTCATGAACCATCCTGTATTGGATTGTATCTGTAATGTCTTCCTTCATTTTGTTGGCACTAAATAAATCCTGTACAATAATTAAAATAATAGGGCTGGTACTGATTACAATTTTCATGTTCGATTAATCGTTTTTTTAAAAAATTAGATTAATCGACTAATTTCGATTAATTATAACGCACATACAGATCCAACTACTTTTAGCTGTTCTCCTTGCATTGCAACTCTGTATTAGTCGGTGGTAAATGTGGTATACACTATATACAATCACCCGATACTAGATAGTTTCCACAATCCATGACTTAACTTCACAGTTTGCATAAATACGTTTTAAATTCAAACTGTAGCACTGACGTGGAGAGAGATAACCACCGCTCCAGAGGGATCCTTCAAGGCGAATGCTTCTACTCCTAGTGTGGAGCTCCAGGTGCAGGCTAATAACACGGTAGTTGCAAAGTAACAAGGGGAACTCTGGACAGCCGCACACCAGACGAAGATGAAAAATCAAATGGATTTATTTAAAAACAGGAATCACATCAAAGTCCAAAAACACAGCAAAACAGGGAAGGGGGGGCACACAGCTAACGTAGCTCTGACGTAAGTAATTTTTTTTCCCACAGTAGCGTGACAATCCCTCCACCTCCTGTCTAACTAATCACTCTCACCTTATGGCATGGACCCCTGTGCAAACAGGTGGGTATGCAATCGGGTATCAAAAGGGTTAACACGGACCATAAACTTCTCTGACGTCTCCTTAGATCTCAGCAAGGACGCCAGGTCATGGGTAGAAAGAAAAGATCTAAGTGCTCACCGCTTAAGATTTAATTTTTGTGTTTAAACACAAACTACTCACATAAAGATGATAAAAACACAGCATGTAAAGCCGACAATCGTGTTAGTTCTGTAGGGCAGCAGCTGGTGACGTCATGCGTAGCTCCCCCCCTTACGCGTTACGTTCAATCAGAACTTCAACGTCACCGGACTCCTCCCCCCTTCCCTTCGTTAGCAGACGGAGGCACTTGGGGAAGGGGGAGGAGTCCGGTGACGTTGATGTCCGTGATGTCACCGGATCGCCGACGGAACTCCCTGAAGACCCGGAAGCCGGCGGAGAGGTGAGTACCGATCAAAAGAATTTTGATCGATCCAAAAAATTTTGATTGATCAAAAAAATTTATGATTAATCGAGGAATTAATCTTTAATTTCCACAGCCCTAAAAAATAATAATAATTATTATAAATGATATTGTCTTTGACGATGCATGACCCAGGGCTGTCATCTATATGCATTCACTGGAGTGTACATTCAGTAACTGGGTGCATAAAAACTATTATGCTGATATTTTTTGGATGGCCATTGTGCCAACATACATGCACAAACTTTAGTAATTCAAGCCCAGCATTTACAGAACCTAAAGCTGAGTTTACCATTCTAAAGGCTTATTGGCCATTATGGATGGTGGCAGGCAGGGCTTTTTTCTCAGAGAATACACTATATTACCAAAAGTGTTGAGACGTCAGCCTTTACATGCACATTAACTTTAAAGACATCCCAGTCTTATGCCCCGTACACACGATCGGACAATAATCAGACTTTCCGACAACAAAATCCCATGTTTTTTTTTCTGATGGATGTTGGCTCAAACTTGTCTTGCATACACACGGTCACACAAAGTTAGTTGGAAATTCCGAACGTCAAGAACACAGTGACGTACAACACGTACGACGAGCCGAGAAAAATTAAGTTCAATAGCCAGTGCTGCTCTTCTGCTTGATTCCGAGCATGCGTGGCACTTTGTGCGTCGGAATTGTGTACACACGACTGGAATTTGCGCCAACAAATTTTGTTGTCTGAACTTTTTGAGAACCAGATCTCAAATTTTGTGCGACAGAAATTCCGATGGAAACTGTCCGATGGAGCCTACACACGATCGGAATTTCTAACAACAAGCTCCGATCGCACGTTTTACATTGGAAAGTCCGATCGTGTGTACGAGGCATTAGTCTGTAGGGTTCGATATTTAGTTGGCTCGCCCTTTGCAGCCATAACAGCTTCAAATCTTCTGGGAAGGCCATCCACAAGGTTCTATCGGGTTGAGCTCGGGACTCTGTGTAGGTCAGTCAAGTTCCTCTACTCCAAACTCGCTCATCCATGTCTTTATGGACCTTGCTTGTGCACTGGTCCAAATCATTTGGTGGAGGGGGGATTATAGTGTGGGGTTGGGCTTGGCCAGTGAAGGAAACTCTTAAGGTGTTAGATTCATGCTCCCAACTTTGTGGGAACAGTTTCGGGATGGCCCCTTCTTGTTTCAACATGACTGAACACCAGTGCACAAACAAGGTCCATTAAGACATGGATGAGCGTGTTTGTGGTGGAGGCCTTCTCATCCACATCAGTGCCCAATCTCACAAATGTGCTTCTGGAAGAATGGTGAAACATTCCCATAGACACACTCCTAAACCTTGTGGACGGCCTTCCAGAAGAGTTGAAGATGTTATGGCTGCAAAGGGTGGGCCAACTCAATATTGAACCCTACAGACTAAGACTGGGATGCCATTAAAGTTCATGTGCGTGTAAAGGCGGGTGTTCCAATACTTTTGTAAAGAATGAGTGTAACTACTAATGCCTGTCCCAAGGTACACCCCTCCGCGCTGATTGGATATATTTCTTCTCAATAAGTTGGATAAATAAAATAAATAAATAAATAAATATACCAATATATAAGAATATATAAAAAATATAAATATATAAAATTAGTATAAATATTAAACACCACAGTCGGTAATAGCAGCTGCTTAAAATGTGCAAAGTATGAAAATATGGCAATTTTATAAAAACAGTCCTTCCTATATAAAGTCTCTATAATATTGCAGCAGCGCTTATGTCCTTATTCGCACCGAGGACTATACGGTAAATCACAGATGAAAGAAGATGAGTGAATATTTCAATCGCTACTGTAAAAGTTCTTTCCGTGCAAAATAATCAGTATCCACCGAGAATTCCACCAGGTATTCACCACGTGCGATATAAATTCCCCGCATGGGGATGCACTCACCAGACCCAAGTTAAAAATACGCCCATCAAATAGGTTTATCCAGCATCAGCGTTTCTCCACTCCTTATCTCCTTATGCAGCAGACATAGCAGGAACATACACCAATTCCCCTCATATAAAAAGAAGGTTGCATATAGTGTGATACTGTATAAAAGATTTTATTGGGTATAAAACTTCCCCCCCTTAGTACATAAATGCGTACCCTGCATCAATAAAAATCAAGCGTTGTATTAGTACTGTGCCTGTTAAGGTGCTTTAGCCCCGCCGGAACTGGTGTTATCACTCGGCTGTATAGAACAGCGCTCAGCTTCCTGCTGCCTAGTCCCTGGAGCGCACGTTTGAGGCGCAGAACGTCACTTCCGGTCGTCGGTCACTGCCCTGACGTTTCGTCACATCCGGACTTCTTCTGAGAAAGCTGAGGAAGCTGAGCGCTGTTCTATACAGCCGAGTGATAACACCAGTTCCGGCGGGGCTAAAGCACCTTAACAGGCACAGTACTAATACAACGCTTGATTTTTATTGATGCAGGGTACGCATTTATGTACTAAGGGGGGGAAGTTTTATACCCAATAAAATCTTTTATACAGTATCACACTATATGCAACCTTCTTTTTATATGAGGGGAATTGGTGTATGTTCCTGCTATGTCTGCTGCATAAGGAGATAAGGAGTGGAGAAACGCTGATGCTGGATAAACCTATTTGATGGGCGTATTTTTAACTTGGGTCTGGTGAGTGCATCCCCATGCGGGGAATTTATATCGCACGTGGTGAATACCTGGTGGAATTCTCGGTGGATACTGATTATTTTGCACGGAAAGAACTTTTACAGTAGCGATTGAAATATTCACTCATCTTCTTTCATCTGTGATTTACCGTATAGTCCTCGGTGCGAATAAGGACATAAGCGCTGCTGCAATATTATAGAGACTTTATATAGGAAGGACTGTTTTTATAAAATTGCCATATTTTCATACCAATACTTTTGTTAATATAGTGTAGGTACAGGTGCTCTCCCCTTCCAAGTCACCCCCTTGTCTTCCCCTTCACCTCTGAACACCATCCCTTGGTTTCACCCCCTACCAGTCTCTCGGTATTGCCCCTTTTAGAGAATACAGAACCATGTATAATTTTGTGGTGCTAAGTAATTTGTATGGAATTTGTTAATGATAACAAGAAAAACAGTAAAATAGATGCCCTGCAGCCAGGGAGAATAGACTCCTCCAGCAACAATAGATCCCCCCACAAGAAAATACCCCCCAACAACAATAGATCTCCCAGCAGCCTACCTCAATAGACCATCCAGCAGCCATCAACAATAGACCTCTCCCATAACAGTAGATCCCTCCCAGCAACAATCAACCCTTCAGCAACATAAAAACTCTCCTCCCACCAGCGAAAAATTACCCCCCCCCTGCCAGCAACAATATACCTCCCCAGCAAAAATATACCCCCCCCCCCCCAGCAAAAATAGATCCCCCAGTGGGCAGCACCCCCTTGCCATTAAATACATTCTGCGTTAGAGGTTGCCCTGTGTTCCCATTAAAAAAAAGCGCTAGTTGCAGGAAAAGGGAACAAGGGGATCTGGGACAGTAGGGTGACTGTCCCTTCAGAAGACGGGCAGTTGGTAGCTATGGGTTTTTTTCCTAACTACTAGGAATGCTCAGGCACAGCCTAGCCGCTAGCAGGAACTGTAAAGGAATTTATGTATATCTTTATAAACTTTTTTTTCTTTGTAACAGTTTGGAGGGCAGCCAAAGACTGATTATTCCAGGCATTCCTTTTTTCGAGAGACAATTCCCTGTATGAAACAATGAAATGCCTATTGATGCTGCTGCTGGATGGGATTAAACAGTACAGCTGGCAAGTAGCTGAACACCAGAGACATCAGATTGTGTGGCTGTGCGGCCCAATGGTTTTTGACAATGGGGAAATCTCTGAAACATTTCAATTATGTGATCATCAATCTAAACTAAACCGTGGATAAGGGCCTCTGTATGTACTGGTGTCCAAATGGGAAGCTTGGCCCTCAACCCTGAAACCTGCTCCTGGATGCTCAGAACCAATACCCAACAATTACACGTACGAGTTGGAATAAATGTTCAGAAAGAGTTAATACATTAGTATTACCGGGTCTGCTTACCTGCCGTGGCAGCTACAAGGGGCTGCTACTCCGCCAATTGGATTTTACTGTATATAGTAGGGGATGCAACACACAAAGTGGAATTACCCCAAGGTGGGTACAAAAACCCAAAGAGAAGAGTGGGGGACAGAACTAAGAGCAGCAGTAGGGAGATATGATGGGTAAATTTAAAAGAGGCAGCCAGTGATTGAATTTTGCAGATTCTTTCTATAACTGAAATAGCAAATTAATTTGGCTAATCATTGGCCACGTGATTTCTCTCTGAGGTATATTGTAGAGTACAGCTCCATGCTGTGCTGCAGGCAGGGTTATTTGAATTAAATACCCCAATTAGCCCCCCTAAATGTCAAAAAAAGGGAACTTGGGACCAAAGCTAGTCATTCTAGCTATCCCTCTTTGTCCACCACCTGTATGTACAAACCCAAGCAATGCATACAGATGTCAAAACAGAATACTCACCACATTCCTTAAAGTGGAAGTAAACCCCCCTATCGTTTTCAGCCAAGGAAGCTGCCATTTTTGCCTCTGTTTAATCTTCAACTGCCATGGTGCTGCACATGTGATCCGTTATGACAACAGCCATTGGATGGTTTGACAGTTTGGTTGAGAGCACAGCCAATGTGCAATAAGCATTCCTGGCATGCCAGGAATGTAACTGTTTTTTTGAAACTGTTAAATCGATGGGTTTACTTCCGCTTTAAAGCGGAAGTAAACCCAACGATTTAATAGTTTCAAAAAGCAGTTACATTCCTGGCATGCCGGAAATGCCAACTGTCACATTGGTTGTGCTCTCAACCAAACTGTTACACCATCCAATGGCTGGTGTCATAACGGTTGAAGATTAAACAGAGGCCAAGATGGCAGCTTCCTTGGCTGAAAATGATAGGAGGGTTTACTTCCGCTTTAAGTTGAAGGACTTAATAAACATGAGCACACCTAAAAGCAAGAATTTCCTTTACGATTTGCTGCAACAAAAAACACGGACTGTAGTGTCCATTAGTCCTTTATTGTCCTGCAACCCTGTCCTAGGGAGGGGCCCGCATTCAGAAGCAGCTCTAACTGTGGGTCATCAAAACCACATCCAAACCTGGGTGCATTGGGGTATGTGCATCTTAGGGGGACCCATAACTTTTAAAACTTCTTATTTATAAATCATTGTGAAGCAAATTTTTAATTAGTTTTATTTGCCAAAAATGCCAATTATTAGAGCAGCCTTTTTTTTCTATGAAGACAGATGGCCTGACTCTCATCTGAAAGTCTGGCCAATGGAGTCCATTTCAGGAGATTTTTATATTCATATGTATATCATGCCCCCCCTGAGGTGATATCCACAGTAATCTCTAGCAACCAATCAACAAGCCGAAATCATGTGCTGTAACCTCTAGCAACTAATCAGTGAGCCGTAATGTGTGCTGTAACCTCTAGCAGCCAGTCAGTGAGCCGTAATTATACACTGTAACCTCTGGCAACCAATTGCAATAGCTGCCTGATCTGATTCAGTAAACTGATTTTGAGTCTAGCTGCTATTTATTGTATGTCTCAGAGCAGCTGGAGAGCAAAACTGCATGGGGGACGGGGGGGCCCAAGAAAAGTTTTGCCCAGGGTCCAATCAATATTAAAGACGGCCCTGTGTAAATGTCCCACTACTTTTACCCTAAGGAAAGTCCATTGGATGAAATGCGTAGGGAGGAGTTGTTTGCACTCATGCCATCACGGTGAGGCATTCTCTTTAAAGTATGTGTTTGTTATCTCAGATGTGTAAAGCAAAAAATTCACATGACTTTTCCAGAAGAAAGCTTACAGACGTTCTTGCTGTGATGCCTCCAGCATGTCTATAGGAATGCTGGGCAAGCTACCATACAGGGACTGGTCCTATGGTTGCATCAAACGATCAGACTCCCACTTAGCCCCCGTACACACGGTCGGAAATTCCGACCACAAAATCCGTCAGATTTTTTCCGACGGATTTTGTCCGACACACGGTCGGACAAAGTTGTCAGAAAATCCGATCATTCTGAACGTGGTGACGTTCGTTGCGTACGACGGAACTACGTAGAGGCTAGTAGCCAATAGCTTTGGTCTCGTAATTTGATCTGAGCATGCGTGGCACTTTGTCCGTCGGAATTCTCTACACACGATCGGAAAAAGTCTGATCGGATTTTGTTGTCGGAAATTTTTTTCCGATGGAAAAAGTCCGGTGGAGACCACACAGGGCCGGATTTTCTGACAACATGGTCCGATCGGACGTTTTACGTCGGAAATTTCCGAATAGACATGTGCAATTCGTTTAGTTTTTTTTTCGTTTTTTTTTTCGTTATTTTCGTTCATTCGTTATCGAATGAATCCGAAAACAACGAAAATCCGAAAAAAAAGAATTAGAAACAACGAATCTACGAAAGAAGAAAATCCGAAAAACTAAAACAGGAACAACGAAAATCAAAATGAACGAAAAAATTTGTAACTTTTTTTTTTTTTTGTTGAATTGGTAATTTTCTGTGTCCCTTACAATGGTGCTGCTTAACGTGCCTTGAATGGATTGAACGAAAAAATTCGTACATTCGTAACTTTTTTTTTTTTTTTTCGATTCGTAATTTTCCGTGTCTCTTACAATGGCGCTGCTTAACGTGCTTCGAAGATTGAACGAAAAAATTCGTACATTCGTAACTTTTTTTTTCGATTCGTAATTTTCCGTGTCTCTTAAAATGTAGTAATAGCATACACATTACATAAAATTATGAATTATGCTCCGATTACGAATCTACGAATGTTACAAATGTTACGAATGTACGAATAAATACGAATGCGTCCGAATTTCGAATAAACGAATAAACAAAAATTAAACTTAAAAACGAATCAACGAAAAAATAACTCTAACAAAAATACAAATCATTACAAATACGAACATCTGAAAGTCTGGCCAATGGAGTCCATTTCAGGAGATTTTTATAACCAGGGCTGGATTTAATGTATGCTTCCTGCATAGCAGGGGACACATTTTTTTGTTGTGCACATGTCTATTTCCGACCGTGTGTACGGGGCATTAGAACGCATCTACAGAAGCTGGGGAATTACACGCAGCCTGCACTAAAGTTTGGTAAAATCCATGCAAAAGCATATATTTGATTTGTCAAAAAAATGGGAGTTTTGCTCTAATGCAATAATGAAGAATTTTCTCCTTTACAATTATAATATAATTTAAAAACCCATTTGGCCTCAGGCTGCAAAACTAATCATATGACAACTTTTTCCATAATTCCATAATCTACAAAAATAAATTAAGTGAAAAAAAAAAGAAAAGAAAAAAAAAAGTCACAGAATAGACAACAGGAACCTTGCAGGTTATGCTAATGAGTCCAGGGCCAGCCCTGTGTTTGGCTGTAGCACTAAACAAGTTGTACTGCAGCAGGGATCGTCCTTTGATTAATTTCGGCCCCTGTGAGGCTTCGGTGGCAATCTGTTATGTTTATTCCTGTGCCACTCCATTCTTAAAGTTCACAAGTAATTACTGCACCAGCTTAAGCACGCATAAATCTCGGAATACAGCGGCAAATGTCAATGAAGCAAGACCTTATGGCATTAATTTATGTGTTTTTATGTATGTGCCGGCTTTGGTCATGTGATCTGCGGTCAAGGGTCACACTTGGGTATACATTCAAAGAAAACAGGCAAGATGGCTGTTAAGTGGTTGCTTTCTGATTAATGCTTCGGGAAGCTGAAATTTATTTAATGATTACTTACAAATCCCTTTCATAGATTGATATAATCATTAAAGTAGATGTCAACCATAGCAGATAGCAGAACTAACCCCCTAATATTAGAAATATTAGAATATTAGAATTGCTTCATGCCAAGTCTCTTCTGCCCAAAAAAAATACTTCTTCCTATTTCTCTTTACAATTTTTTTATATTTTGTGTACATTCTCAGCTGTATTAAAGTAAATGTAAACCTTAATTATATTTAGTTTGTGAAAGCATTTTGGGGTCTATATATAAAATCAATTGTTGTGTGAATGTCTTCACGTGAATACTCCTCGTAATTTGCCAAATAAATTGATTTCCTAGGATCATCAGCTCCATCTGGTGGCCATAATGCACTATTTTTCTGATTAAGGTATTATGGCCACTAGATGGAGCTGATGATCATAGGAAGCAAACCTATTAGACAAATTACTGTATTATATACACCAACGATAATATTATCACGCTGTTTGCATCTTTTTTTAAATCTTTGTTATATTTCAGGTCTGTTGATCTCTTTCAGCCTCTCCTGACCAACATGCACTCCAGTGATGGCTATATGGCATTTATTGTAAAGAAACAGGAGGGGGACTTGGACTTTTTAGGCACCGTACAACAGTATACTTAAACAAATTATTTATTATTAAAAAAGGGGAATTATATATACATCAATATATACTTAAAAAATACATTTTCTCGCCACATATAGCCATATGGCATTTCTTAGCCCCCGTACACACAGTCTGAAATTCCGACCACAAAATCCGTCGTATTTTTTCCGATGGATTTTGTCCGACACTGGTGCTGCATACACACGGTCGGACAAAGTTGTCGTAAAATCCGATCATTCTGAACGTGGTGACGTTCGTTGCGTACAACGGATCTACATAGAGGCTATTAGCCAATAGCTTTGGTCTCGTAATTTGATCTGAGCATGCGTGGCACTTTGTCCGTTGGAATTCTCTACACACGATCGGAAAGAGTCAGATCGAATTTTGTTGTGGGAAAATTTGAGAACAGGATCTCAAATTTTTTCTGTCGGAAAAAGTCAGATGGAGCGCACACACGGTGGAATTTCCGACAACATGGTCTGACCGGACATTTTCCGTCGGAATTTACGACTGGCTTAGGGTGGGTTTCCTGATGGTGACCACAGTGCCTGCGTAATGTGTTGAAATGACCATCGGAAGCCCATGCGACACGGTGACAACTTAGAATCACTTAGAAACCATGTTGTCAACGTCAGGAATCTAATACAGATAATGCTCCTGCACATGACAAGCATGGGCCAGTAACCAACATGCACTGACACGCTGGCGCATCTCTGTGCACCAGCATGCATTGGCACGTGTGAGCATGTGCCGATGCCAGTGAATGCTCAATCCCGAGAATGGCACCAAGCTATCTATTTAAAGGAGGTGTGCTGATCGTGGATGTTCTTCAGCTTCCCTGTGACCTTTCTTCCTGCTGACTGATCTCCCATTGCTGACCAAACTTGCTGCTGACCTTGCTCTGTGGATTCTGGATTCTGATGTTGGCTTGCCTCTGACTGCGCATTGCCTGCCTTCCTGGTACTGACCCAAGCCTGTTACCTGACTACGCTTTCTTCTGCCTTACAGTATATGACCTTGGCTCATCTTGACTACGCTTCTGACCCTGGCGATGACCTGCTACCAAGTTACGGCACCCATGCTTTTTTGAGCTTTGTACCTCTGTCACCACACTCAGGGGTGCTCAGACCAGATCCACAAGACAAGCTTTCTCGTCAGCTTGGTCTCCAACTAAGGTACGTGACACCCTATACCAGGACATTCCTAAACAAGAACCTTCATGGCAGGATCACCTGGGATGACAGGATGACAACTCAAAAGCACTTTGGAGACAGTGTTGTCACCCTATGACTGGAAAGTTCTAAACACGAACCTCCAGGACAGGATCACCAGGAGTTATTTTAATGAAAGCTGCAGAGTTAAAAGTATTATCAATTGCCTTGCTTAGCAATTTTAGTGATTGGGTTTACATCGATGTTGATATAAAACAAGACAATATTTACACTGGTTTCCTCTAGGTGCTCCGATTTCCTTCCACAATCCAGACACATACTGGTAGACCAGTCAACCAGTCTCCAACCACACTGGCCCCAGGGTGTGGGGCCAATAAATAACATGAAGCCAACACTGGACGTTGACCAGTCATTGGGCATGGATTCTCTCCGCTAACTAAAAAAAAACCTTCCCTGGTGGCTGCACATTGCAAGATAGTCAGAGGGAACTCTGAATTACCTCCTTAGATTTACATCCTAATCTCTACTTTATTTCATACAGCAAGAGACAGACGGAGGTTCAGGTATTCATCTTTTTAAATGACCCGAAAGTCGTTTTTTTTTTTTTTTCTACCCAGAAATAATAAAAGTTTGTGACAAGGAAAATAGAAGAATAGATTCAGGTTCCTATTTTATATAATATCATGTGATTTGCCCAGACATAATGAATCATATTGAATCTAGGACACAGATCTTTGGCGAGAATTCACATTTCCTCTGAAGATTTTTTTCTTGTTTTATGCGCAGACAACTGCTCTGTACGGACCCTAAAGCACTAATCAAAGCACAAGTGAGTTAGAGGAACTAATGCCCCAACTTTTTTCCATATTATATTATTTTATATGATATTATGCTAATATGTGTGTAATCAGTGCCCTAGGAAGAACAGTCACAGAGGTTATTGCTCTTGGGCTTTCCGATTATTAATAATAACAGATATAATACATAGGATACTATAAAGCAAACTTTGTATTGAGAAGAAGGCATTATGGATTTATTATGGAGTTTCCAATGGGGGCCTTTTATAAAGGTCATAGAGCTCTGAAGTAAATTCCAATATCTTTAGGAATTTATTGCAAGGAGTAAGTCATTCCTTATGGTATGTTATAAAGAACAATCTACAGACAAGCAGTGATGGAGAGACACAAACAGGCAGATACCAGTACACCGCATGATGTATGGACACATAAAGACATCGATGGACATACTTTGTAATGGACGGTGACGTGCACATATTGTCAGACATGGAATGTGGTCAATGGACATAAATGGACATAAGCTGTGATCTTAACAGATATGTTCAGGAAATAATTATATACTATATACAGGTGTATATATATATATATAAGATATATATATAGATAGATAGATAGATAGATAGATAGATAGATAGATAGATAGATAGATAGATAGATAGAGTGAAAATGTCCAAATTGGGCCCCAATATTTTGTGTGGCCACCATTATTTTCCAGCACTGCCTTAACCCTCTTGGACATGGAGATCACCAGAGCTTCACAGGTTGCCACTGGAGGCCACCATTATTTTCCAGCAGATGATATATGGCTCTGATCTCCATCTATCAGCAATCTTGTGTTTTCCAGGGATCCCTAGGTTGCGTAACAGTACACGGTCCCCAGGCTGTAGGTCCTGTACTCTAACTTTCAAATCAAAGATCACCAGAGCTTCACAGGTTGCCACTGGAGTCTGGAAGGTTCTCTCTGCTCCTAAGTGACCATGCTGGTCATGTAAGGCAATCAGCACAGTCTCTCGATGCTTCTCCGGGAGAAACAACTGCCACTTGTCTTCTGGGCCATCAGAGGGGCCCCTTCGGTAGACTACCCCCTGATGCACCTGTAACTTGTCCAACTCTCTCCTCAGTAGGCGAGCTTCTTTAGAAGGGTGAAGGCGAAGTCCCTCTGGACTCTGGTCTTCCAGGGCTTCCAGGACCAATTTCCCCATGGGGTCTTCCAATTGGTCACACCTTAACTCTTTCTTGGACAGCTTCGGTAGGCACTCTTCTGCTAGTTGAGTTACCCCACAGTAACACTTTGGGACTCCCACTGTGGTAACTCCTACCTCTCAGCTCTGGATCCCTCCTCTGGCTTGGAGTTCAGCCCCCTGGCAGAGGGCTCGCACTCCATCTGGTGCCACTTGGGTCCAGTCTTCCCAGTCATCGACCATGACATGGGATCTTCGGGACAGGGCATCTGCATCCCTATTTCCAGCCCCTGGTCTGTACTTGAGGCTGAAGTTGAATCCAGACAACGCCGCCAACCATCTGTGTCCAGTTGCATCCAGCTTGGCGTGGTGAATAGATAGGTCAAGGGGTTGTTATCTGTTTTTACAGTAAACTCGGCCCCATACAAATAGTCTCTCAATTTGTCAACAACTGCCCATTTGAGGGCTAAGCCCCCTTCACTTCTGACCAGCCAACTGGGACAGCAGGACTCACCTGTCCCAGAAGCATCCTGGCAGGGATCTCCACGGGCTGCTCCGTGGGGTTCCTCACACTGACAGGGACTCTTCCTCTTGCCTTCTTCAGGTCCTTCAATGAGATTACTTCTGGTATCACTTCCAGACCTGAGTGACCCTCCATTGGGTCAGGTTCCAACATTACAAATGGGCCAGGCTGCTCCCAGGTAAGTTTCACCGTAGCTCTCATGCAGGTCACCTCTCCAGGCTGTAGCACTGCTCCTTCTTTTCCAAGCCTCCATACCCTTCCTATCCCCTCACTTGGGGTCTTCTGCTCTAGGACCAACCGCTGATAGGCTGCCTTCAGCATGGGATGGATCTTGGGAGGTGAAAGATTCTCTTTCTTCACCAGGGGGTCAGAAGCCTTCTGACTAGATCCGTGTTCGTCCCTATGATCAGGGAGGTCTTGCTGGTTCCAGGCGGACGAGGGCACACCACTGCCAGGGTGTCGAACACTTCAGCCTTTCCAGCCACGGATGGGTCAAAGGTCAACCGTATGGGTAGGTATCCATCATAGGGGAAACTCTGAGTTCCCAATCCCCTTATCTCCAACTCCTCTATCTTCTGTATGGGCAGATGACTCAAGTATCTGTCATAGAAGTCCCTGTACAATAGGGTCACTTGTGCTCCAGTGTCTAGGAGGGCCTTCGTGTATACTCCTTCCACCTGGATGGGTACAGTAGGAGATGGGCCAACCAACTCTTCTGGGTAGGGCCGAGTTGATGCTGTCTTCTTCTTTGGACTCTTTTCTTTACCAGCACTGGATTTGCGCTTGATCCTTTCTTGAGCCTGGTATGCATTAATTTTCTCCCTCTTAGTGGGAGTGTGGACCCGTTGAGGGACATTGTTATCTCTTACTTTTGAGGGTTCACGCTTGGGAGTGCTGTGTTCCTTCCGAGGGGTCTGCTCTCCTCGCTTTCTCTTCCTGTTGTGCTTCTTGGAGCTCACTGAAGGCGATGGGCACCCGGTTGACTCCTTCACCGGGGCCCTTTGGCGTTTCCCGCCGGCTGGCGGCTATCTGTTTTCTTCCTCTTGGGACTGGAACATACAGCTGCAATATGGCCAATTCCTCCACAATTAAAACAGATCATCTCACCGTAGTCAGGTGGGGATGCTGGTTCTGAAACAGCTGGAAACAATTCCCCACTGCCTGTTTCTTTCTTGGGACTTGGCGTCTCTTTCGCCACTAGAGATGTCAGTATCTCCATCATCTGGGACATCTGCAACTTCAGGGCATCTACCTCTGTGTCTCCTTCAGGGGTTAAGGCCGACCTGACCGTGGCCACTGGAAGTTTTGTAGACCCCATCACTTGCTTTTCCCGTTTCTCTTCCAACAGGGCCTCTTCTTCTCTGACCACTCGAATGAGATCGGGGTAGCCCAGGCTCTTCCCATCCTGCCGGGTGCGTAGAATTAGTGCGACAGGGTCTAGGGGTTGGGCTCCCCTGACCACCTGCTGGGCACGGGCTTCATCTACCTTCCCCGGATCTATCCCCTTCTTCAGGATAATCCTATGCAGGATCTTGTCTATGCGTCCCATATACTCTGACAGCTTCTCCCCTGTCTTCTGGTAACAGTGTTCCAGTTGATAGGTAAGTTCTGTGACTTTTTCTGTCCCACCAAACACACCTTCCAGGATGTCTATGTAGTCCTGGGCAGTGCAATCCTTTTTACTTGTCTTCAGATTGCGTATGGCCTCTAAGGCAGGTCCTTTTAGGCTCTCTACAATCCTTTGCTTCTTTCTGCCTTCTGAGACCTCCCATTCTTCTAAGGCCTGCGTGGCGCCATCTAACCACTCTTCAAATCCCTCTTCTCCCGAGGGCACAGGTGTCCTCCCTGAAAACATCCGGAGTTTCCTGTATCCCGACATCGGGTAATCCCCGGGGTCTCTTCTGCACTGAGTCACAATCTCCCCTAGGACAGCACACAGTTCTGCACTAAGAGTAGTTTGTGCGGGTGCGGGACTTTCCGTGCCCTTCTGCTCTTCCTCCTTTGGGGATAGCATGGCTTCCATAGGAGAACAGTCTCCCTTGCGCGGCAGCGCATGCAGCACTTGATAGGCCTGACCATTCGGTGCTTGTATGCTTTGGCTCCTGAACTGCTCTGGAGTCTCTTCCTGCCATTCTATTAAGGCATATGTATGCCCGGCATCATTTCTCATGTCCATTATCCATGGCTTTTGGCATGGGGATAGGGACATTATAAGCTGCTTGACTGCCTCTCTCTGCCATATCCCTGGCAATTCAATGACTGATGCTGCGGCTGGGTCAGTGGCCCATAGTGTGTACCACTGTCCCACTTCTATTGGGTCCATGCCGGTACCTTCTGGCGGCTTCTCCCGCTGACTCAGGATCCCGGATTACGAGCCCCCACGTGTAGCGCTACCCCCAGTTAAGAGAGCCGCTGGTTTGTTTTGGGTCCCTGAGTACAGCTCCACCAACCCCCGGCAATTTGGCTCTACCCGCTCTGGCACAGTTAGTAAAGGGGTATGTATCTATGCACATATAACATCACTTATACTCTAAGTGTAATGGGTATGAACTCACAAGCAGACTGCTGAAATAAGAATAACTGGCTTTACTTTGGCAGTAAGGAAAAGAAATAGTAACATGCACTTAAACATATGACTTACAACACATTAGCAGGTCCCTGCAAATATGCACTTTAACATGTACACATATATATGTAACAACTAGCAATGGGGAAACGGAGCGCCCAGCGTGGCGACCGTCTGCTATGCACCCCTGAGGTGCAATAAATCTATCTGCGCCTACCTAACGGACCAGGCCTGATCCCTAGCAATAGAGCTCAGTCCTTGTACAAGTACAGTGTTCTTCACCGGCAATGAATCTGTAGAGGTGGTGCACATGTAGCTTTAAATGGTGTATTTGTAATCCACAGAAAGTGACATTTGCTGCTCTGAGGTAAATTGTGCCTAGGCAGTTCAATAGGCATAAACGTGTGTATCAATGCAGGATGAGCCTTCCGGCTCTCTCACCAATCCTGGGGTACCGTCCTCAGCTCCGACCGACCGACTGTAGGGAAAAGTCTCCGCTCCGCTGCTGCAGACTCTGAGGGTGAGAGTCTCTCTCCACCTGCTGCAAGGCCCAGGCTTCAGGCCTTCAGCAGTCCCGGTCCGCACAGGTGTCTCTCTCTCTCTGTGATGTCTGTGTCTCAGTCACCAGCCCAGTCAGAACAGGAAGAGGCGGTCTCCCCTCTTCCCTTTTATATCCTCCCCCAGCAGCCTCTTGGGCGGAAACAGACATCCTCCCGGGAGCCTGGGGAATTATGGGGATTGTAGTCTCTTCCCCTAAAAGGGGTACGACCCCGCTACATATATATATATATATATATATATATATATATATATATATATATATATAAATAGATAGATATAGATAGATATCTAGATATATATATACACACGCACACACACACTATCTCACAAAAGTCAGTACACCCCTCACATTTTTGTAAATATTTTCTTCTATCTTTTCATGTGACAACACTGAAGAAATGACACTTTGCTACAATGTAAAGTAGTGAGTGTACAGCTTGTATAACAGTGTAAATTTGCTGTCCCCTCAAAATAACTCAACACACAACCATTAATGTCTAAACCACTGGCAACAAAAGTCAGTACACCCCTAAGTGAAAATGTCCAAATTGGGCCCAAAGTGTCAATATTTTGTGTGGCCACCATTATTTTACAGCACTGCCTTAACCCTCTTGGGCATGGAGGTCACCAGAGCTTCACAGGTTGCCACTGGAGTCCTCTTCCACTCCTCCATGATGACATCACAGAGCTGGTGGATGTTAGAGACCTTGTGCTCCTCCCCCTTCCATTTGAGGATGCCCCACAAATGCTCAATGGGGTTTAGGTCTGGAGACCTGCTTGGCCAGTCCATCACCTTTACCATCAGCTTTTTAGCAAGGTAGTGGTCATCTTGGAGGTGAGTTTGGGGTCTTCATCATGTTGGAATACTGCCCTGTGGCCAAGTCTCTGAAGGGAGGGGATCACGCTCTGCTTCAGTATGTCACAGTACATGTTGGCTTTCATAGTTCCCTCAATGAACTGTAGCTCCCCAGTGCCAGCAGCACTTATGCAGCCCCAGACCATGACACTCCCACCACCATGCTTGACTGTAGGCAGGACACACTTGTCTTTGTACTCCTCACCTGGTTGAGATACTGTATATATACTATATTGTCAAAAGTATTGTGACACCTGCCTTTACACGCACATGAACTTTAATAGCATCCCAGTCTAATGCCCGGTACACACGATCAGACATTCCGACAACAAAATCCCATGTTTTTTTTCAGGCGGATGTTGGCTCAAACTTGTCTTGCATACATACGGTCGCACAAAGTTGGTCGGAAATTCCGAACGTCAAGAACGCAGTGACTTACAACACGTACGACGAGCCGAGAAAAATTAAGTTCAATAGCCAGTGCTGCTCTTCTGCTTAATTCCGAGCATGTGGGAACTTTGTGCGTCGGAATTGTCTACACACGCTCGGAATTTACGTGAACGGATTTTGTTGTCGGAAAATTTTGTGCGACGGAAATTCCGATGGAAACTGGCTGATGGAGCCTACACACGGTCGGAATTTCCGACAAAAAGCTCAGATCGCATATTTGCCGTCGGAAAGCCGACCGTGTGTACGGGGCATTAGTCCGTAGGGTTTAATATTGAGTTGGCCCACCCTTTGCAGCTATAACAGCTTCAACTCTTCTGGGAAGGCTGTCCACAAGGTTTGGAGTAGTGGTAGTTGGACTGGACTGGTTCGACTGGACTACGCAAACTCCCTTTACATAGGATTACCCCAATATCAACTTGCGCGCTTACAACTTATCAAAAATACGGCGGCAAGACTGATAACAGGAAAAAAAAACCTGGGAATCCATCTCCCCTTCCCTTAGGAACCTACATTGGCTAACCGTAAAGAATCGGGTCACATTCAAGACCCTCTGCCTCACCCACAAATGCACACATGGAGACGCTCTGCAATACCTTCTAGAGAAACTAAAACACTACACACCGAATCGCAGTCTTCGATCGGCTAATCAAAATCTCCTCCTCATTCCTAAATCCCGCTACAAATCAAAGGGGGGACAGAGATTCGCTGTCCAAGGACCACGGCTATGGAACGCTCTACCAACCGACATTCGCATGGAAGAAAACCATCAGGCCTTCAGGAAGAAACTCAAGACCTACCTCTTCTAGAAGCTCGACAACAAAGCACCAATACAGCGCCTTGAGGCGATTCAGTTCGCATTGTAGCGCTATATAAGTTATTCATTCATTCATTCAAGGTTTAGGAGTGTGTCTATGGGAATGTTTGATCATTCTTCCATATTCAAAAATAACATTTCTAAACAGGAACTAAGGATTCCCCATGCAGGGGGTTTCACAACATTGTAAAAACAATGGGGGGGGTTAAGAAAGAGTGGTGCAGGCTCCATGGCTAATATAATATGCATTTAGTCATGCATTAATGTAAGTATTTCATCTATGTATCAAGCTGTTTGCATAGACTTTGGCTCTAACCATTGACTACAATGTAACATGTATAATCCTCAAAGAATACTTGTTCATAAATGTCCTGCCTGTAGCACACATTACATTTTATTGCTTTTAATGTTGGATTTAGTCCATCGATTGTCTTGTAGAAAAAAATAGCCTTCACACACAGGAAAAAGAAAAGACAATTACTCTTCCTCTCAGTATTACATACAGAACTTCAAAACTATTAAACAAATTAGAGCAAGGCAAAGGGAAAATTCAGCTGTAATTGCCGAAAAGGCACCAGCCACGTCTCCGGTCCGTGCTTGGAAAGCACAATAAAGACTTTTGGAGCCTGGAGCTTAATAAGCCGCATTATTATTATTTTTTTTTTCCCCCCTCCTTCCACTATCTTAGTGCATGTACATTTCCAGCGACAGCAGCACAAACATAAACTGTGTGAGCTGGGCGACGTGGGGGGAGAGGAGGAGGCAGGTGCCAGAGATAGGGTAATCCTGGACATGGCACCTTATCGCTTTGTGTTTTCTGTCCCTGTGCATGAATAAACCGGATTGAATTATCCCCCCTCGTTTTCCAACCACCTTCATGAAAATGAACTGCTAAAGGATTAAATATCAATTTCTATGCCAGCGTAATGACACATTATTATTCGTATTCAAGGAATATGTCAGCACTAAGGAGAACAAGTGTAGACCACCCATTGCTCTTCTTCCATCGTGGATGTACAAGTCGCGGCATGCTTTGCTGTCAAAATGACTCTTCCTGATTCAGCATCCTGTGTCACCTGGCCAGGGGAGGGCAAGGCTGTTGGACTGGGGGGGGGGGGGGGCATTTATTATTTGGGCCAGTACTAATAAGGTGGTGGCCCTAATGCCGCGTACACACGAGAGGACTTTTCGACAGCAAAGGTCAAACGAATCTGTCGGACAATTCGATCGTGTGTGGGCTCCATCAGACTTTTGCTGTCGAAAAATCTGACAGACTTTAGAAATAGAGCATGTCTTAAATTTTCCCGCCGGAACTCCGCTGGACCCAGTTCCTATCGAAAAATCCGCTTGTCTGTGTGCTAGTCCGACAAACAAATAACGGCGCTAGGGCAGCTATTGGCTACTGGCTACGAACTTCCTTATTCTAGTCCGGTCGTACGTCATCACGTTCAAATCCGTCAGAATTTAGTGTGATTGTGTGTGGCCAAGTCCGTTCATTCGAAAAAAGTTCATCGGAAATCCGTCGAAAGTCCGTCGGAAAAACCGTCGGACCTAGTCCGTCGAAAGTCCGCTCGTGTGTACGCGGCATTAGGGGTGAGTAAAACCAGGGCTTTTTTTTTTCTCAGAGAATAGGTACAGGTACTTCCCCCTTCCAAGTCACCCCTTGTCCCTGTCCCCTACCCAACTCCAAGGATTGTCCCTTGGTTCTACCCCCCTACCCACCTCACAGTATAACCAATTTTAGAGAATACGGAGTATCATTGTAAATTGTAGGAATGTGTTAATGATAACAAGGAAAGAAGTACAATATATCTCCTGAAGCCAGCTACAATTGCCCCCGCCAACAACAACAGATCCCTTCACCAACAATAGATCCCCCAGCAACACTAGAGCCCCATGACAATATAGCCCCACAGCAACAATTGATCTCCTGGCAGCCTGCATCAGTAGACCCCTCCCTCAATGGTACATCCTTCCCAGCAACAATTGACCCCCAAACAACATAAGACCACCCTAGTAACAATAGTTCCCTCATGTGAAACAATATGTGGCCCCCTGGAACAATAGCGCTTTCCCCCAGCAACACTAGAGCCACAGCAACAATAGATCTCCTGGCAGCCTGCATCAGTAGACCCCTCCCTCAATGATACATCCTTCCCAGCAACAATTGACCCCCAAACAACATAAGACCACCCTAGTAACAATAGTTCCCCACATGAGAAACAATATGTGGCCCCCTGGAACAATAGAGCTTTCCCCCAGTAACACTAGAGCCACAGCAACAATAGATGTCCTAGCAGCCTGCATCAGTAGACCCCTCCCTCAATGGTACATCCCTCCCAGCAAAATTGACCTCCAAACAACATAAGACCACCCTAGCAACAATATTCCCCCCATGAGAAACAATATGTGGCCCCCTGAAACAATAGAGCTTTCCCCCAGCAACACTAGAGCCACAGCAACAATAGATCTCCTGGCAGCCTGCATCAGTAGACCCCTCCCAGAAAAATTGACCCCCAAAAAACATAAGACCACCCTAGCAACAATAATCCCCCCCATGAGAAACAACATGTGGCCCCCTGGAACAATAGAGCTTTCCCCCCAGCAACAATAGAGCCCCCAGCAGCCAACAACAATAGACCCTCCAACACACCTCAGCACCCGTTGCCATTACATACAGTACATTTAGTTGCTGGAGGTGCCGGACCGGCGTTCCCTCGCGTTCCTGCTGTTAAAAAAAGTCCCCATTTTAGGCCTGTAAAGGAAAGTCTTCCTTTGGGGCTCTGAGATGTCATATGCTGAAATGGAAGCTGATGCTGGAAGATGGGTTTTACGATTCCTTTAGGAACACCCACCTTGCCATCATGCCCACCAACAGCAGTGGCAACCATGGCACGTCTTGTGTGGCACACACGTTTTTTAGCCCACAGTAATCTATCTCCACCATAAAAGGATCACCTGGTTGGATCTGCCCCACAGGCTGATGGCCTGAACGATTTCACATTCCACGGAACCGTCGTTTTGTTTCACCCTGCCAAACAGCACAGGCAGGCCCGGGATCAACCCTGGCCTGCTGATTGCATCATTGACCACTTCAGCTTCGGATGATTTACCCCCCTTCATGGCCAGGCCATTTTTTGCGATATGGCACTGTGATACTTTAACTGACAATTGCGCGGTCATGTAACGCGGCACACAAATAACATTTATGTCCTTTTTTCCCCACAAATAGAGCTTTCTTTTGGTGGTATTTGATCACCTCTGCGGTTTTTATTTTTTTTTAAACAAAAAAAAAAAACAATTTTTAAAATTTTGTTACTTTCTGCTATAAAACATACTGTATCCAACTAAAAAATGCGGCAGGGGGGCCGCTCTGCACCAGATCACGTACTACTACGTGATCTGACACTTCCGGGTCTAGGACGTGCATGCCCGCATCACCGGCGACCCGCTCCCACTGTGATCACACACAGTGGGAGCCCAGTGGTGGGTACCATGGACTTGATGTCCGCCAGCAACCACCGATTGTTTAGTACACAGGCAGAATGGCGATCTGCCTATGTAAACAAGGCACACCGCCGCTCTGTCAGTAGGGAAGACATTGATCCTGTGTTCCTGCCAAGCAGGAAAATTGATCTATGCCTTCTCTTAGTAGAAACATCTCCTACACAGTGAGCAAGCACTTGCTAGGAACACATTTAACCCTTTGATTGCCCCTGCTGTTAATCCCTTCCCTGCCAGTGTCATTAGTATAGTGACAGTGCATATTTTTTTAGCACTGATCACTGTATTAGTGTCACTGGTCCCCAAAAAAGTGTCAAAAGTGTCAGTTAGTGTCCTATTTAATATCGAAGTCCCGCTAAAGGAAGTCCCGCCACTATTACTAGTAAAATAAATAAAAAATATGCCATAGTTTGTAGACGCTATAGCTTTTGCGCTAACCATTCAATATACGCTTATTGGGATTTTTTTCACCAAAAATATGTAGCAGGATACATATTGGACTAAATTTATGAAGAAATTAGATTTTTTTCAAATTTTTTATTGGATTAGTTTTATAGCAGAAAAAAAACGTATATATATATATATATACACATACATATATATATATATATACAGTGTATATATATATATATATATATATATATATATATATATATATATATATATATATATTTATATACTGTGTATATATATATATATATATATATATATATATATATATATATATATATATATATATATATATATATATATATATATATATATATATATATAGATTTATAGATTTATTTATTTATTAGTTTTATAGCAGAAAAAAAAAACGTGCATATATACGTATATATATATATGAAAAACTAAATAAATAAATATATATATATATATATATATATATATATGAAAAACTAAATAAATATATATATATATATATATATATATATATACGGCATATATATATATACGGTATATATATATTTATATTATATATATACACACACGTTTTTTTTTTCTGCTATAAAACTAATTAAATAAAAAATCTACAAATCTATATATATATATATATATATATATATAGATTTATAGATTTATTTATTTATTAGTTTTATAGCAGAAAAAAAAACGTGCATATATATATATATATATATATATATATATATATATATATATATATATATATATATATATATATATATATATATATATATATATATATATATAGATTTGTAGATTTATTTATTTAATTAGTTTTATAGCAGAAAAAAAAAACGTGTGTGTATGTATATATATATATATATATATATATATATATATATATATATATATATATACCGTATATATATATATGCCGTATATATATATATATTTATTTAGTTTTTCATATATATATATATATATATATATATATATATATATATATATATATATATATATATATATATATATATATAACCGTATATATATATATGCCGTATATATATATATATATTTATTTATTTTATATATATATATATATATATATATATATATATATATATATATATATATATATATATATATATATATTTATATATATATATATATTTATAATATATTTATATATATATACATATATATATATACGCCATATATATATATATATATATATATATATACAGTATATTTTTTTGCGATATAAACATAAAAAGAGCGACAATTTAGAAAAACTAAATAAAATATATATATATAAATATATATATATATATATATATATATATATATATATATATATATATTTATTCAGTTTTTCATATATATATATATATATATTATATATATATATATATATATATATATATATTTATTTATTTATTTAGTTTTTCAAAATTGTCGCACTTTTTTTGTTTATATCAAATAGGTGATCAAATACCACCAAAATAAAGCTCTATTTCTGGAGGAAAAAAAGGACATAAATGTTAATTAATGTACAGCGTCATACAGCAGCGCAATTGTTAGTTAAAGTGACGCAGTACCGTATCGCACAAAAATAAAGAGTAAATCTTCCGGAGGTCAAGTGGTTAAAGAATGCTTTTTTTCCACTTTTCTATGTCTTATTTCAAATGAATTAATAATTTTTTTTATTTTTTAGTTCTGTCATATCTATTTCAATCCTCAGTCTTGTCTTATGGAACGTGCGCGGAGTTGAAACGGTTTGTCGCTGTCTACTGTGTTTTATTAGAAACATGCTACAGCAATTTGCCTTAAATGTCCCTAATTAGTTCAAGGTGACAACATGTTTGTCACATAAATTATACAAAGCAGTTAAATTAAATCAGTGTCAACGGCTATGTAAACTTGTTTGGTTGAGCGAGCTTCATAAATATTGCATGCTTAAATAGTTGCATCCCAACATGTTACTTAACAAAGCTTAGTACCTTCACAGCTCCGTGGTTGTGTTTGTGCACGGGAATTATTATATGTCGTTTTACTGTCAGCACCTGACAAGATGACAGTTGGGTACGGGAAGCATTCATTTGTGTTGTTAATTAATCATTTATCTTAAAAAAATATTTTTACATCTTGTTACTAGCTTGCTGTGCCATATCCTTTATGTTGGTAATGTATACAGGAGCATGTAGCTGAAGAGTAATTGCACGTCACACCGTGCAATAGGAACAGCTGTTGTCAGAGTATTAAAGTGTAAGTAAAATCAGTCTGTATATGCAGTAATACATGCGAAGGTGTTACTAATATGCAGTAAAGCATGCTTGTTATACTCACTGTGGAACCTAAGGGGTTACTCCTGCACATTGTGTAAAAAGTCAGTTTGATCCTGTCTTCTCTGATCCTCCCCTTCTTCCACTGTCCCCCAATCCATCTCCTGCTAGTACAGAGCCTTGGGGGCACTCTACACATGCTCAGTTGTGATATGTATTGCTGGGGATGGTGCATGTGATCGGCACAGGGCCAATCAGCGCTGTCCAGACAGGGGGTCAGGGGTCATGCAGCCTCATAGGACAGACAGTTTCTTCAGTTTTGTATGTCGAGTTAGAGTTGCATCTGAATGTTTACTTATCATAATTACCAGGGGTCAAGTCCTGGGGAAAAAAGTGTGGGAACTCCCACCCAAGATCCACTCCCCCACCCAAAAAAAAAAAATAAATGATACGCTCATAGGCACGAACGCTTCAAAAGTGGTATTTTTCATCCAATTTCTGTATTGTGTGTATGAATCTTAACTGTTAGTACATAAAAAAAAAACAATCCTCAATAAACATAAATACGGTAATTCTCTGAATAATCAGCATTCATTCAATTGTGCTTCCATGCAAATGTGAACATCATGTTCTGATCTTTATTGGGGAATTTTATTTTGTACATAGAGTGTTTATGTGGTGAGTTTACACTTTTCATTGAACAGAGTTTGGATAACACAGGGTTAAACGGTAAGGTCATAAATGAACTGCACATTATCTGGGCAGAATGCTCGGGGAGATAGTGATGTGTTCCTGCTTAGGAGATGTATGTTAGCTTGGGGGGGGGCTGCAAACTCTGCAGGGCTCCAACACACACTCGCTGCTATTCCAACCCTTCACATATTTCACATAAACTTCCCTCCTGGCATTAAACTTTGCCAGGTATTGTGCTCAGCTTACCACCCCAAACTGATGTTCCTCCCTCAGCTCACCTCTCTCCCTGCATGTCCTGTGAGCAGAATAGCTGTGCTCCTCCTCTGGGTTCTCTCATCATATGGCACTGAAGATAGAGGAGGGGGGGATTCAGCGGGACACACAGAGCAAGTATGCAGGAGATGGGGGGGGGGGGGGGGGTGAGGAGACAGAAATCAGGAGGGCCTGGCGGGGAGGAGGGCATCACGAGAGGTCTGACTAAATACAATCTCTTAGCAGTAGGGACCTGATCTACCCATCAGCTAGCTGTGATTGACAGGTAGATCGAAAGCGGAAGCTGTCACGGGGCCCCCTACTGGCAATGCCTGAATGGTCAGTCCACCCCTGGTGTGCAGCACTTACTATTGCGAGCTGTGTTGGCAGCTTCTGGTGTAGCACCTGCCACACAGCTCGCATACTTCAAAGTCTTGCAGGACACGGCTGCTAAAGGGAACTGAGTTCCTGTTGTGGAAAAAGTACAGGAACTCCGTTCCCAATGCGTTCCCGCAGGACTTGAGCGCTGATAATTACTCATGCTCACTAGTCCAAAAACTGATAATTTTCAAAAAAAGACAAGTAGCAGGATATTAGCTTAGCAACGCTATATATACAGTATATATAAGTCTAAAATGTTCACTCTCTGTTAAATGATACTATGAGATAAACATACTTTTGTATATGGAAACAAGATTGTCCGCATATAATAAAAAGTGATTAATTGCAATATATTTTGGTCTAACAATCAGAACACATCAGAGGTGCCAAAGTCAATCAAGCAATGGTCTATATGCAAACCATATAAGGCAAATAAGAGCCGAACAAAGAGGAATTATGGGAAATAACGCAGTGTAGCAGCCATGAAATAACTCGATCTACCTTAATTGTTATGTAAATGCTTCCTTTTCTTGAAAGCTTTAGTGGTGTTACAATTTCCGTCCCCTTAAATCAATGACTTGGTTAGAAATACATTAGTTGACAATTGGTTATGCTGGATTTCCCAGAATATGAATGCCAACAGGAGTATCAGACACATAGACATTTATACAGTTTATAAATTAAATGCATTTGGCAAGTGAACTAATTGAAAGAAGTAGAACTCTGATGGACCTTTCAACTTGGGCCTTAATTGTCAGAAGTCATTATCTGCATACTTGGTCTGGGCCAGCAACTAAGCCCCCCCGTACACACGGTCGGAAATTCCAACCACAAAATCCGTCTGATTTTTTCTGACGGATTTTGTCCGAAACTGGTGTTGCATACACACGGTCGGACAAAGTTGTCGGAAAATCTGATCGTTCGGAACGTAGTGACGTTCGTTGCGTACGACGGCACTACGTAAAGGCTAGTAGCCAATAGCTTTGGTCTCGTAATTTTGATCTGAGCATGCGTGGCACTTTGTCCGTCGGAATTCTCTACACACGATCGGAAAAAGTCTGCTCGGATTTTGTTGTCGGAAAATTTTAGATCCTGCTCTCAAATTTTTTCCGGCGGAAATTCCGGCAGAAAAAGTCCGCTAGAGCCCACACACGATCGGATTTTCCGACAACATAATCCGATCTGATTTTTTCCATCGGAATATCCAACTGCGTGTACGGGGCATTAGAGGATTGAAGCCAGAGGGTTGCATAATCGCCAAGCAGCTAGCATTTGCAGAATAAGAAATCAGCAATGACTCTCTCCAACAGGGTTTCCTGCAACTTCTCAAAAAAAATTAAAATTAAAATTAAAGATAGAAGAGCCTATAGGGCTTTTGATTCCCACCTGAATTTATCGTTTTCAGGGAAATGTCATGCGATTTTGCCACAATATTGTACAGGTCAAAAGGTCACCAAGTAAAAAGCAGAAAAACGCCTGTAATCTGCTTTTTTGAGCTTCAGGGCCCATTCACACCTGAGCATTCTGAGCTCATCTCAGAAGTTCCAAAACACCCAACAAGCAAAATCCCATTCATTTAAATGGCCCCTGTTCACATCTGAGCATTCTGTCGCCTGAAGCAAAACGCCTGAAGCTCAAAAAAGTACATGAGCTTCTCAGGCGTTTTGCTTCAGATGACAGAACGCTCAGATGTGAACAGGGGCCATTTAAATGAATGGGATTTTGCTTGTTGGGCGTTTTGGAACTTTTGAGATGAGCGTTTTACGAGCTGAAAACGCTCAGGTGTGAATGGGCCCAAATGAAGACAGTTAATGCTCTCTTCTCCCACTCTACTGCTAGCACAGGATCGTCTACATCAGACACTTCTGGGTGTGGCGGAAGCCTGGGTCCCTGTTGAGCATGGTGGTTCCATCAATCAGCACCTTCATCACTATTGTGTCCTTTAAAGGATAACCAAATCCAAGAACATTATAATACATTACAGCTTACAGTACTTAAATATGGTGGCTGCCTTAGTTTCTTCTTATTTAAATTTTTTTTTTCAAGCTAGACACATTTTCATCAAACATAGAAAATAATGATCTTTGACAGAAATGCGGTGTCCTTGTCACTTCCTGTGAGCTGCATAGAAGAATATTTTCCTTTCAAGCTGTCTTCTGAAACCTACCAATTGTCCCCACATAATGGAGATATAAAGCTACAGATACATTTGTATTCCATGTCATTTGGAGTCCATATCAGGAGAAAGCCTAGGGTGACAACCATGGCTCCCTCCATAGATACAGTGGAACGAGTGATGTAGCCACCCAGGAAGTATGCTATTTGTAGGATTACCAAGTGAAAATATAACAAAAGTAAAAAGTAAACTAGGGAAAAGAACATCTAGGGTAGGGTGACCAGATGTCCCCGGTTTCAGGGGACAGTGCCCGGATTAAGGATACTGTCCCCGGACCAAGTCTGTCCCCGGTTTTGTCCCCGGATTTGACTTCAACAGGAGCTGGGGCAATTTTCAAAGACGATCAGTGCAGAATTAAAAAAAGAAATTCTGAATTGCACACCCCCACTCCTACTAGCTTAGGGGGTGTATTTTTTTTTTCCATTATCTGTGTCCCTTTCTGATGATGATGTGCTGGTCAGAGCGGATTGACTATTTCTTCAGTTTCCCGCACATGCCCATTCAGCTCCGCTCACATGTTCTTCTGGCTTGGCTCAAATCCTGGCCAGCCGCCTGCCTGCTTATCTCCTTGCCTTCCCCGGCAGAGTCATTTTCCTCTGCTCCCCACCCCGTAGTAGCCGGGGCCCAGAGAGTGAGACCTGAGAGGCTGTGAGGCAGGTTGCAGCGACGGGCAGAGAGAGGCAGCTGAGCTCAGCTGACGATGTACAGCAGCAGGAATAGAGGGAAAGCAGATCCAATCATGGGGCTGCCAGTGCCTTCAAGGCTTCAACACAGGTGTGCTTTGGGGGTGTCTGTGAATAGACTACATTGCACTGTCTGTCTCTCTGGCATAATGGATGGTATCAGAACTCACAGGCAGCAGGCACTTATTGGTCAGAAGTTAACAAAATCAGCACCCAGCAGCCATGTTATGTGACACTGTGACAGAGCCAGCCAGAGCCATGATAGAGTGCCTGCTGCCTGTGAGTTATCATAATGCTGATGATCTTAACCAGTTGCCGATCGCCTGATAGCAGATTTACTGCTACAGGTTTGTTGCGCTGCGCAGGATCACTTAAAATATGTCCCGGATTTCATTTTAAAAATCTGGTCACCTTAATCTAGGGACTAGTAAGCTGCAATATAATATATTTTTGGTTTAGGGTTTAGATACCCTTTAAGGGTCTGCAGATGAAATCCCAGAGTGTAGAAAAAAAATCGACACTCCCGAAAGAGTTGGCTGCGGAAGATTCTTCAAGCAGTGGTGGAGAGTAAAGATTGGTGCAGGTAGCAGGACATGTGAGTATTAACAGTCTTTAGTCTTGGTTAAAATTTTGTGAACATGGCAGGCTTGCTTTAAACTGCACTATTCATGCGTTGTAGTACAAAGAACTGCATAAAGAAGTCCCCTCTATCCAAATTACATTAAAATGTGTCAAAAGTGCATTACAACACTTCACCAAACACAAATAAAAATGCATACTAAAATCTCATGTATTTTGAAGCACAGAAGCAAAAACACACCGTTATCACATGCTTTTTTGTTTTCTTTAATAATTCTTAAAGCCTAATTTTAGCTTTGCTGTCACTTTAAATGTTTTTTTTTTGGGGGGGGCCAAGCTGACCCAAACAAACTATTTCCTATACTAATACATACGGCTGCTATCAGCGCTGTATAAACTGTATACAGCATCAGCTACATACAATTTTATATACAACTATATAGATCAGACCAAAATGAGGAGGAATGAGGGACAGAGGGACATTGCTCCAAATCAGGGACAGTCCCTTCGAAATCAGGGACAGTTGATTAGTATGATACAGGAACTTCCCATACCAGCAAAAGCAAGTCAGAATGAGCGCTGTTCATTCACAAGAGGCCTTGTATTTTTATGAATGAATACAAGACTTCCTCTGAATGGCTGAAATGGGTGGATGACATCACAACCTCCATCCCAGCCAATCAGAGAAAGCCTTGTATTCATTGATAAAAATATAAGGCTTCCTGTGTATGGCTGAGCAGCGCTCATCCTGACTCGATTTTGTTCCAGGAAAAGGATAGGAAGTCTCTGTACCCATACCTCCCAACTTTTTGAGATGGGAATGAGGGACACCTATCAGCAAAAGTATGCAGGCATAGGACACGCCCCCTGCCACACCCCCTTAAAGGAGAATTAAACCAAAAAACAAGATTGGTTAACCCCACAATTGCTTTTTTTTTTACCACTACTATTCCTTTAGATTGGCTTTTGTTATTTACAAATGCAGCAATTTAGAAATCAGATGAAAGGTTTAGCACTGGAAAACACTTTTTGATAGATAAAAGGTGCATTTCATATACATCTATATAGATCAGACCAAAATAAGGGACAAATGGGGAGAAATGAGGGACAGAGGGACATTGCTACAAATCAGGGACAGTCCCTCGAAATCAGGGACAGTTGGGAGCTATGTCTGTACCAATGGCGGAAAAACACAGCACTGTATACTGATGCTGTAGGCAGGTAGAGGTCTCCTTTAAGGGTTGCTCCTACTACTGGTGAAGTCTCACATGGATGCTCCTATACAAGGTGGTGCTAGTGTGGAGAGATGAAACAGTGACCTGCATATAGGTTGGAAGCTGGTGTTTCTTTTTGGTTGGCACACAATAGAGCTATGGCTAAATAGGTTTAAGAGGACGAGACTTGCTTTAGATATCACTGCCACCCCTCTGCTAAACGCTAATTCAGATATGGATGCTATGCTTATGTGAGCCATGATTTGAAACTGTTGCCCTCATTATCTGGAACTGTTCTGTTTTACCAAGTAATGCAAGTAAAGAAGTTTTATTGCAACCAGGAGCCTCTGTGCAATGATCTAATGGAGTAAGGTACAGTCAATCCCTGGGAAGTGAAGCAAGAGTTATGAACTTTACCGGTGCAAGCCTGGTCGGAGCTGGAGTGGGTGGTGATGGAGGAAAAGGAGTTCCTTGCCTCGAGTTGAGACTAAACCCCCTCATGTAGTATGTGTCAGGTGGCCTATGCCTCCATATCCCATGGGCTCCGGGTGAATGGTTGGGCTTCTGGAGCTTCTATCTGGATCACATGTCAACACATAGGCCTATGTGCATGAGTACACCAGGTAGAAATGGGTTAATAGTGTGGTGACTAGATGGGGAGAAGAGGTCTAGGACTAAAATCTGTGCATGTTACATCTGTGCATGTTACAGTATGTTGTTTGGGTTGACCACCTTTGTGATGCTCTGCAATCCGTTTGTACAAGAGGGGCCACATGGAAATAACATGGAAATAAGCCACAATGCTACATACAATATATACAACGCTGACAGTGGCTGCATGTATAACTAAAGAAAATTGTTTGTTTTTGGCCATCTTGGTCCAAATAAAATATTTAAAGTTTGGCCAACCTAAAGTGACAGCAAACCTGGAGACAGGCTTTAGGTGCCCAAAAGACAACTTCATCACCCTTGCCAGCACAACCAATTTTAGATACAGACACTGATAAATGAGCCACGGTACTGGTCATTATATAACAATACGCATTAGGGGCATTTTCCATAGGGCCCCATGCCAGCCCTCCTGGTAATATCCTGGTAATATCTTGGAGAATTAGGCATATATAAAAGCAGACTCCATCAGGACAAGGTGACGCCTGTCATGTAGGTTCTAGCAGAACATTCTATGACAGTTGAGTTTCTCAAATTAAAACATAAATGTTGTACTAAGTATGAACAAAAACTGAGAAGAAATCAAATGACTTACCTTTAGTTGGCCAGTATGGAAAAAGAGGAAAGACAGAAAAAAAAAGAAAAGAAAACGATTACTATGAATATTTATCACAAATTTAAACAAAATACACAATTAAATTGCAGTTGTGCTGAAACAATGGACATTAGCATTTTATTTATTTTTAACAAGCACGTAAAAGAGCTCACAAAGAGCCATTCCTGAGCTCTGTAGGTAAAGGTACTGTGAAGTAATTCATCTTTAAAAATCACAGACTCTAAAATATCTTAACAGCTTACTTCTAATAGACATGTGCACAACAAAAAAATGTGTTTATTTTCGTTTGTTTTTTATCGATTCCGAAAAAAATTCGTTTTTTTTTGTTTCGTTTTTTCGTTTCCGTTGATTCGTAACAATTCGTACATTCGTAAGTCGTCGTTGTTCTTATTCGTAACGATTCGTACATTTGGAAGAGTTATTTTTCGTTGATTCGTTTTTTCGTTAGTTTAATTTTCGTTCATTCGTTTATTCGAAATTCGGACGCATTCGTACATTCGTAACATTCGTAGATTCGTAATCGGAGCATAATTCATAATTTTATGTAATGTGTATGCTATTATTACATTTTAATAATTTACGAATCGAAAAAAAAAAGTTACGAATCACAAAAAAAAAGGTACGAAGGTACGAATTTTTTTGTTCAATCCATTCGAAGCACGTTAAGCAGCGCCATTGTAAGGGACACGAAAAATTACCAATTCAACAAAAAAAAAGTACGAATGTACGAATTTTTTCGTTCATTTTTGTTGTTCCTTTTTTCGTTTTTCGTATTTTCGTTGTTTGGTTTTTCGGATTTTCGGATTCGTTCGCATCGAACGATTCGTTAATCGGATTCGTACGATTCGAACGATTCGTTATTCGGATTCGTTCGATTCGAACGATTCGTTCATTCGTACGAAAACGAACGAACGAACGAGAAAAAACGAAAAAAAACGAAAAAAAAAACGAAAAGAATTGCACATGTCTAACTTCTACTGCTCATTTCAACTGCTGTGTGTTTACACTGCTCTCCATAGAAAATAAAGTGGATTAAAAAGCTATGATTTCTGAACTTTGAAGATACTTTTCTTCCCAATTTCTGTAGCTACAAAGGTAAGGGTTGCTGTCTTTCTCTTACAGAAAGCCTAATGTAAAAAAAAAATATGCCAGTACTAAGACCATAGCTCCCAACTGTCCCTGATTTCGAGGGACTGTCCCTGGTTTGGAACAATGTCTCTCTGTCCCTCTTCCCCCCTCATTTGTTCCTCACTTTGGTCTGATCTATATAGTTGTATATAAAAAAACACACTTTTTATCTTTCAAAAAGTGTTTCCCAGTACTAAACCTTTCATCCAATTTCTAAATTGCTGCATTTGTATATCTAAAAAGCCAATACATAGGAATAGTAGTGGTAAAAAAAAGCCCTTGTGGGTTTAACTTTTATTTTATTTTTTGTATATTTCTCCTTTAAGGGGGTTTAGCAAGGGGTGTGCCTACACACTTTTGCTAATAGGTGTCCCTCGTTCCCGCCTGAAAACATTGGGAGGTATGCTAATGCCGCGTACACACGATCAGACTTTCAGGTGGACTTGATCCGGCAGACCAGAGTCCATCGGACAATTCGATCGTGTGTGGGCTCCAGCAGACTTTTTCTTCCCAAAGTCCGGCGGACCTAGAAATAAGACTGCCTTCAAATTTGTCCGCCGGACTCGAGTGAGGTCGAAAAGTCCGGTCATCTGTGTGCTAGTCCGACAGACTAAAACCGATGCTAGGGCAGCTATTGGCTACTGGCTATGAACTTCCTTATTCTACTACGTCATCACGTTCGAATCCGGCAGACTTTTGGAGTGATCGTGTGTGGCCAAGTCCGTTCATTTGAATGTCTGGCGGACCTCAGCTGCAAAGTCCCCCGGATTGTCCGGCGGACCAAGTCCGCCGGAAAGTCCGATCGTGTGTACGCGGCATAAGACTGTTCTTACAGCCACCAATGAAACTATTCTCATATCCACCAATGAGATTCAGCCTTGCCTTGTGATTGACAATATGACTGGTGATGTGGCAATCAAAAGGAAAGAAAATGATACTGCCTTGGGAAGTCTCCGAGACCCTATGAGATGATCTGTAAATTCTGCCTGCAGAGGACTCAGACCAAAATAAGTCAAGTGAACGTGTGTTAGCAGCTCTTTGAATTTTTTTTAATTCCGTATGTTTTATTACTTTTTCTTTTCAATAACACAAATCAAACTTTACACATACATAGTTTTCCAGATACAGTTACAAACACATACTTCATCTTGCAATAATCCCCCCCCCCCCCCAAAAAAAAGAGGAGTCCCAAAGCAAAACCAAATTTTCTCTCCTCCCTCCCCAAAAAACTATCTCCCCCCTCTATCCCCTAACCACCTAGGGACGATCATCTCACAGGGTCACATACCACCAACCAATCTTTCCAGATGGCTTTGAATTTTTCTTTGAATTTTTTTACATGTTGCCTGGTTCCGTAAAGTGATTGTAAAGTTTCTTTTTTTTTTTTCTATGAAAATAATAAACTTGTCATACTTACCTGCTCTGTTGCAGTGGATTTGTACAGAGCAGCCCCAATCCTCCTCTTCTCGGGTCCCTCTTCTGTGCTCCTGGCCCCTCCCTCCTGTGGAGGGCCCCTTCAGCAGGCAGCTTGCTATGGGGGGACACGAGTCAAGCTCCAACTCTGTGTGTCTATTTAGACACAGAGCTGTGGTTCGGCCCCACCCTCTCTCCCTCTCTCTCCTGATTGGCTAACTGCCTTTAATTGACAGCAGCGGGAGTCAAGGGCGCCGCTGCTGTGTCTCAGCCAATCAGAAGGGACGGCCAAGACACTCGTGGACATCGCCGGAAGAAGATCAGGCTTAGGTAAGTATTAGGGGGGTCTGGGGGGCTGCTTCTCACAGAAGGTTTTCTTACCTTCATGCATAGAATGCATTAAAATAAAAAACTTTCTGACTTTACACCCCTCTAAAGGGGTTGTAAAGGCACAAGGTTTTTCACCTTCATGCATGAAGGTAAAAAACATTCTGTGAGCAGCAGCCAATCAAGAGCCCCCCCTCAATCCAGCGATGTCCACAAGAGCCTTGCCTCTCCGGGGACTCGCGCTCCTGATTGGCTTTTGGCAGCAGCGGGAGCCAGTGGAGTGACTAATATATCATCAATTGTAAATACAGTAATTGTTATAAGGGGTTCCCTGAGACTGGAACGTTATTTCAAGGGTTCCTCTGTGTTGAAAAGGTTGAGAAAGTTTGCTCTACACGGTTGTGATGTGGTCAGGTGTCCAACGTTTGGCCATATAGTGTAAGTCACGCTTCAAAAGGTAGAACTGTGACATACAGAGAAAATTTCAATATGGTGTCACATAATCAGGGGCGGACTGACAACTCTTGGGGCCCCCGGGCAATAGGAGATGATGGGGCCCCCAGGCAATCAGAGATTATGGGGCCACACAGTATACACACACAGTATACAATCACACAGTATACACATACATGTACACACAGTATACACAGATATGTTTCTATTGGCTGAGAAGGTCCTGGAGAGGTGGGGCAGCTATAATCTCGGGATTTTTAGACCAAAAGGATGTCGGGAAGGGACATTTCAGAAACAGATGTAAAAAAAAAAACACATAGGGTTTTACTGAGGCTGGAAACCCTGATGGGGCCCCCTAGTGGCCCGGGGGCCCTCGAAAAGTGCCCGAGTGGCCGAATGGTCAGTCCGCCCCTGCACATAATTTAAGGCCGCTGTATATTACATGGATCACTAATAACACCAAGAACTGAGTATAGAGGAAATATAAGGTACGCATAGCAATACACTGTTATCATTATTTTTTTTTTTTTCTATTGTTACTATTTAGCTATCTGGAAGAAAAAAGGAAGACTTTCAATCCTGCAAAGGAGTAACATTTACCACTTGAAGAAACACAAAACAAATGCACGATTTTGCCAAGTAAGCTCGAGTTCCGGCAGTTCGTCTCTTGAAAGTCCCCAAAGCGGTGGCCTGGGAGAGGAGATGCCGCTCGCTTGGAGTGGTGAAAATATTGACAGCATTCTGCTAAAGGCTGTACACAGATTGGATTTGTGATCTCATTTATGGAAATAGGTACGCTGGGAAATGCAATTACTATCTGTAAATCATCTCGCTATAACCTTCCATTTCAATATCCTTAAATAGCAGAAAGCAACTGAAGCTATTTTAGGTAAAGCTTGAAGAGTATAAATCCTTGTGGAAACATTCATCTATCAAGGGATTTGATGTTCTCCAAAGTACTTGTTGGTATTAGGAAGGCAATCATTCACGTAGAGAGGCCTTCTTTATTGATATGCATGTGTTAAGTGTTTTATTATTTATAGTTAAATGCTATCTGATGTACTTGAAGGGGGAAAATAACATTTTATTGCATTTCCTATATATATATATATATATATATATGTATTTATATTAATAAACAAATAAATAAAAAAAAATTAATATAAACAAATATATAATTATATATATATATATATATATATATATATATATATATATATATATATATATAGTATATCTTGAGAAAGATAGACTGAGCTTCATCAAAATGTTTTTGATTTTGATCCTCCTCTGCAGAACCCGTGAGTGCCTTGAAACCTGTTCTGTATATATATATATATATATATATATATATATATATATATATATATATATATATATATATATATATATATTTATAATATATATATATTTCTGTGTATATATATATATATATATATATATATATATATATATACATACACACCGTATTTATCTGCGTATAACACGCACTTTTTCCCCCTTAAAATCGGGGGAAAGTCGTGGGTGCGTGTTATACGCCGATACCCCCCCCCCAAAAAAATGACAAAAATAGCGAGCGGCGCCGAAAAATAGCGACCGGCGCCGAAAAAGGCCGAACCGCCGCCGAAAAAGGCCGGGCCGCCGCCGAAAAAGGCTGAATCCCTGCTGAAAAAGACCGAGCTGACTGTTCGGCTCCGCTCGTAGTCCCGCCTCCCTGCGCGCGCTCCCGAAACATGCTCGGTCATGCGCAGTCTGTCTCGGCGGCGGGAAATTTAAACGTGGGCAAGGCAAATGACGCTGGCAATGCTGCAAATCACACTGGGCAAACTACAAATGACGCTGGCAAGCTGCAAATGACACTGGGCAAGGCTGCAAATGACGCTTAGATTTTAAGGTTTTTTTTCCCTAAACTTCTCTCCTAAAACTTTTTTTCCTTAAAATTCCCTCCTAAACTTGGGGTGCGTGTTATACGCCGATAAATACGGTATATACACACACTATATTGTCAAAAATATTGCGACACCTGCCTTTACACACACTTGAACTCTACTGGCATCCCAGTCTTGGTCCGTAGGGTTCAATATTGAGTTGGCCCACCCTTTGCAGCTATAACAGCTTCAACTCTTCTGGGAAGGCTGTCCACAAGGTTTAAGAGTGTGTCTATGTTTGACCATTCTTCCAGAAGTGCATTTGTGAGGTCAGGCACCGATGTTGGACAAGAAGGCCTGGCTCGCAGTCTCTGCACTTATTCATTCCAAAGATATTCTATCCGGTTGAGGTCAGGACTGTGCAGGCCAGTCAAGTTTCTCCACCCCAAACTTGCTCGTCCATGTCTTTATGGACCTTGCTTTGTACACTGGTCCAAATACTTTGGTGGAGGGGGAATTATGGTGTGGGGTTGTCTTTGAGGGGTTGGGCTTGGCCCCTTAATTCCAGTGAAGGGAACACTTAAGGCGTCAGCATATCAAGACATTTTGGACAATTTTATTTTCCCAACTTTGTGGGAACAGTCTGGGGATGGCCCCTTCCGGCTCCAACATGACTGCGCACCAGTGCACAAACAAGGTCCATAAAGACATAGATGAGCAAGTTTGGGGTGGAGGAACTTGACTGGCCTGCACAGAGTCCTGACCTCAAACCAATAGAACACCTTTGGGATGAATTAGAGCGGAGACTGCGAGCCAGGCCTTCTCATCCATATCAGTGCCTGACCTCACAAATTCCCTTCTGGAAGAATGGTCAAACATTCCCATAGACACACTCCTAAACCTTGTGGACAGTCTTCCCAGAAGAGTTGAAGCTGTTATAGCTCCAAAGGGTGGGCCAACTCAATATCGAATTCTACGGATTTAGACTGGGATGCTATTAAATTTCATGTGTGTGTGTAAAGGCATGTGTCCTAATACTTTTGGTAATATAGTGCATGTTTGCATTGTAATCTGCAGCTGTACCTACCTTCAAATCTATAAATCAAAAAAAAAAAAGAGAACATGCAACTGGTGCAATAGGAGCTGTCCCCTTGGACCTTTCTAGCAACTGAGAGCAAGCTTTAACCAAAGGAATGACATGGCTGGGAAGAGGATAAACTCGTACTATGCACAACTGCTAGACACCTGGAATCTATAGAAACTGCATGTCATTTGATGCAAGCCAAAAACGCTCTAAATCCTATTTTTTTTCTAGCTGTTTCCCGTTTCATTGTAAGATGATGTTCTCTATTTTCCTCCACGTACATTAGGAGGCAGGCGTCCTATGACAATATAAAAACCTCAAGGCCGAAGGCTAATTGGCTTTTTCCAGGATGGGGACCCTCCAGGTCATTGCTAATCTCTATTTAATTTATAGAAAGCAATACATCATTATAGCTGACAATCTTTACATCAAAGTTAATAAAGGACGTAGAACAAACTGAACATCATATTTATAGGTGTTGGGATTTCTTTGCGTATCGTACAGTTCATAGTCATTATAATTCATCAAGAATAATGTTCTGTTTCCAGTATAGTTTGAGTTCCTTATATCTTAAAATGAACCTAAGTATTATGTCAATGTTATCTGAAAGAATGTCTTTTATCTTAAAGCGGAAGTAACCCCGTCGATTTAACAGTTTAAAAAAAAAAAAGGCATGCCGGGAATGCTAACTGCACATTGGCTGTGCTCTCAACCAAACAGTCAAACCATCCAATGGCTGGTGTTATAACGGATCACATGTGCAGCACCGTGGCAGTTGAAGGTTAAGCAGAGGCAAAGATGGCAGCTTCCTTGGCTGAAAACGATAGGGGGGTTTACTTCCACTTTAAAATTCCTTCCAAAATCCCCTTCCTGGTTTCATAACATATACATACAGAAAATAGTGCGCCTTTTATGATATACTCAGCGTAATTATCAGTGCTATGCGTATACATATTAAAAATAATGACCATTAAAAGTTCATGAATGTGGTAAGTCCATATAACAACAAAACAAAAATACAAAAAAAAACAACTGTGATGAAAAGCCTTCGAGAAAAACGGAGGTAGTTGGTAGTTCTAAGGCAATCAGATAATGAATGGCCCCGCTGACAGCCGGCATCGGCGGGTGTGATGATTTTGTGGCCCAGTCCAATGTGTTTCGCATCACAGCGCATCATCAGGGGTAACCGGAGCAGGAACCTTCCTTGCTCCGGTTACTCCTGACGATGCGCTGTGGCGTGAAATGCGTTGGGTGGGGCCACAAATTTGTGACGTCATCACGCCTGCCAAAGTCGACTGTCGACGAGGCCATTCATTATCCGATTGCCTTGTATTAGCATGAGCAATGTGAGTATCTTTTGTGGTTAAATTAATAAATATGTACTAGCAGTATTGACGCTAAGTGAGTCCTTTGTTCCTTTGCCCTGCATGATGGCTATCTGAGCTCACTTTGGAGTTGTGGTGATTATTAAGTGATTATTTTATACTGGCACCCTGCTGACTATACTTACCTGATTTTTTCAGCAGATTTGAATGAATGAATGATTTGTATAGCGCTGCAAATGCGAACTGAATCACCTCAAGGGGCTTGGTCTGTCCTGTGTTGTCCTGCTTATTAGAAGAGGTGGGTCTTGAGTTTTTTCCTGAAGGCCCGATGGTTTTCTTCCATGCGGATGTTGGTGGGTAGAGCATTCCATAGCCGAGGTCCTTGGACTGCGAATCTTCGCTCTCCCTTAGATTTGTAGCGGACTTTAGGGATGAGAAGGCGGTTTTGGTTTGTTGATCGAAGGCTGCGATTGGGTATGTAGTGTTTTATTTTCTCACATAGGTATTGAGGAGCGTTTCCTTGTGTACATTTGTGGGTGAGGCAGAGGGTCTTGAATGTGATCCTATCCTTTACCGTTAGCCAATGGAGGGTCCTTAGGGATGGAGAGATGGATTCCCAGGGTTTCTTTCCCATGACTAGTCTTGCTGCTGTGTTTTGGACAACTTGTAGGCGTGTAATCTGGTAATTTGGAAGTCCTATGTAAAGGGAATTTGCGTAGTCGAGTCGTGAATTGATGATTGTTCCAACTACTACTGCTTTCTCCTTTTCTGGAGTGAAGGGGATGAGTCTGTGTAGCAGGCAGAGAAGATGGTGGGATCCACTGACTACTGATCCTATTTGTGCATCCATAGTCATCTCTGAGTCAAAGATGACTCTGAGGCTTTTGGCTTTGGTGCTTGGAAGGATGGTCTGTCCAAGAATGGTGGGTGGTGTCCATGAGGTCTTAGTTTTTTTATTTCGGTTTGCGTTGAGGATCAGAAGCTCTGTTTTCGATCCATTGAGTTTGAGGGAGCTACTGGTCATCCAGTCATCTATCAATGTGAGCCATTTTTCTAATTTCTGATATTGGTCTTTTTGTCCGGTGATGCGGAAATAAAGTTGAGTGTCGTCAGCGCATGAATGGAAGCATAGATCCGATTTGCTGATGATTTTGAAGAGTGGACGGATGTAAATGTTGAAGAGTACTGGTGACAAGGGTGATCCTTGAGGGACTCCATAAGAAATTGCCCGGGTTTCAGAAGTGAAGACTCCTTGTTTCACTGTCTGCGACCGATTTCCTAAGAAGGAAGCGAACCATGGAAGATCTAAATCTGTAACTCCTGCCACTTCTTTGAGGGGGATGAGGTCCACTGTGTTGAACGCTGCGCTAAGGTCTAGCAGTACCAAGAGACATGATTCTCCGTCATCAGCTGCTTCCAGGACGTCGTCCCATATTTTTAGAAGTGCCGTTTCTGTGCCATGGCCTGGGCGGAAGCCTGATTGTAGTGGGTCCAAGAGTTTGTGTGTATCCAGGTGGAGTTGTAGCTGTACTACTTTCTCCATAATCCTGGAGATGGGGTTCAGGCTTGTTACCGGTCTGCTCCCTATGCGTTGTTGATCTCTATAATTGGGGATTACATCTATCTGGTAAGAGGCTTGATGGTGGTGGTGGACACACATGTAAGGTGCACTTCCCAGTTTCCTCACGTGGTGGAATATCTAGACGAACTACCTCAATTCTTCACACAAGACTTTTCATCACAGTTGTTTTTTGTTTTGTTGTTATATGGACTGACCGCTTTTGAACCTACTACATTCATGAACTTCTAATGGTCATTTTTCCACATAGCAGTGATGATTGCATTGAGTATATCATAAGAGGTGCACTATTTTCTGTATATGTATATGGTTATCTCACATTCAATATTCGGGTGACATATAGTTGCAGCTCTTGTTTTTCTTTTTTACACTTCAGCGCAGGAACACTTTTTTTGTTTATAATTATTGTTTTCATAAGATACTAAAAATGTTGTTCGTAGGGTGCTGAACCCAAAAACAAAAATTCCAGTATGACTTTTTGAAGCTGCTGTCAACCGTGGTATTATTGGGGTCCCCAAAACAGTCTAAAGAATATTTAAAAGGATCAGATTGCCAAAAATCAAGAGTAAATCCAATTAAAGGTTATTTCTAACAACAAGAGGTCAGAAGAGAAATGCAATGTGTTTCTGAATTTACCAGTTCCCCTTCATTAGGTCTTTTTATTGGGCTACCGAAAATTGTGTGAAGACTTTGTAGAAGGATAAGAGTACCAAAAATAAAGCCTGAGTCCAGCAAAATGGTATTTCTCACAACAAGTGATCTAAAGATCAAGTCAAGTTGTTTCAGGGGCTCACCAATCCACCTTTTGAAAGGATTTGGTTTTGGGGCTCGGAAGCAGTTATGTAAAAGATTAAGAGCACCAGTAGTCAGGCGCAAGTCCAGTAAAATGTTTGTTTCTCCCAAAAAATAATGCAGTAGATAAAGCCAACATGTTTTAGGGGATTACCAGCCCCCCTTTATCAGGTCTTGTTTTTTGAGGTACCCGAAACAGTTTGAAGAATAATTAGAAGGATCACATCCGTGCATATCAAGAGCAAGTTCTGTAAAATTTTATTTTTTATAACAAGGGGTTTGAAAGATAAAGCCAATGTTTTTAGGGGCTCATCAGTCACCTTTCATCTGGTCAGGTTATTCATGTCCCTGAAGCAGTCTGAAGAACATTTAGAAGGATCAGATCACCACAAATCAAGAGTAAGTCCGATAACATTGTTTTTGGGGTCTCACTAGTTCCCCTTCATCAGGTCTTGTTATTGGGGTATGTGAAGCTGTGTGAAGAATAAGTAGGATGAGAGCACTAAAAATAAAGCATCCAATCAAGTCCAGTAAATTGGTATTTGCCACAACAATAGGCCTGATGATAAAGCCAAGACATTTCAGGGGCTAACTAATAGACATGTGCATTCGTTTTCGTCCGAATGCATCTTCAGGTATTTTCGTTATCTTTTTAACAAACGATAACGAAAGTGCAGAATCCGAAAAACGAAACATCCAAAATAAACAAATGCTTTATTTTCGTTGTGACAACAGTTCTATATAGATAGGAGATTCAACGCTGACAATAACAATCTACGTCCATTGAACCCGTGGTCAAATGTGCCTAACCTTAACTCTATTAGTCCAAGATTATTCTACGTAGAGAGGAAAGATTCGACGAAGAGAGGAAAGATTCGACGCAGAGAGGAAAGATTCGACGTAGAGAGAAACGATTCGACGTAGAGAGAAAAGATTGCTGCTGGAATTGGGTGGATTTGCAGCTAATCTATACAGTCATACAGTTTAGTTGCTCCGTCGAATCTTCTTTGAACATTCAACAGACACCATAAGCCTTCAATGACAGATTCGACCTTAATTCATTTGGATTTTTGGACAAATGCAATTTTTAACGAAAAACGTAATCAATAAAAACGAATTTCGGGAGTAACTAAATAAATTTATTTTTCGGATGAAAACGAAATTCCGAAACAAAATATTTCAGTGTGCACATGTCTACTAACTAATCCCCCTTCAACAGGTCTTGGTATAGGGGCCCAAAGCAATCTGAAGAATATGCAGAAGGATGAGAGTGCCACAAATCACATATAAGTCTGTTAAAATGTTTGTTTTTTACAACAAGATCCAACATTTTTCAGGGGATCATCAGTCCCCCTTTATCAGGTCTTGTTATTGGGCTCCCTGAAACAGTGCAAAGAATTTGTAGAAGAATAAGAGCGCAAGAAGTCAAAAGTCCACCAAAATGTTCATATCACACAACAGGCGATCAAAAGATAAAGCCAATGTGTTTCGGGGCTCTCCAGTTCCCCTTCACCAGGGACTGCGCAGTGGCAATTGTTGATAATAATACTACAAATTGGTGGTAATTCTACAAATACAACAAATATTTTGAACAAACAAATAATAATCTTAACAGTGTTGGTTGCCTATCTGACAACCTTAAAGTAAAATTCCAGATTTAATTTCCATACATTTTGATGAAGCCATTTACGTGGTAACATTAGCTACATACTGTAAGGCAGCAGTATGGCGACTTACTGTCTGCTGTTGGAATAAAAGAGAGTCAGGCTGAGTGCTTCACTGCCATTCAGAAGAGGACTCTTTTGTTGGTCAATGAAAACAAGGCTCCCTCTGGCTGGTTGAGGTGGAGATTCGGGTGGGTGGATGACCTCATGATTTTCATCTCGGCCAATCAGAGGAAGCCTTGTATTCATTAAAAAATATATAAGGCTTCTCTTTAATTCTAGCAGCAGATGAGAAGTTGCCCGTATTGCTGTAAGAACAGAGCACAGCTTACTGTATGTAGTTAAAGGTGCAACAAGCTCTTTTGGCCCTACTTCTTTCTACACTTCGTTCTACACTCTTGTGACCCCAATTCAGCCAACAGCGGGCTAAAGTCCACTGTTGGCTTATGTCATTCAGCTGGTCCAGGCTCTGGAGAGATCTCAACTTTGACATCGGGCTCCACCCAGATGCCTGACTGGAAGCTGGCTTAGCCTCCCAGAACACTGCTGAGAGTCTGAGCCAACCGCTCTTCTGCCCTCTCCCCAGCTTGGTGCTCCAGTGAGCGTTGGAGGGGCAGAGGTTGATAGTCACTGACTCTCTGCTCACTAAAGAGTGAGAACTGAGCGATCAGCGGTGTTTGATCGCTTACTTCTCGGTCTGGAGGCGACGGAGGACAGATGCAGCATCAGACAGATGCTCCACCTAAGTGAGCATGTATGTTTGTTTTTTATACCCTGTCTCTACAGTGTTTATAGCGGCCACATAGCTACGTAATGGAAATAGTTAATTTGCATTTGATAGCTTGATGCAAACAAACTATTTAAAGTGCATTGAACTCTGGACTTCTACTTTGTTTAACCACAATTTTTGTTCAGTATTAACACAAATTGCCAGCACACAAACTGCTGGTTCATAGCAGGCACCCAGACACCCAAAACACGATGGGTGGAGCATGGACAGGTCACTGCACATGAGGACCGTGGCCATTTTGTTGGTTGGAAACCTTCAAAGGATGTTAATCACATGCCCAAATTGACCATATACTTTGTGGGTATTCTGGAATTTCTTAATAAACATTGAAGTGCTTTTACATACTATACCATGAGGCATTTTTTGTTCTCCTTTTAGCACACATGTATGGTGAACTGACCTTTGGAGAGACGATTCTAGAGGGGATATCAAGATTGAGCCATAACTTGTGTGAAGTCTGTTGGGAACCTGACTGTATCTGGTGGAGAATTGAGCATTGTTAGACCGCTTATAACTTTGTGGTCCATTTTAGAGGGTAAGAGGCCCAGTGTGCTGTGGTGCTGGTGGAGGATTTTTTTACCACTTATAGAAGAACTCTTGATATACACCCGGGGTGCCCTCCTTAGATTTGTACGGATAATTTTGAAGGACTCGTATGCCGTGTATACACGATCGGAAATTCCGCCAGCAAAAGTCAGATGAGAGCTTTTGGTCGGAAAATGCGACCGTGTGTATGCTCCATCAGACTTTTGCTGGCGGAATTCCATCGAGCAAAAGATCAGAAATTTCCGATCGTCTGTATACCAATTCCGGCGCGCAAAATTCCTACGCATGCTCGGATACAATTTGACGCATGCTCGGAAGCATTGAACTTAATTTTCTCGGCTCGTCGTAGCGTTGTACGTTGTAAGTTCTTGGCGGTCGAAAGTTCAGCAAACTTTTGTGTGACTGTGTGTATGCAAGCCAAGCTTGAGTGGAATTCCATCGGAAAAACCATCCAAGATTTTTGCGATCATGTGCCGCTCGTGTGCACGTGGCATTATATATTTAAAAGCGTTGCATTTTATTTCAATAGTTTTATTGAGAGAAATAAAGGGTTACTGAAACACTAAATGATTACCTTTTCTGGAGAAAATACTGCTTGAGGCTGCCTTCGGTGCTCATTGCATAATCAAAAGCCCTAGGCCTGTGGTAACATGATATTTGCTGAAAGGGAGGATTAGGCAGTTCAAATCTGTGAGTCAATTTTCTGCATAAACTGCAATGCCTTTCTGCATCCTTCTCCTACTCTTTCTAAGTGCTTAGTATCTTTGCCTGCAGCAAAAATAGCAGGGCATAAGCCCAGCAACTAAGTGATGGGTGGAGATGTGTAAACAGTGCAAATGTGAACCAAGACATAAATTACAAATCTCTTTCTATCATGTTAACTCCGTGCAATCCTATGAGAAAATTATTTACATTTTGACTACATAGACTGTCATCAGATTCTCTTTGTTAGACTGACAGCACTGTGCAATCAGTAGATGAAGTCTGGTGCACTGTTCTGGCCCTTTCCCTGCTAGTCCCGCTGTGTAAGGGATCACAGGTAGTTAATATAGGGATGCTGTTCCTATAATGCCGCGTACACACGGTTGGAATTTCCGATGGAAACAGTCCGATGGGAGCTTTTCATCGGATTGGGAAATGTAGTTCCAAAACATCTGGGGTGCCAAGGTTCACAATCACTGGTCTAGGGGATGTCTTTTTAGTATTTATTGCTGAAGAAACTTGTAACAGGATGAGGACAATGGGAAATTGGATACTCCTAAAAGCTTGAGCACAGTTCTGCAGAGGACACTTCTCTCCCTAAACAACAGTAAAACAGTATTTCACTCACAGATGGTTTTGGGTTTAGTAACACTTTAAATGAGCTTATACCCTTGCAGTGGTGTGTGAGTGAGGGGGGAGGGGGGGGGGGTTGTTTGCAGAAACCTATGCTGCCCATGGATGAATATGTACAGTGTGTGGTTATTAAAGCCCACCCTGTTTACGGTCGCACAAATGCATTATGTGAGCAATGTTTGCGTAGTGATGTCATAGGCTCATGTAGCGCCGGGCTCCAGATGAGCACGCGCTATATTTTTGTAAATCTAAAGATCCTGAAACTACAGTTTGGTTTTAGGGTTAATTGTTCTAAATTCTGGTCTCAGTACCAGTTTGGCTGGATTGCAGTGTGTTCTGCTTGGCCATCGGTGTCGGTGTTACCTCTGGCAAGTATAGGAACACAGTCCAGTTGGACGCATTGGGTGCCAATCTTTCTCGGAACCAACCAGTGAGGGTGTTGTCTCGCTGTGTGTTCTAGGAGAAGGTACTTAAGGTACTGAGGTCACGTGCTTCTGGGTTCCGGTGCAGAAAATCTTTCTGTCTGTCTGTCCTCCTGACCAGCCCTCCGGGGCCCTCATGGCCTGGGATGCGGCTCCATCCATTTACAAGTCTCGGGGCTGGCTAGCCCGAGGCACAGTAACTGGAAGGAGAATTCAAAGGTGGCCCGGTGCCGTCTCGGTTTTGGAGAGGCCCAGCAACTGAGAACGCAACCAGGGGAGGACACTTCAGAAGAGGGCCATGCACAAGGCTGGCTGCTCGGTAAGAGCCTGGGAGATAAGTTGAAAGGACACCAGGTGAATCCACACTCGTACTGTATCACCGGACGGCTGCAAGATACTGGTACCGTATGAGGGTTCTTTAAGTTCATTTAACCTTCAGTTACAACCAAGTCGGTGGCAGAGACTTTTCACCTACAAGTATTACAACCAAGTCTGTGGCAGAGACTTTTCACCTACAAGTGTTACAACCAAGTCTGTGCTTTTGCTTTATTTGAATCACCTATCGGCTGCTAAGTCTACTGCGAAGGAGATTTATCCGATAGCTGTACCGTCCAGTTGCGAATGGCTATTCCCTGGAGTTTATAGCGACATAGAGACATTCAGTTACACGCAGTTCCAAGAGTACCTGAACTTCCTACCCGTACCCTCTATTCCTTCATTGAGAGACTGTGTTTTGTCTACCATTTTGCAAATAAAAATCCCTAAAGTGGATCCAGTGTCAGTTTCTACAGTTCTTTGGGCCATCTACCTCAGGAAACCCCTAGACGCATACAAGGTCAAGAAGGTAACGGTAAGCCCAAAAATAACCAGCAGCTCCTTCGGGGGGTTAGTGCTACACTCGTATTTTTCAGGAAAGTACCCCAAGCACCATGTAACCCAGGCCCACCACAGCCAGCTGGATCAGATGATGTGAATCACTCACACAAATATTGGCATTGTCTTTGGCACCCATATACCACGTAAGAGGAAGAAATAGAATTTCTACATTTCTAGAAAGCAGCGTAGGACAATTTAACAATCACAGCATGAGATCTTGACAGGTATATCAGGAGATGCCACAAAATGTTCTTCAGTTTAATTGCAATTAGTATTTTAGCTCTGGATTCCAATTAATTATTCAACAGAATGGTTTGTATTTGTGAAGTTCTTATAGGGACCGACACCGAGGCTGCCGAAGACACGCAGCTGCAGCGCATTTGTATTCCAAGTCCATGTCACAAAGTAAATTAGACATCTTCAAAACACTTTATGTACTGGAGGCTGGATGCAGCTTTCTGACATTAATTGCCCATAGCAAAATCACACAGATGACTAAATATACAGAGAATCCTTCAAGTTTTTACAGCACAGAAGACTTGGAGAAAAACAAGTGGTGACAACTACAGCATAGAGATGGAAGAAGGTTAATATTTATCGAATGTCATTGTATTGGAAGGGCTTTAGACATAGTGTCATAAGCCTAAAACCATTTCAAAAATTTTCTTGGAAGCCTTTTCTATCAACTATAGAAACCAAGTGCAGGGTCAGAATTGGAAAAATGCCCAGGGAAAGAGTCTGCCCACCAAAAACTTCAGATGTAGGTCTAGTTATCTTAGCTAGTTTGATTCGATAGTGGATTTCAGCAATAAGATCTTTATGAAATAGTCCTTGCAAGCCTCAGAGCTTTGGGTATTTCCACCCACTTTGGGGTGTTCCCACTAATCCCATTGAGTGGGACTCCCTTGGAATGTGGCTCAGTAGTCGTGTGGTGTAGCGACCGATAATGTTGTGACTTTAAGGTCTTTTTATCAGTGGGAGTTAAATAAATTACATTGTATGCATCAAAGTAAAGAGGATTATTCGGGAAATTGAGTACAACTGTTTTATTAGGCTCATTTCTTGATGGAAATATGGCCAAGTTGGTAGACAAAAGGCTGGTAACAGTAAAAAGAAGGTTGGGAGATACAAGGATAGGAGAGGAGGGTTTACTCCACTCATCCCCCCAGGTCTTGGATTCTCACTGGATTGCTTTTACAAGTTGGTTAGGTAATTTGTTTCCAGGTGTGGGTGGGCATATTCTATCTGGGGATACCATACTAATAGAAACATAATAATAAAAGTATCTCTTAAGGCCCGTACACACGATAATTTTTTTGGACAACAAACATGCAAATTAGCTGTTTTGGACCAACATCTGACCGTGTGTACGCTCCATGGGACCAACTTTTTCAGTTTTCATCGGACTTTTGTTGGCTGTGCGAACGGACCAACTTTCTGCCAACAAAAGTCCGATGGAGCAAAGTCCGACCGTGTATACACAAAACCATTGGACTTTTGTACAAAGTACAAATACGCATGCTCAGTACCAATGCAAAAGATCAGACAACAATATAGAAGTTGACCAAAGGTGGCGCTGGAGTATTCGAACGTCCTCTTTTGAAGTGTCGTCAGTACGTTGAAACGTCACTACGTTTGTGTTTGTTGCCTAAAAAGTCCTGCCGTGTGTATGCAATACAAACTTGGAGCCAACACCCTTTGTACAAAAATGTATTTTGTACAAATTTTTTATTGAAAGTTGGTACAAGGTCTGATCGTGTGTATGAGGCTTAAGAATGCTGGTCAGATTGTAGGCAGGTTTGAATATTATGTTAGTTCAGGTCAAGGGGAAGGGGTAATATTTCTTGCCACCTTCCCTGATCTTGTTTGTGGGCTTTTTGGGGTCTGGCCTCTCTTTCTGTGACAAATAAAAGGTCCAGGTCCCCGAAGTGGAGTGGGCAAGAGTTTAGGAGCTTGCAGAAACTTGCTGGGATCTGTGGCCTTCCTTTGGAGCAATGGACCCATCAGGATCTCCATAACCATGGGCACCTCTACTCAAGGCTCTCCAACTAAGGAATTCACCCAAAAAGACTTTACCTGTGCAGGTACACTGAGGCAGCCCCAACTAGAGGTAGATAGGGAAATTACATTTATTCATATTATACATGTTCTGCTGACTTTTTAGTAAAAGTGGTTTAACTGCTATAAACCTGGTCTGAAGTTAGTCAAGGGGTGCATGCTGGGTTCTAGCGTATTCCTATGAACCTGGGTCTGTAAAAGCACTGAGGGGTAGGAGTAACACCACTACAAAAGATTAAACTGCAAGGCAAGGAATATAAATTAGTTGCCATGAGTAACCAAAAGCAAGAACAGCTATAGCAAACAGTCGTTTGGCATGGTGCCTGGTTGGGTGACAGGTCCTCCGGTAATGTTCGATTACTCACGTAACCGCAGCCTCCGCCTGGTCCCATGCACTTGTGAGCACACCTTTTGGGGGAGGTGTTATACCACGTATATATGGGTGCAGTGGACCCCGCTTACAAGCTTTTTGTTTACCATTATACCACTAATCATGGTTTTAATTTACATTTTTTTCCAGGTCAAAAATATTAGTGCTCTTGCCTAAAACCATTTCAAAATCTGTCTAGGACGCCTTTTCAACCAACTAAAGAAAGCAAGCGAAGGGACAGAATGAGGTGGAAAGATGCCCAGGGAAAGAGTCTGCCCACCCAAAAATTTCAGATGTAGGTCTAAGCTAGTTTCAGACAAGAAAAAACCCCTGTGGTTGGGACTTTAAATAGATCACCACTCTCACCAAAGATTTTGTGAAAATTGTTTTAAATTTTATTGGTCAATAAAATAATATAAAAATCACCCAAGTGTCCGATAGCAGGGTGCACAATACACAGTATGCATAGCAGTTCAAAACGAATAACAAAAAATTGTACAAAAAAATTATTTAGACAACACTTTACAGAAAATATATACAAAGGTACGGTACTGATTCTCTCCAGGAGGTACGTAACCCCCGAATACTCCTAGTTTCAGTGGGTTTCAGCAACAATTGTCCCATGCACTGTCCTTGCAAGCCTTGGAGCTGTGAATATTTCTGCCCATTTTGGGGTGTTCCCACTATTCCCATTGAATGTTACTCCCCTGTAATAACCTAGGTGGTTGTACAGATCCAGGAACTCAGAAGGTCTCATCACCAAGGTGATGTAACAATTCAACAGGTGATTTACCTCTCCAGTATCTACCAAAACTGATATATCAGTTTTGGGTAGGCTGTCCTTCACCAGGAGACCACCTAAGAAAAGGGTGGGAGGCTGGATCAAGAATACCCTTCACTCATGTGCATGGTGATGTGTGCCACACTGTCTGGATTGGCTAGCACACCCTGTCCCATGTTTACTTTGATGTTATATTCATTCTATGTGATCTCTATATCCTCCTAATGGTGTGCTTTCACTGATTACGAGTTACTTTTTTTCAGTGGAAATAATTTACTTCCTGGCAGTTACTAAAGACATCCTTCACAGTAGAGGAAGGACAGCTGAGTCAACCATGTAGCATCCCAGACCCCTGAATCACAATGACCTGCAATGTTTCAAGTTTAGAGCTTGTGGGGGGGGGGGGGTGTTGCCAGAATTATAAAATGTAAATAGTGAAGCAACCAGGTGCAGGTAGGGTTGCCACCTGTCCAGGATTTGAATCATTTGTCCGGGTTTCAGCCCGCCGGAAACCTGGACACATAATTCAGACTCCCCAAGTAACCAAGATCGTCACACATAAATCTGTTGCTGTCCAGAAGCTGTGGGTGGCTGTCTGGGGCCAGGTTTGGCATCACGAGGGGTGGGGCAATGATGTCAGCAAGGGCCATTTGGCCACACCCACTGTTCGCCGCAGTGTGGTCTGCATGCCACATTACTGCTCTCCTCGGGGCACCCAAATGTTTTCCAGACTCCCAGGTCCTATAGTGTTTACTGCAACAAAAAAAAATGCCCTGTGCTGCAAATGTGTTCGGGTTTGGCTTGAACAAAAGGTGGCAACCTTAGGTGCAGGTGATGTACAGTATGTCAGGAAGATATTTATTACTGTGATTCCATGGACAGGTTATATTCTTCTCAGTATGTTTAATGTAAAATGTTCAAGCTGAACTGGAAAGCACCTTTAAAACTCTAATGGATTCTCAACAGAAGTGAAAATGTCAAGTTGTTTACTTTACAACAAGCTTTCAAATCTCAGACCTCAAAGGGAAAGTGGAATGGTTTTACTGCACAACATTTTTGTTTTTAAGTTTAAAAGATTATAAACAGTATTTTCTTAAATTATATAAAACCTAAAAGGTGCATCCATGTTACGCAGAACACGCTGGGTTTTGAATACTGTTGTTTGGAGATACTCCGATATCTGAGTCAATCGGCAGGATCCATCTAACATCAGAGTTTCTGCCATTTTGCCCATTTAGGACAAAATGACAGGTTCTCTTGTAAGAAACCCCCCTACTTGTGTCTGTTAGTCACCTTCTCAACACTTCCCCATTCTCCACTGGAGTGGCCCATCCTAACCCCCACGTAAGCTTCATTTTACATGGTGTTGGAGTTAGCAAAGGGTTACCTTCTTCTTTGTCGGGTTACAGTATTTGGTCCAGGTGATAGGCTGCTCAGGCTTGAACAATCCTGAGAGGAGGGCACATGCTCTACATTACCAAGAGCATTGGTTGTTTGGTATGGTGACGCAAAGCGTAGGGAGGAGCCGTTGAAGTGATGCCCCATTACCCAGAAGTGAGCGGAACACCATTTATTAAGCTGCCAAGTGTCTTGCAAACTTTAAGGGGGCATTATAAGTGATTTCTGAGGTTCACCAGTACAGGGCACTATATAATGTGAGTGTTTTGCTGGAGAATGATTTTAATAGCATAGAGTAATTAAGGCAGGAAGCACTACAGTTATTTATGCTATTGCGTTTCAGTGAAGTTGCATTTACATACCTGCAGAATCAACCTGAATGGAGGTGGACTGAGAGAGCAGTGAACTTTGGAGGGAAGACCAATCATGGTGGTAATAGAGGCCCCACTTAAAGCAGAAGGCGCTAATTCTCAGACCTTTTTAGACCTAATTATTTTAGGTCAAAGAGTAAGGTGAGAGGACTGGATTGAAGGTGGAGGGATCACACGGTGTATGGTGAAATTGGTACCAGAATAATGATATTTGTTGGAGATTGGACACAACAACTATGAGGAGGCACTGATTTATATTGTTAATTAACATGGCATATGGTGAATTTCAGATTTACTTTGTGAAGAGAACATTGTGAAATGTATGGATAGTTTGTTCTGCAACATTAAGTGCATAAGACTTAATACTGTGCGGCACTGATTTTTCTTTATTTATTTCACTAGGCCTCAGATTGCTATTGGGTTGCTATTACAGGTTCTTTCCAGGTACATTAAGTCCCCTACTTATGAACAAGTTCCGTTCTGGGAGCTTGTTCATAAGAAGGGGACTTACTGTACCTGGAAAGAACCTGTAATAGCAATCCTACTTATGAACGAGTTACGTTCCGGGAGCGCGTTCGTAAGTCCAACTTGTTCGTAAGTCCAACAAAGTATAGTGCTTGCTGACAAGGCTGACAAAAGTCCTATTGTTTTCTGTACACACGATCTGACTTTGCTCCATCGGACTTTTGTTGCCGGAAAGTTTGTCCGTTCGCACAGCCAACAAAAGTCCCATGAAAACCGAAAAAGTTTGTACGATGGAGCGTACACACAGTCGGATGTTTCCTTAAAACAGCTAATTTGCATGTTTTTTGTCAAAAAGTCCAATCGCGTGTACGGGCCTTAACAGCCACTAGCAATAATCACACATAAAATCTGACAGGCTGATTGCCCATACATGGTTTGAATCTCAACCGGTTCAGCAGGAAGAGATTAGAACCGTCTATAGTCGGCTTTAGTTTTGTACTTTCCTCCTGCTAGTTTGAGGTCATATCCCTGTGTTATTGATCTTATCTTTGTATTAAAAATACCGCCCTCTTGAACAGTACAAAACACATAGGTATAGACAGCTGAAGCCACATGAGATCTGCAGATGTGGTCTTCAACTCAGGTCCAAGGGGTTCAACCCTGGAAGTCTGGCCAGTGGTCTCAAGTTCAGCTCAGGGTGTCTGCCGGAAAAGAGAAGGAGGCGGGAAAGCCCTTATAGTTTGGTTAATTGGTTCAAAAAAGGATAATTTGCACAAAGGTGATTCAACAATGGGAATAAAGAAAATGTTTTAATTTGTGTTGAGGCTGCAGTCACCCCAGGCAGCGGGAACATGCGACCTTTCAAGTACGCGGGTGGATAAAGACCTGTCTTCGTGCAGGATGAAAGTGGTCGCTCTCGATGCCACGGGGGTCCGGATCCTGGGTCCTCTGCAGGGTTCTCAAGTGGTTGTGTGAAATCAGTTTAATGCAGTGTTGTGATATCATCAAGTTCGGCCTTCTATCTATCCAGCCAGACTTGATTACTTTTACGACATTGCACCTAACAAATGACAATGGGCGCCTCAGCTGATCAGGACTAACAGCAAACTTTTTTGTAGACTCTATTTGAACTCACATTAGATTGCTCATCATGTTTTAGGACCAAAGGAGAGACTCGGGATGTGGGACATGGTGGGCTTAAAAAAATGGCTTTAGATATACTTTAATGTGGAACAATTCTCAACTTTCCTTTCAGTGATGCCACATCTAGGCGCTTCCCCACCGGCACCGACATCTTCACCTGGTCTTCTTCTGGATTCACACAGTCTACTTTTAGACATCATCGCCCATTCTTCTTTTCGATTTGAGATCTTTGATCATCTTGATGAGCAGTGCTGGGATGATGTAACGCTGGTGCATGCACAGGTGTTCACTCATCCTGGCAGATGTCAAAATAGTATATATGCAACTCAGTGTGCATTGTCAAGGAGATTGTGAGCAGGCAGGTACAAATACTTTATTGCAGAAGAGACATAGTACCCAAAGTTCCACTTTATAGAGATGCTGTCACCTTGTCCTTCAGAACAAAATAACATTGTCTGAGTAACTCTTCCGAGGAATTTAAAATCACCTGCCTAGCAATCCCCTGTTGCTCCTCCATTTGTGGTTGCAACTGCAAAATGGCCAATGCAACCAGGGAAAGGGGGAATGTGGCCTCCTTCCAAGATGCAGAGCTCAGGTCAGGTCTGGTGCCAAATCGCTAAATCCAAGAAGTGTCCCATAACTGATACTTGAGCTTTCACACCATCCAACACCTGGTATTTTTAGGGTGGCCACAGTCAAAGAATGAGCATTGGGTTTTACTACAGAGGAAAGTATAAAGTAGTTGGCAGGAGGGGGGCTTTACAAAGACTGTAATTTTTCCGTGAAGGCCCATTTATATCTTGTGTGTCTGGCAAGCGTACAGTGCTTGCAACTGTGCTGCCATTATACAGAGAAGATCACAGGCAAATGCACAGAGCCAATCAGAGTGGCTCTGTACTTTGTGATCAACCAAAGTAATTGTCAGACAATGTGTGTGTTTTTTTTTTTTTTGGTGTGCTTCTTTTAGAGCAGCCCATTACATGCAATGGGCTGTCCTATGCATGTGAAATGTGAAAACATAGCGCAGACACTATTTTTTAAATCGCACCACGCCAAATCTCATTGTGCTGCAGTACAATGCATTTTGGCACCTGCATTTGCTAGATCTATTGGGATGCCAATAAGAATTAATGGCACCCATGTGCGTCTTCAGAAGGCAGCGTGTTTCTGCGCATTGCAGGAAAGTGCCTGATTTCCCACATGTTCCCGCTCTGCCATTGGTGGGAAATGGCCCTAAAAGGTGATATTTTGTATGTATTTTTTTCTATTGTGTCATGTCTAGATTTTTTCTATGCCTGTTGCATGTTGTATATTGAGTGGGTTTCACAGCTTATTCGTTGGCAATGATGGGGTTATATACCTAAATCTGAGGTCTCTTTTAATATTATAGCTAAATCCAACGTAAACTTAAATTAATAAAGGGTATGATGTAATTAATACAAATGCAAAACAAACATAACAAATAAAAATAAAATACCGCGATTGAGTATATAGCTAAATTTATATGTATAGCATGCATATTTATTTGAGGTTATAAATAAACAACAGGATCCACTTAAAATTAATTGGTCCACTTCCTATTCTCCGGAGCAGAGGTGAGCCTGTGGTTGCAATTTCTCCAATCCTGATTTTTCCTGTGATTTGAGAAGCGGGTAGCCATTAAGTAGCATCAACTGCTGCTTCTTCTGTTTCCGAACGTGTCTTCAGAAACTGCTACCGTCTTTCCAAATGCTAAAGCTTTAAATATTGATCTTGTTCCCTGTGAAATCCCGGCTTTGTTATAATTCTGCCCCGAGGCAGCCAGCCATTCAAAACACATCAGATGATCTCACAGGAATTTAATAGTCAAGCGGCACTCTAATAATGAAAAAAAAAAGTTAACCAGACATGATAAAAAAAAAGAGAGAAGATCTCCCATAAGTGCCGCTCTACCACATTGTCAACTCTTTTTTTTTAACAAATTTAGCTTTTTAAGTTCCGTAGGCAATACTGCTTTTCACATGTTCGGCCTTATTCATTAAAAAAAGCTCTTATTCTGGAAGTGGAACCTCAACCCCCCCCCCCCCCCCCCAAATCTTATAAGTGGAGCCTTGGATTACGAGCATAATTATTTCCAGAAGAATGCTTGTAATTCAAAGCACTCCTATATGAAAGCGAGTTTCTCCATAGAAGTCAATGGAAACTCAGATAATTTGTTCCACAGTGACTTCTATGGTATGCAGTACCGCATGTGACCAGAGCTGGGGGGGGCGCCATAGGGCGCCATCCATTTGTGGTTGCAACTGCAAAATGGCCAATGCAACCAGGGAAAGGGGGAATGTGGCCTCCTTCCAAGATGCAGAGCTCAGGTCAGGTCTGGTACCAAATTGCTAAATACAAAAAGTGTCACATAACTGATACTGCTCCCTCTAAGCTTTCACACCATCCAACACCTGGTATTTTTAGGGTGGCCACAGTCAAAGAATGAGCATTGGGTTTTACTACAGAGGAAAGTATAAAGTAGTTGGGAGGAGGGGGGGCTTTACAAAGACTGTAATTTTTCCGTGAAGGCCCATTTATATCTTGTGTGTCTGGCAAGCGTACAGTGCTTGCAACTGTGCTGCCATTATACAGAGAAGATCACAGGCAAATGCACAGAGCCAATCAGAGTGGCTCTGTACTTTGTGATCAACTGCTCGGAGCCGATTGGATGCACTCGGAAACACTGGGAGAGACTCGGCTAAATGCGGTATTGCACACTGCAGGGGCTTGAATCCTGCTCGCAAACCGAGTCAGGATTTAAAAAAAATAATAGCTCGTATTGCGAAACTCTCATTAACTGCGTTACTCGCAATTAGGGATGAGCTGAACACCCCCCCCGTTTGGCTCGCACCAGAACCCGCGAACGGACCTAAAGTCCGTGCGAGCTTTAGAACCCTATTAGTTATAATGGATGCGAACGTTCGAAATCAAAAGTGCTAATTTTAAAGGCTAATATGCATGTTATTGTCATAAAAAGTGTTTGGGGACCTGGGTCCTGCCCCAGGGTGTCTATAGTATGCATGTAAAGGGGCGCATGTTTCCTGTACTTAGAACTGTCCCTGCAAAAAGTGTCATTTTTGCAGGAAAGAAAGCTATTTAAAATCACTCGCAGGTAATGTTAATTGACGGCTCCCGTAACACAGAGAACAGTCATTCATTGAAAGTCATTCATAAAAAAAAAAGTCATTGATAAAAAATAAAATTTTTTTTTAAAAAAAAGCATGGGGGTCCCCCCAAATTCAATAACCAGGCCCTTCAGGTCTGGGATGGATATTAAGGGGGACCCCAGCCAAAAAAAAAATGGCGTAGGGTCCCCCTCAAAATCCATACCAGACCCTTGAGGTCTGGGATGGATGTTAAGGGGAACCCCAGCCAAAAAAAATGGCGTGGGGTCCCCCTCAAAATCCATACCAGACCCTTATCTGAGCACGCAACCTGGCAGGCCGCAGGAAAAGAGGGGGGGACGAGAGCGGCCCCCCCTCCCACCTGAACCGTACCAGGCCACATGCCCTCAACATTGGGAGGATGCTTTGGGGGTCTGAGACCCCCAAAGCACCTTGTCCCCATGTTGATGAGGACAAGGGCCTCGTCCCCACAACCGTGCCCGGTGGTTGTGGGGGTCTGTGGGCGGGGGGCTTATCGGAATCTGGAAGCCTTCTTTAACAAGGGGACCCCCAGATCCCGCCCCCCCCCCCTGTGTGAAATGCATGTTCGGTTTGCATCCAGAACATGCGAACAGGCAAAAAATTAGTTCGAACACCGTTAAAGTCTATGGGACACGAACATGAAATCAAAACATCAAAAGTGCTAATTTTAAAGGTTAATATGCAAGTTATTGTCATAAAAAGTGTTTGGGGACCTGGGTCCTGCTCCAGGGGACATCTATCAATGCAAAAAAAAGTTTTAAAAACAGCAGTTTTTTCGGGAGCAGTGATTTTAATAATGCTTAAAGTGAAACAATAAAAGTGTAATATTCCTTTAAATTTCGTACCTGGGGGGTGTCTATAGTATGCCTGTAAAGAGGCGCATGTTTCCCGTGTTTAGAACAGTCCGAGAGCAAAATTACATTTCTAAAGGAAAAAAAGTAATTTATAGTACTAGCGCTAGTGCCGGATATTAATGAATTATAGGTCCATTTTGCTCTCGGACAGTTCTAAGCACGGAAAACATGCCCCACTTTACAGGCATACTATACACACCCCCCAGGTATGAAATTTAAAGGAATATTTCACTTTTATTGTTTCACTTAACTAAAGCATTATTAAAATCACTGCTCCCGAAAAAACGTTTTTTTGCATTGATACATGTCCCCTGGGGCAGGACCCAGGTCCCCAAACACTTTTTATGACAATAACTTGCATGTTAACCTTTAAAATTAGCACTTTATATTTCTCCCATAGACTTTTAAAGGGTGTTCTGCGGCTTTTCGAATTTGCCACGAACACCCCAAATTGTTCGCTGTTCGACGAACGGGCAAACAGCCAATGTTTGAGTCGAACTCATGTCCGACTCGAACAGATAGCCCATCCCTAGTCAAGAGATACAAGAGGTAATACCTGTGGGGAATGTGCTGATAAAGAAAAAAAATGTACAGCTGTTCAGGGATCGTCTGAAAGTGGACAGAGTAGGAGATAGTCAGACAGATTGGGGTAGAATGTTCCAGAGGATGGGAGAGGCTCGGAAGAAGTCCTAGTTTGGGATGCGGTGACAAGGGAGCTAGAGAGCAGGAGGTCTTGGGAGGAACGAGATGAACAATTTGGTTGGTATTTTGAGACCAAGTTAGTGATGTAGCTGGGGGAAATTGTGGATGGCTTTGAAAGTTATTGTTAGTGTATAATTTGTTGGGTGAGTGGCAGCCAATGGAGGGATTGGCAGAAAGGGGTAGCAAACACTGAACGGTTGGTAGGGTGGATGAGTCTGGCAGCAGCATTCATGATGGACTGCAGGGAGGATAGCCTATTTAAAGATAACCCAATGAGGAGGGAGCTGCAGTAGTCGAGGTGAGAGATGTTACGGAGTTTGAGGTGGCAAGCTTTGGACATCGATTGAATGTGGGGCCGAAAGGATAGTTCAGAGTCCTGGATTACACCTAGGACCTTGGCATGGGGGGACAGGGTGATAGTTGAGCTCTTGATTTTAACAGAGAAATCAGCAGAAGAGGCACAAAGGGGAGGAAATATCATGAGCTCGGTTTTGGATTACATAGTTACATAGTTAGTCAGGTTGAAAAAAGACACAAGTCCATCCAGTTCAATTAGGAGATCAGTTGAGTTTGAGGAAATGATGCACAGCGCCCTCTGATGATGTGTTGCTGCGTATGTGCAATGTTATCGCAATTGTAAAGCTGTACATTTTATAGGTTTAGTTAAAGGCAATATTTTTTTTCTTTTGGTTTAGAGTAAGAGAGGGTTATAATCCCGTCAGTATTTTTTTGGAATTGTATCCCATTGGCCAGATTTCCTTAATTTCCTGTCCCATAGTCAGAACAGGGAGTGAGAGAAAATCTCTCATCCACTACTGTCCCTAGTGGATGATTTCAGCTCTATTCCTGTTCTGGTGACAGCCCCAAATCTGCGATCTTTACACAAGCTTAGTGATAATAGTAAAGAGGACAAATAGAGAGGGTTAAAAGCTAAGTTTTGCTGACCCAAAAAAAAAAAAAAAAAAAAAAGTCTCCACTCTCCAGACCCGACTAAGTCCCCCGCCATCTGACAGTTCTTAAATAGCTAAAGGGTGGGGGCCCCGCCCCCTTGTGACATCATAACCTCAGCCTGAACCCGGTCGATGCCTTCGCTGGGAATATATATATTTTTTTTTTGGGGTTGCAGTGGCGGCATGATTGACGATGCATTAACACTGGGGGACAATTTCCAAAAATGTGTGTTTTTATTTACTGTTTACACTTTTTTGGTGAATGAGTAGGGGTATATAGTACCCCTACTCATTCACATAGGGGAGGGGGGTCAGGATCTGGGGGCTTGCAGATTCTAATAAGTCCCCTGCCCGCAGACCCCCACAACCACCGGCCAGGGTTATGGGGAAGAAGCCCTTGTCCCCATCAACATGAGGACAAGGTGCTTTGGGGGGCAGAGCTCGGATAAGGGTCTGATGTGGATCTTTGGGGGGACCCCATGCTGTTTTTATTTTTTTTATTTTGGCATGGGGTTCCTGAAGAGCCTGTATGGATTCGGAGGGAGGGCACACTGTTTTTTCTTTCCATTGTCTGCATTCTTTTGTTTGTTTCATTTCAGCTGCCAGTGGGGAAGCCCGCTGCCAGCTGATGAGTCATCGGTTGTTAAGGAAACAGTGGTCGGTTTCCCGGCACGCTCCTTAACAACCAGCTATTCTTCATACAGAATTTGAATTGGTCGATATTTTTTTGACAGATCCGAATTTGAATCGTTCCAAAAATGGGGAATTTGTTAGAAAATGAATAAACAAAACGAAATGAATTCTGAAATGAATCAATGAAACAAAATTAGTAACATAAGGAATCTATCCGAAACTAAACAGGTTTTTCAGTTCTGCACATGTCTAATGTGCGGTGCGGAGCTGTGTGGGATTATGCAGCATGTCTGCAGTTTTCCTCACAGCTATGCACCTAAACTCAAGGAGACTGACAGCACATAGCGAGTGGCTTGCTATGGAGGCAATTATAGAAGTAGAGGAGTAGAACAAGGTCCATAAAGACATGGATGAGTGAGTTTGGGGTGGAGGAACTTGACTGGCCTGTACGGAGTCCTGACCTCAACCCAATAAAACACCTTTGGGATGAATTTGAGCAGAGACAGGCCTTATCGCCCAAACTCACAAATGTGCTTCTGGAAGAATAGGCAAACATTCCGATAGATACACTCCTAAACCTTTTGGACAGCCTTCCAAGACGAGTTAAAGCTGTTATAGCTGCAAAGGGTGGGCCAACTCAATATTGAACCCTACAGACCCGTACACACGGTCGGAAATTCCGACCACAAAATCCGTCTGATTTTTTCCGACAGATTTTGTCCGACACTGGTGTTGCATACACACGGTCGGACAAAATTGTCGGAAAATCCGATCATCCTGAACGTGGTGACGTTCATTGCGTACGACGGGACTACGTAGAGGCTAGTAGCCAATAGCTTTGGTCTTGTAATGTGATCTGAGCATGTGTGGCACTTTGTCCATCAGAATTCGCTACACACGATCGGAAAAAGTCCAATAGGACTTTGTTGTCGGAAAATTTGAGAGCAGGATCTCAAACTTTTTCCGTCGGAAATTCCGACGGAAAAAGTCCGATGGAGCCCACACACGGTCGGAATTTCCGACAACATGGTCCGATCTGACATTTTCCGTCGGAAAATCCGACCGTGTGTACGGGGCATAAGACTGGGATGCAATTAAAGTTCATGTGCATGTAAAGGCAGGTGTCCCAATACTTTTGGTAATAAAGTGTATATTGAGATATTGGTGGCGCAGAGAATTATTCAGTTATTATTGTATTACTTTATCTGCAATAGCAAAGTACAATTACACTTTAAAGCAGGCAAAACTATGCGGTGAATCTTTACAACACATACACATTTTCCTATATTTTCATCTTTTTTTCATCTTTTTAAAAACTCAGTTTGATCCTGCCAGAAATTCATTACTTCCTATGACACTACTGTTCTAAATTTTCCAAGCAGTGTTTTCAGTCATGACCAGTTCACCTCTTATACAACAAAACATCTATTCTCCTGTTTTATGGACATGAGCAGAGGGGGAAAGGATTGACCACCATGCTCTGAGAGGCAACGCCGTCAGCTCGCTGCAGAAAGTTAGGAGCTCACTGCATTTCTGGCACATCAACAGGTATTCTTCTGTAGTTGCAGCATTTTTAGAGCCCAAACATGGAGGAATGATCATGTATTGTAGAGATACGTTGTGTTTTTATTTTTTTTTTACATACATACACTATTTATAAAAGGATTTACTGTGTGAATGTATGAACATTTGTGTAAAAGTTGTGAATAAATACCCTTGCAGTGTTTTTAATTTGTGTAAAATTTTATTTACCGTATATACTCGAGTATAAGCCGACCCGAATATAAGCCGAGGCACCTAATTTTACCACAAAAAACTGGGAAAACGTATTGACTCGAGTATAAACCTAGGGTGAGAAATGCGCAGCTACTGTAAGTGGAAAAGAGGGTCAACAATGCCCATTTGCAGCCTCACTGTGCCCATTTACAGCCATAGGTCCCCTGAACTTCAAACTTGGTGGTTAAGGGTTCGTAGATGCCCCCTAGCTGCAGCCAAAATTTGGAGTCTCTGGACCCAAAGGGTCCCGAAATGACATTGCTGCAGATGGACACAGTTGACCGATTTTGGGACCCCATATCTCGGGGTCACTTGGTGCTAGGAACTCCAAATTTGGTGTGCACACCCAGTGGAACTAGCACTGCAACATAGCCAAAGGTGGGGTACCTAGATAGCACTTTTCTGCAGCAGAGAGCGACATTTTCCGAACCAATTTTTGGGGCCCCGTATCTCGGGGCCACTTGGTGCTATGTCCACTGGGTTTGCACACCAAATTTGGGGTTTCTAGCACTAAGTGGCCCCAAGATACGAGGCCCCAAAGTCGGGTCGGAAAATGTCATTCTCTGCTGCAGAAAAGTGCTGGACTCGAGTATAAGCCGAGGGGGCATTTTCAGCACAAAAAAATGTGCTGAAAAACTCGGCTTATACTCGAGTATATACAGTAAGTTGTCTTTCATGGTGCAAATTTCCTAATACCAGAAGAACATTCAATCCTAGGAGAAAATAGCCTAACTACAGCACATTCAGCCAAAAATAACCTAAAACTTTGCCATAAATACATTTGACTAGAAGAGAAAATACATTAGGAACATTTGATTTGCGCCATTGGAACACAGCTTTATACATTATGCAAGAAATCCCTAAAACAAATAAGCAAATGCTGGGTAATTCACAGAAGAATTCTACTTGTGGTTCCCCTAAAAGTATAGCTATGCAGATTTTGTTATAAATAGCCACCATTAGGTAAAAAAGAAAATAACGAATCAAGCTATTTTTAGTCCAGTTCTCTCTACACAGGCCAAAATTAGCTCCATGTCTGGCAGTTCTGTAGCTGAACACGACTCCGAGGGGTTCCAGGTAATGCAATACCATTAATGAATTAGTCTGTGGGGTTTAAGCAACTAAAGATTGATTTTCTCAAATGTTCACAATGCAGCTTCACAAACAAGCTGCCCTTTATTTAAGTTACTTTACCAACAATTTAGGAGTGAAGGCCTGTTACCTGCACCATAATACTGCTCAATATATATATATTTAACATATGGCCCTTATGATCAGAAATGTTCAAGAAGAAAGAAAATTGCAGCTTTCGAGCACCTAGCTACCATGCCATGGCTTTGGCTTTAATAATTTCAAAGGGGCATTAGGTGGTGTTTTGGAAATTGTATAGATAGGCAACTCCTATCCTCATATTGATTAGTGGTTCCAAATGAATAATAACTACTGCAGTAGGGAACAGACACAAAAGATACACTCTGCATCTTTCCAAATAACCGTTCTGCTTTATTTTGACACAATTGAAGTTTTTTTATACACATGATTACGTAGGTATCACATTAAAATTACAATTGTACTTTTATGGTAACAAAGGGCGTAACATAGGCAGACTAATTCTAATCAGGACTTGAAATAATGCAAACATGTAATGAAAACATTATTAGTGCCGTGTGCACAGTGAGTGTGGTGTGCAATACATACAAATTAGAATACAAATATATATATAGAACTTACAAATTTCCTTTATGCCCCATACACACGGTCGGAAATTCCGACCACAAAATCCGTCAGATTTTTTCAGAGGGATTTTGTCCGACACTGGTGTTGCATACACACGGTCGGACAAAGTTGTGGGAAAATCCGATCATTCTGAACGTGGTGAGGTTCGTTGCGTACGACGGGACTATGTAGAGGCTAGTAGCCAATAGCTTTGGTCTTGTAATTTGATCTGAGCATGCGTGGCACTTTGTCCGTCGGAATTCGCTACACACGATTGGAAAAGGTCCTTTGTTGTCCTAAAATTTGAGAGCAGGATCTCAAATTTTTTCTGACGGAAAAAGTCCGATGGCGCCCACACACGGTCGGATTTTACGACAACATGGTCCGATAGGACATTTTCCGTCGGAAATTCCGACCGTGTGTACAGGGCATTACAGTGATCAGTAGCAATAGAACTCTGGTCACTGACTCCGAAAATGTTGAGGTCAGGTGGTCAAGGGCATTTTCATACAGAGATTAGCAACCACAACTTACATATTTCTCTCAGGTTCCTTTTAGGTTACAATGAGGATATTCCTTCAGTATTTCGGTGTACAGTTTGTACCAATGTATGAACATAAAGGCAGCCTAACATGCTGGCTACAATTTTAGCCCTTTTTGTACTTACACAAAGTGATTGCGTTAAGGTAAAAAATGTTTAGGTGTCACTATCCCCCTCAACCCCCTTATACTTACCTGAGTCCTCATTCGAGCCATCGCTGTGCATGTGTGCAGCTGTTCTCTCCCCTCACTTCAGGCTCCATAAACACCTGCCTGCATCCAATCCGATCTGCTAACCCTCTTGTCAGGAAGAGGAGCGGCCCATCCCCCCCGAGCACTGCCAGACTGGACAGGCTGCCTTAAGCTTACACTGGTGTTCTGAACACACACAAAAAGAGGAGGAGGGAGGGGAGCACTCTGGCTCTTCGGCACCCCCACCCCTGCGGCCCCTGCCGTGCCTGGGTGCGCTGCACCCCACGCACCCTGCCCAGGATCGGCCCTGGGGGTTAGGACTCCCATGCTCCCCCATTCCCAGAAGTCCTGGGTATATTCTTCTCTCCCAATAAGGAGACCAAGAAAAGAAGTCAGCTTCAAATGTTTTAACATGCTCCATCTTCTTTCTGTTTTCCGATAAGCCCATTGACATCAACTTCATTTGGTGCAGAAAGTGCTTCTGCCTACTGCATTGTTCTACTAATGTTTATTTTTTTCTTGTATTTAAAGTACATACTTTTTCTTAAAGAAAATAGTATTGGAAAGGGTAGGTAAAGGTTAAAATCCCTTTCAGTCTTTTTTTTTTTCACGTCTCATTTGAAAGATTTCCTTTCACTTCCTGTTGGAAACAAGAATACGTCTTTTCAAAGTGCCCTCAAAGTAGCAATAAACACCTTCTAACCATCTCTGCTAGAAGATTTTCCCTATATATTGTACTTTTCCCCACTTTCAGTCTTGGTGGCAATCGTTACAGGGGGTCCCCGGGTTACAAACAAGACAGGGACTGTAGGTCTGTTCTTAAGTTGAATCTGTTTGTAAGTCGGAATAGGTAAATTTTTTAAGTGTAGCTCCAGCCAAAAAATCTATTCTTACGTTTTTTAGATAACATAGAGAAGGGTTATCACCCCTGTAACATTTGTTTTGCTGTCTGTGCCCCTGTTCAGAAGATTTCACCTCCCCTTCTGTCCCAATGACAATTGGATTTTGAAAATTTTGGGTTGTTAGGGAAACATGGACTGGTGATAAAGCATCAGTGGAGACACTTTTTTCCATAATAACTCTTACAGGAGTGAATTTCCCTTCCTAGGGGTGGATTTCCTCTCACTTCCTGTTGTCTCCCTCCGTTTGTAAGTAGGAGTCGTTTGTAAGTCGGATGTTTGTAAGTCGGGGACCCCCTGTACTAGGAGAATAAGAAAGGATGCTTGCCCCCAATGAGATCAAAAACAGCAATAAACACTTTCTAACCATCTCTACTCTATACAAAACAAAAATAATTATTGGCTTTTGATATACTTTAACTGTTTTTATTATGGGGATGGGATGTCTAAAAGTTAAGTAGACACAGAGACAGATTTTCACAGAGAAAATTTGTAGAAAATGATTGTTAAAATTGCTATAGATCAGTGCCCTCGCAGTATATACACTAAAGTTTCCCTTTTATTTGTAAAATTTAAATAATAATAATATATAATTTCACAGTATAGTTATACATTCAATGTGCTCAGAGAGTTCATATTTTGGCTGCAACAATGACAAAACAGCATACAAATTCATTAAAACCCTAGACAACAGAGTTAATACGTTCATCTCACACTTTCAGGACTTCTTTTACACCACCTCACTGGAACATCTATAGGTAATAATATCACCACCACTAATAATAATTATTATTACTACTGTCATAAAAAAAAAAATGAAATATTTGTATACACATAGTTGATATATTTGAGATGATTCTTAAGACTGCACTTTTTTTTTATTTTATAAGCCGCCGGCATGAAAAATGTAACTAGAGTCATAAAAATGAAATACATTGGCTGAGACAAAGGATTATATTGTGTCTACAGGATTGAGGTATAATTATGGAAATAGGATTAGAGATATGCGACTTTCCGTCAACACCGAACAATAAAAATTCAGCTTTTTTAAGCTGCAGTTCAGCCTGTGGGATAAAAGCAACTTGCTGAATTATAGAGTCACAGTATGTATTTGTTCCTCTCTATTTCTTAATGAAAGGAATACAGCAACCCGCCATAATAGGTGCAAAACAATTAAGGGGGACTCCAGATGACTGTTGTAAAATGAAGAGCTTTGGAAATCATTAAAACATACTCATTAACTCTCTTACCATATTCCCTAGATTGGTGAATCACTAGACTGAATCCAGAACCTGACAACGACCCATACTGCCTGCATTCATCCCTACTACCCGGTGCCCATTGATGGCACAGAGTAAATTGAACCTATGGTAATTCCCTCTTTGAGTCAGAGGCACATAGAGAACGCTTGGAACCTGGGTACACACTTTACAGAATGCTTCAGTTTCTACTAAATTTAGAGCAAAGCCCTTCACCTGGTATTTACAGTGCCATGCTAGGTTGGTGGCCAACAAAGGTGCACACAATGGACTGTTAAATGGTGTGGGGTGGTTGTAAGCTCAAGGAAGGGCAGAATTTAGCACCAAGAAGGACAAATGTTGAGGTCATCTATGTAGTATACTTCCAGGACCCAGGGGCTTCATTAAATTAAAAAAGCACTTTCAGGTACGACATTTTAATATGTGATGTGACTTCCAATGACAGTCCCAGCACCAGCTTATATGGAGGGAACCTCGCTAAGAATGAACTGTGAGAGGTTTTAAGGACATTACTACAGACATTAGGTTATTGCCTATTCTAGCCTTCTCTTTAGGTGATAAGGACATCATTTAAAATCTATGGGAACTTAAAGTTTGTCATTGATGTATCTTATCCCTTAGATTTGGTTTAAACAGAAAGTATGTTTTAAGAAGACTGGTTGGTTAAAACCAAACTTTCATGGATAATGATCAATGAACGTCTCTCTGCAATCCTAAATGATAACATGTCTTTGAGAAAACCTTGAACCCTTGGACTACATATCTTTCAAGGGGTGAGTTATTGTAGAGGCCATGTTTCTGGATCGAGGATACACCTATCTTCTCTCTTCAATTGTTTTTTTTTTTCTATTTTGCTTTCTTAGTTACTGGTATGTTAAAAAAACCTTTCATGCCTAAGCCTATTTCTGACATTTGTTGCTTACAAGTTAAAATCCGTATTTTTTGCTAGAAAATTACTTAGAACCCCAAACATTATATGTATATATATATATATATATATATATATATATATATATATATATATATATATTTTAGCAGAGAATCTAGAGAAAAAAATGGCGATTGTTCCAATGTAGCGCTACCCCCAGTTAAGAGAGCCGCTGGTTTGTTTTGGGTCCCTGAGTACAGCTCCACCAACCCCCGGCAATTTGGCTCTACCCGCTCTGGCACAGTTAGTAAAGGGGTACGTCCCTATGCACATAAAACTTAGCTTATACTCTAAGTGTAATTGGTATGAACTCACAAGCAGACTGCTGAGATAAGAATAACTGGCTTTACTTTGGCAGTAAGGAAAAAGAATAGCAACATGCATTTGAACATATATCTCACAATACTTTAGCAGGTCCCTGCAATATGCACTTTAAACATGTACACAGGTATATGAATCTAACAATGGGGAAACGGAGCGCCACGCGTGGCGACCGTCTGCTATGCACCCCTGAGGTGCAATAAATCTATCTGCGCCTACCTAATGGACCAGGCCTGATCCCTAGTAATAGAGCTCAGTCCTTGTACTAGTACAGTGTTCTTCACCGGCAATAAATCTGTAGAGGTGGTGCACATGTAGCTTAAATGGTGTCATTTGTAATCCACAAAAGTAACATTGCTGCTCTGAGGTAAATTGCGCCTAGGCAGTTCAATAGGCATAAAACGTGTGTGTCAATGCAGGATGAGCCTTCAGGCTCTCTCACCAATCCTTGGGGTACCGTCCTCCGATCCGGTCCCTCTAATGGCGGCTCTGGTCTCTTCAATGGCGGCGTCCGGTCTCCTCAGTCACAGCCCTGCACTCCGGTCATCAGCTCCGTCCGACCGACAGTAAGGGGAAGTCTCCGCTCCGCTGCTGTGGAAAGTGAGGGGTGAGAGTCTCACTCCATCGGCTGCAAGGCCCAGGCTTCAGGCCTTCAGCTCCGGTCCGCACAGGTGTCTCTGCTGGCTGCAGTCTCCGCGTCACACGCTCTGTCAGCAGAGGCAGGCCAGTCCTGTCAGGCCTCAGAAGAGGAAGTGTCCCAAGAGGAAGAGGCGGTCTCCGCTCTTCCCTTTTATAATCTCCCCCAGCAGCCTCCCGGGCGGAAGTCAGCAGCCCGGGGACCTGGGGAATCATGGGAGATGTAGTCTCTACCAGAAAAAGGGGTAGAACCCCGCTACACACTCCCCCCACTTTAAATCTTTGGTCCCCAAAGATAGTGTTCAAACTACAAACTTTCTCGGGAACAACATTTTCACATAATTTGGACAGAGGAGCTTCCCACCAATTGGCATGAGATGGGGAGCTGTCCTGTCTACAGGTCACTTCAGTGTGTGCGACCTGCTTAACTGTGCCAGAGAGTGAGCTGGGGTTGCCCTCCACTAAATGAACAGCGGAAGGGTCAGGGCTTTCAGCACTTCTCCTTGCTGTAGTAACAGAGTCCTCTGAACTTTCTCCCATCTTGGGGTAAGTTAACTTCTTGGGAGGCTTCACAACTCTGCGAGCTCTCTGTTCTCTTGGAACTTCTTCAGGAACACATTCTGGCAACATCTCTGGTTCTGGAACATCATCTTCTTGTTCTGGGTAGAGACCAGGGATGTCTTCCCAGCACTCAGGCACATCACTGAATGGCACAAACTCTGTGGCTTCTGGGTTCAATGTGTTATCTTCCACATCTTCAGTAGGTGGAAGATCTATGGCAGAATTTCCTGGAGTTGAGGAAGGCCATAACCATTCAAGTTCTCCTCTTTCTTCCTCAGGTTGGGGGTCCTCACCACCCCTAACTTGGGAGGTCTGGGACCTAGTATTAGGCCTGGGGGTATCCAGAATGGAAACAGATTCAGGTACATCTCTTACTGGAGGCATTCTGACTGCTTCAGTGAGTGGGAGCAAATGATTCCTATGCCAGGTCTTCAAAGGCCCCAATCTTCCTTCTGGCTTCAACTTGTAGACAGGCAATCCTGGAAGTTTTCTACAGATGATATATGGCTCTGATCTCCATCTATCAGCTATCTTGTGTTTCCCAGGGATCCCTAGGTTCCGTAACAGTACACGGTCCCCAGGCTGTAGGTCCTGTACTCTAACTTTCAAATCAAAGTTTCTCTTGTTTCGGGCCCCTCCCTGGTCAGAGGCCGCTTGAGCTTTTTCATAAGCTATCTTCAGACTGCGCCTCAGTCTGTCCACATATCCTTTGTGGGAGGCTTCAGAGGCATGGTCCAAAGAAATGCCGAATGCCAAGTCCACTGGCAATCTTGCTTCTCTCCCAAACATAAGTCGGTAAGGGGAAAAACCTGTCACATCACTAGTTGTACAGTTGTAAGCATGCACTAGAGCTGAAATGTGTTGACTCCAATGTTGCTTCTTCTCTGTTTCCAAAGTTCCCAACATGTTCAATAGGGTCCTGTTGAACCTTTCAGGCTGGGCATCACCTTGAGGGTGATACGGTGTGGTCCTAGTCTTCTCTACTCCCAGAGAATCTAGTAGCTTCCTGATCAGGCGACTCTCAAAGTCCCTTCCTTGGTCTGAGTGGATTCTCTGTGGCAGTCCATAGTGAACAAAGTACTTCTCCAAGAGTACCTTGGCTACTGTAGAGGCCTTCTGGTCCTTGGTTGGGAAAGCCTGAGCATAACGAGTGAAATGGTCGGTTACCACCAGAACATTTCCCAATCCGCTCAAATCGGGTTCAAGGCAGAGAAAATCAATGCATACCAGATCCATTGGGCCTTCACTCTGTAGGTGGCCCATTGGGGCAGCTTGATGGGGTAAAGTCTTTCTCTGAATGCATCTTGCACAGGAATGGCAATACTCCTCCACTTCGGCCCTCATGCAGGGCCAGTAAAACCGGTCTCTGACAAGTTGGAAGGTTCTCTCTGCTCCCAAGTGACCATGCTGGTCATGTAAGGCAATCAGCACAGTCTCTCGATGCTTTTCCGGGAGAAACAACTGCCACTTGTCTTCTGGTCCATCAGAGGGGCCCCTTCGGTAGACTACCCCCTGATGCACCTGTAGCTTGTCCAATTCTTTCCTCAATAGGCGAGCTTCTTTGGAAGGGTGAAGGCGAAGTCCCTCTGGACTCTTGTCTTCCAGGGCTTCCAGGACCAATCTCCCCATGGGATCTTCCAATTGGTCACACCTTAACTCCTTCTTGGACAGCTTCGGCAGACACTCTTCTGCCAGTTGAGTTACCCCACAGTAACACTTTGGGACTCCCACTGTGGTAACTCCTATCTCTTCAGCTCTGGATCCTCCTCTGGCTTGGAGTTCAGCCCCCTGACAAAGGGCTCGCACTCCATCTGGTGCCACTTGGGTCCAGTCTTCCCAGTCATCGACCATGACATGGGATCTTCGGGACAGGGCATCTGCATCCCTATTTCCAGCCCCTGGTCTGTACTTGAGGCTGAAGTTGAATCCAGACAACGCCGCCAACCATCTGTGTCCAGTTGCATCCAGCTTGGCGGTGGTGAATAGATAAGTCAAGGGGTTGTTATCTGTCTTTACAGTAAACTCGGCCCCATACAAGTAGTCTCTCAACTTGTCAACAACTGCCCACTTGAGGGCTAAGAACTCCAACTTGTGGGTGGGATAGTTCTTCTCGGAGGGGGTCAGGCTCCGGCTCACATAGGCCACTGGTCGTAGCTGGTCTTCATGCTCCTGGTAGAGTACTCCACCTAGGCCCTCATGGCTGGCATCAACATGTAGCTCATAGGGTCTAGTGGGATCAGCGTAGGCCAAAACTGGGGCTGTGGTGAGACTTCTCTTCAAGGTTCTGAAAGCCTCTTCACACCTTGAGTTCCACTGGTCTTGGACCGACTCACTGGACCTCCTAGGCCCCATTCCATCTTCCTCTCCTTCTGTCTTCAGCAGCTCGTTGAGGGGTTTGGCAATGCGGGCAAATCCATCCACAAACCTGCGGTAGTAGGAGCAGAACCCCAAGAAAGACCGAAGTTCTGTAACTGTTGTGGGCCTTGGCCACGAAGTAACTGCCTCCAGCTTCTCAGGGTCTGTAGACACTCCTTTTTCAGACACTATGTGTCCCAGATAGTTCACAGAAGACTGATAGAACCGACACTTCTCTGGAGAAAGTTTAAGTCCCTCTTCACTGAGCCTCTTCAGTACTTTCTCCAATCTGGCTTCATGTTCTTCTAAAGTCTTTCCAAAGACAATGACATCGTCCAGATACACAAGGACTTCTATGAGGTTCATGTCTCCAACAGTCCTTTCCATTAGGCGTTGAAACGTAGCAGGAGCTCCAGATAGGCCCTGGGGCATCCTGTTGAACTCAAAGAATCCCACTGGGGTTATGAAGGCAGTCTTCTCTCTATCTTCTGGATGCATGGGGATCTGGTAATACCCACTCTTGAGGTCCATCACACTGAACCACTTAGCTCCAGATAAACTCTGCAAGGCATCTTCTATCCTTGGCGTGGTGTACTGGTCAGGAATGGTCCTCCTGTTGAGAGTTCTGTAGTCAATGCACAGTCTCAATGACCCATTCTTCTTTCTGACTACCACAATTGGGGAGGCGTAGGGGCTTCTGGACTCCCTAATCACTCCCGTCTTCTTCAGTTCCGCAAGCTGCTCCCTCAGATCCTCCAGATCTGCTAGCGGGACTCGCCTCACTCTCTCTCTGAATGGCTTGTCCTCTTGCATGCGGATTCGATGGGTGGCACTCTTCGCACACCCCACATCAAACTCATCTTTAGAGAAAATCTTCTCCCATCTGGTCAGCTGGGCCTTGGCTCTCTCTTTCCAAGCTCCAGGTAGGTTTGGGTTTTCTATGGAGAGTTTCTTCCAAACATCTTCTCCTTCACCCGTCCCCTTCACTTCTGACCAGCCAACTGGGACAGCAGGACTCACCTGTCCCAGAAGCATCCTGGCAGGGATCTCCACGGGCCGCTCCGTAGGGTTCCTCACACTGACAGGGACTCTTCCTCTAGCCTTCTTCAGGTCCTTCAGTGAAATTACTTCTGGTATCACTTCCAGACCTGAGTGACCCTCCATTGGGTCAGGTTCCAGCATTACAAAGGGGCCAGGCTGCTCCCAAGTAAGTTTCACCGTGGCTCTCATGCAGGTCACCTCTCCAGGCTGTAACACTGCTCCTTCTTTTCCAAGCCTCCATACCCTTCCTATCCCCTCACCTGGGGTCTTCTGCTCTAGGACCAACCGCTGGTAGGCTGCCTTCAGCATGGGGTGGATCTTGGGAGTTGAAAGACTCTCTTTCTTCACCAGGGGGGTCAGAAGCCTTCTGACTAGGTCCGTGTTCGTCCCTATGATCAGGGACGTCTTGCTGGTTCCTGGTGGGCGGGGACACACCACTGCTAAGGTGTCGAACACTTCAGACTTCCCAGCTACAGATGGGTCAAACGTCAATCTGATGGGTAAGTATCCATCATAGGGGAAACTCTGGGTTCCCAATCCCCTTATCTCCAACTCTTCTATCTTCTGTATAGGCAGATGACTCAGGTATCTGTCATAGAAGTCCCTGTACAACAGGGTCACTTGTGCTCCAGTGTCTAGAAGAGCCTTCGTGTACACTCCTTCCACTTGGATGGGTACAGTAGGGGATGGACCAACTAGCTCTTCTGGGTAGGGCTGAGTTGATGCTGTCCTCTTCTTTGGACTCTTTGCTTTTCCAGCACTTGATTTGCACTTGCTCCTTTCTTGAGCCTGATATGCATTGATTTTCTCCCTCTTAGTGGGAGTATGAACCCGTTGAGGGACATTGTTATCTCTCACTTGTAAGGGTTCACGCTTTGGGGTGCTGTGTCTCTTCGGAGGGGTCTTGCCCCCTTTCTCTGGAGTGCACCTTGGTTGAGGATCCCTGGGCCCCTTCTGAGGGGTTTGGTCTCCTCGCTTTCTCTTCTTGTTACGCTTCTTGGAGCTCACTGAAGGTGATGGGCACCCGGTTGACTCCTTCACCGGGGCCCTTTGGCGTTTCCCGCCGGCTGGCGGCTTTCTGCCTTCTTCTTCTTGGGACTGGAACATATAGCTGCAATATGACCAATTCCTCCACAATTAAAGCAAATCATCTCACTGTGGTCAAGAGGGGATGCTGGTGCTGGAACAGCTGGAAACAATTCCCTCCTGCTTGTTTCCTTCTTGGGACTGGGCGTCTCTTTCGCCACTAGAGATGTCAGTATCTCCATCATCTGGGACATCTGCAACTTCAGGGCATCTACCTCTGTGTCTCTTTCAGGGGTTAAGGCCGACCTGACCGTGGCCACTGTAGACTTTGTAGACCCCATCACCTGCTTCTCCCTTTTCTCTTCCAACATGGCCTCTTCTTCTCTGACCATTCGGATGAGGTCAGGGTAGTCCAGGTTCTTCCCATCCTGCCGGGTGCGTAGAATTAGTGCGACAGGGTCCAAGGGTTGGGCTCCCCTCATCACCTGCTGGGCACGGGCTTCATCTACCTTCCCTGGATCTATCCCCTTCTTCAGGATAATCCTATGCAGGATCTTGTCTATGCGTCCCATGTACTCTGACAGCTTCTCCCCTGTCTTCTGGTAACAGTGTTCCAGTTGATAGGTAAGTTCTGTGACTTTTTCTGTCCCACCAAACACACCTTCCAGGATGTCTACGTAGTCCTGGGCAGTGCAATCCTTTTTACTAGTCTTCAGATTGCGTATGGCCTCTAAGGCAGGTCCTTTTAGGCTTTCAACAATCCTTTGCTTCTTTCTGCCTTCTGAGACCTCCCATTCTTCTAGGGCCTGCGTGGCACCATCTAACCACTCTTCAAATCCCTCTTCTCCCGAGGGTACAGGTGTCCTCCCTGAAAACATCCGGAGTTTCCTGTATCCCGACATTGGGTAATCCCCGGGGTCTCTTCTGCACTGGGTTACAATTTCCCCTAGAACAGCACACAGTTCTGCACTAAGAGTAGTGTGTGTGGGTGCGGGACTTTCCGCGCCCTTCTGCTCCTCCTTCTTTGGAGATAGAATGGCTTTCATAGGAGAACCTTCTCCCTTGCGCGGCAGCGCATGCAGCAATTGGTAGTGCTGACCATTCGGTGCCTGTATACTCTGGCTCCTGAACTGCTCTGGAGTCTCTTCCTTCCACTCTATTAAGGCGTATGTGTACCCAGCATCATTTCTCATGTCCATTATCCATGACTTCTGGCATGGGGATAATGACATTATGAGCTGCTTGACTGCCTCTCTCTGCCACATCCCTGGCAGTTCAATAACTGCTGCTGCGGCTGGGTCAGCGGCCCATGTTGCGGACCACCGTCCCACTTCTATCGGGTCCATGCCGGCACCTTCTGGCGGCTTTTCCCGCTGACTCAGGATCCCGGATTACGAGCCCCCACGTGTAGCGCTACCCCCAGTTAAGAGAGCCGCTGGTTTGTTTTGGGTCCCTGAGTACAGCTCCACCAACCCCCGGCAATTTGGCTCTACCCGCTCTGGCACAGTTAGTAAAGGGGTACGTCCCTATGCACATAAAACTTAGCTTATACTCTAAGTGTAATTGGTATGAACTCACAAGCAGACTGCTGAGATAAGAATAACTGGCTTTACTTTGGCAGTAAGGAAAAAGAATAGCAACATGCATTTGAACATATATCTCACAATACTTTAGCAGGTCCCTGCAATATGCACTTTAAACATGTACACAGGTATATGAATCTAACAATGGGGAAACGGAGCGCCAAGCGTGGCGACCGTCTGCTATGCACCCCTGAGGTGCAATAAATCTATCTGCGCCTACCTAATGGACCAGGCCTGATCCCTAGTAATAGAGCTCAGTCCTTGTACTAGTACAGTGTTCTTCACCGGCAATAAATCTGTAGAGGTGGTGCACATGTAGCTTAAATGGTGTCATTTGTAATCCACAAAAGTAACATTGCTGCTCTGAGGTAAATTGCGCCTAGGCAGTTCAATAGGCATAAAACGTGTGTGTCAATGCAGGATGAGCCTTCAGGCTCTCTCACCAATCCTTGGGGTACCGTCCTCCGATCCGGTCCCTCTAATGGCGGCTCTGGTCTCTTCAATGGCGGCGTCCGGTCTCCTCAGTCACAGCCCTGCACTCCGGTCATCAGCTCCGTCCGACCGACAGTAAGGGGAAGTCTCCGCTCCGCTGCTGTGGAAAGTGAGGGGTGAGAGTCTCACTCCATCGGCTGCAAGGCCCAGGCTTCAGGCCTTCAGCTCCGGTCCGCACAGGTGTCTCTGCTGGCTGCAGTCTCCGCGTCACACGCTCTGTCAGCAGAGGCAGGCCAGTCCTGTCAGGCCTCAGAAGAGGAAGTGCCCCAAGAGGAAGAGGCGGTCTCCGCTCTTCCCTTTTATAATCTCCCCCAGCAGCCTCCCGGGCGGAAGTCAGCAGCCCGGGGACCTGGGGAATCATGGGAGATGTAGTCTCTACCAGAAAAAGGGGTAGAACCCCGCTACACCAATATTTTATGTCACACATTTGCACAGCGGTCTTTCAAACGCAATTTTTTTTAGGAAAAAAGACACTTCCATTAATAAAAAAAAAAATGAAACAGTAAAGTTAGCACAATTCTTTTTTTTATAATGTGAAAGATGATGTTACGCTGAGTAAACAGATACCTAACATGTCATGCTTTGAAATTGCGCACACTTGTGGAATGGCGACAAACTGCGGTACCTAAAAATCTCCATAGGCGGCGCTTTAAAAAAAAAATAAAGGTTACCAGGTTAGAGTTACTGAGGAGTTTTCTTTGCCGCATGAGCTCGTGGGGATGGGGGCGCTTTAAAAATATTTTTTTTTCTTATTTATTTATATTTTTTTACATTGTCACTTTAAAAAAAAAAAATTGATCACTTTTATTGCTGTCACAAGGAATGTAAACATCCCTTGTGACAGTAATAGGTGGTGACAGGTATTCTTGAAGGAGGGATTGGGGTTCTTAAAGACCCCCAATCTCTCCTTTGCACTTCAAAGTATTCAGATCGCCAAAAACTTAAATTCTGAATAGTGTAACTTTTTTTTTTAAACTGCCCCATTGGCAGCCAAGTAAACCGCAAGTGACGTTGTGACGTTGCTTCCGTGTTTACACAAAGGAGACTGGAAGGAAGCCATTTCTGGGTTCATTCCAGTCTCACTCTAGTCCGATGGAGCATACACACAATCAGATTTTCCGTCAACAGCCTGACATCCAACATTTCCCGTCGGAAAATCCGATCGTGTGTACAGGGCTTTAGTTTTTAGCTCTGGAGGTAAGGAAAACATGTAAAAAAGCAGCCATATGTCCACCTACTGGCTAAAAGAAAAAAAAAAATACAAACTATTACTATGTATCTGACTAAATACAATATGCAACACAGACTTAAAAATAAGAAGGACGCTAGTGTACAAGAAATAGGGGAATTTGAAGACATTTTTTTTTTTTTTTTTTACTAGGTAAGGGGTTATGTTGCTATTCCTCCTGGGGAGATTTCCCCTCAATTCCTGTCCCAGACACACCTGCATACATTCTAAACTTAAATTAAAGTTACTTTATATGTACTTATAAAAGAACATCAATGCCAGAATTTGAAGCCATCTGTTTTATTTTCAGAATGTCCATATCTATTGTAAAACCCAATGCCTTTATTACGGAAATTGCCCAGCAAGCACAAAGCTCGCTTTTCTGCATTGGCTCACCATTTCAAGGTGTATTGTCAGTGCTGGAACTAGGAGATGGAATTCTGCCTATTATCATTGCCTTTTAATCTTAGGATTCTGTGAGACCCTCATTTTCTGCATCACTGCATCCTAAAGGGTCTGTCAATAGCCCATCTACCCCCTCTGTTAGCTATGACACCTAGCTGGTATTGACAATCAAAGTAGAGTAGAATATAAATGTGTCCTGAATTATCAATACAATAAAACCAACAGGAACCAGAAAAATCTGATTTTGAAGTGCAAGCAGTGGAGACTTCTAGCAATATTTTCCTTTTTTTTATATAGTTTTAAAATAATACAATAGGGCAATAGTAAATACATGGGAACATAGAAAAAAAAAACAGAAACAAAAAAGTATGAAGACATAGCTCCCAACTGTCCCTGATTTCAAGGGACTGTCCCTGATTTGGAGCAATGTCCCTCTGTCCCTCCTTCCTCCTCATTTGTCCCTCATTCTGGTCTGATCTATATAGATAAGATAGATAGATATAAAATGCACTTTTTATTTATCAAAAAATGTTCCCCAGTGCTAAACCTTTCATCTGAATTCTAAATTGCTGCATTTGTAAATTCCGAAAGCCAATATAAAGGAATAGTAGCAGTAAAAAAAGCACTTGTGTGTTTAATCAATCTTGTTTTTTTTGTACAATTCTCCTTTAAGGGGGTGTGGCAGGGGGTGTGTCCTCTGCCTGCATTCTTTTGCTGATAGGTGTCCCTCATTCCCATCTCAAAAAGTTGGGAGGTATGTGAACAACATAGATCTTAGTTCAGTTAGGTCAGGCACATGCACTGCATACCTTCACTACCATAGTGCTATTTCTGGGTGTTCAGTGCTTCCCTGTACCTTTAAGGAGGGCTGGGCTCCCTCCAGGCATCCCTGCCTTTAATCTATGCATTATTATATATGTGCTCCAACTCAGCAGACTCTCAAAATTATATAATTAGGACTGCAGTACACTGGGGTGCTGCTTCCGCATGTATTTGCAAATGTGTGCAAAAGAAACCCCTTTGTTTTATCATGAAATGTTAGATGGGACAGCTCAGATTGTTGCTGGCTGGTAAGTGAGCTTGCAATTTTTATTTGTTTGTTTTGACACATTAACCACTTAAGGACGAGAAGGATTTGCCCCCTAAATGACCAGGCCATTTTTTGCGATACGGCACTGCGTCACTTTAACTGAAAATTGCGCAGTCGTGCGACATTGTACCCAAACAAAATTGGTGTCCTTTTTTCCCCACAAATAGAGCTTTCTTTTGTTGGTATTTGATCACCTCTGTGTTTTTTTATTTTTTGCGCTATAAACAAAAAAAGAGCGACAATTTTGTAAAAAAACAATATTTTTTTACTTTTTGCTATAATAAATAGTATAATATAATTCCTCAGTCTAGGCCGATATGTATTCTACATATTTTTGGTAACAAAAAATCACAATAAGTGTATATTGAATAGTTTGCGCAAAAGTGATAGCGTCTACAAAATAGGGGAAACACTAGGGGGCGATCAAGGGGTTAAATGTGTGTCCTAGGGAGTGTTTCTAACTGTAGGGGCATGGGACTGCCTGAAGGAGGAGACCGATAGCTGTTCATAACCAGTATAAACAGCAGATCTGTCTCCTCACTCCTGACAGAACGGAGATCTGTCTATTTACATTGACAGATCTCCGTTCGGTCTCTCTCAGGAGCGATCGAGGGTGCCCGGTGGACATCGCGGCCACCAGTCACGTGCATCAGCTCTGTCGTCGCGCCCCCTAGTGCTCTCAAAGCGGCTGACGAACAGCTATGGCGATTTGCCCAGGGTAGCCAACCTGCCACAGTATAACTGTGGCGGCTGGTCCTTAACTGGTTAAAAAACGTTAGTTAGGCACCCATAGTTTAAAAAAGTATTCCACCATGTCCTGTAAAGTTGCTGTGATATGTTATTTTCACCTTATAAAAGTTAAACTAGCTGTAAGTTTATGTATTGTTGCTGGAATGGCATTTTCCAGCAATTAGAAGGAAGGTGATGAGTGGTGCAGTAGAGTGTGGTTGACCATTTTCTGAATGTAGACTTTCATACAGGGCAGAAGTGTAGATATTTTTTTAAATTCTGTTTATTTTTTTCTATTGGTTGAACTAGATGGACTTGTGTGTTTTTTTTACCCTGATTAACTATGTAAGTTTTTAGGATAAAAAAAGTGTTAATGGGTCAAAAGGTACTAGGTGCCTATGAGAGAACGGTTCTCAGAAAAATGGGCAGATGTGCACAAAGAAATTTGCCAATGGCCACGAACGGTCGCAAGCACGTGGCGGACGCAATGCATGACAGATTCTGGCGCCCAGTGGCCTATGCATGAGCCACTAGTTGCTGGATGATCTTAAGCCCCCATGTGTTCCTGTGCTCCTGTTCCTGTTCCTGTTGTTATTGGACTTCCTGTTACCGACGCAGCCTGCCTTTGACCTGTCTAGTCTCCATGCCTCACTTTGACCCTCGGTTTGTTCCAGTGACTCTGCTTCTGCCTGCTGATCTGTGTATGACCTCTGGCTTGCTCTTCTGACTCCGCTGCTGCCTGATTACCAGTGTATGACTCCGGCTGACAGTGCCGGGACAAGGTCATTTGGTGCCCAGGGTGAAGAAGGCAAACTGCCCCCCCCCCCCCCCTGTAAACAAAGAGGGAAAAGAAAAAAAAAGAGACCATTCCCTCTGTAAAGAGCCCCTGTATTGATTGTCAACACAGAGTTCTGGGCTGTGATTTGACACAGCCGATCAGCATGTCCCAGCCATGAATCATTGGCTGGGATCTGCTGACAGTCTCCTGATGTGTCAAATCACAGGTGAGTAGGTGGGTGGGAGCATGCGCCCGACACCCTGAAACAGGCAGCATCATTACACATATAAACAGAAAGTGCAGCGCTGGATAGTGAAAAACTGTAAATTACCAGTTGATAAAAGTAACCCAAAATAATTAGTGAAAATAATGAGTGTTCAAACAAAGTTCATAACCAGTTGATAGAAGTAACCCAAAATAATTAGTGAAAATAATGAATGTTCAAACAAAGTTCATATCATAGAGTCCAAAAAGTTCAAGTGAAGTGAAACAAATAAGTTCATAAACTTCCGTGAAATTAATCCAAGGTGTATGTATTGATAGCAGTATATCCCATCACCACAGGGGTCAAAGATGAATGAAAGGAGGGGGAGGGGGGGAGGCTTACAAGAAAGCCAGTGACCGCCCTTATTCAGGGGGGTCAAACAAAGCTTTGGACGAACAGCCTTGGTGCTGTTGGGGATTACCAGCGTCCCGATGGATATCCAGCAGCAACGAGTCTCCAGCAACAGCAAATCCTCCAATGTGGCAGCTTCTCCCAGATGGTCCTCGAAGTGATATATGAGGACCATCTGGGAGAAGCTGCCACATTGGAGGATTTGCTGTTGCTGGAGACTCGTTGCTGCTGGATATCCATCGGGACGCTGGTAATCCCCAACAGCACCAAGGCTGTTCGTCCAAAGCTTTGTTTGACCCCCCTGAATAAGGGCGGTCACTGGCTTTCTTGTAAGCCTCCCCCCCTCCCCCTCCTTTCATTCATCTTTGACCCCTGTGGTGATGGGATATACTGCTATCAATACATACACCTTGGATTAATTTCACGGAAGTTTATGAACTTATTTGTTTCACTTCACTTGAACTTTTTGGACTCTATGATATTTCTGAGTTCACATATGAACTTTGTTTAAACACTCATTATTTTCACTAATTATTTTGGGTTACTTTTATCAACTGGTAATTTACAGTTTTTCACTATCCAGCGCTGCACTTTCTGTTTATATGTATTCATCTTGTGCCCTATACCGGGGTTATTAGTGTTCAGCTGCAGGACTCACCTTCACGTTTTTTTTGATTCATTTTTTTCATCAACATATTTTGTCACTAATAATTTTTCACCTAGCGCAATTTCTTTCTTTAGCATCATTACACGCCCGTAGCTGCCAGCCCATAGCAGTATATGTACTGTGATGGGTCGGCAAGTGGTTCATTACCAATAGTATTTGTAATATGCATCAAATAAAGCAAAAAATGGTGCTAATTATTCTAAAAAAAAAAAACACGAACATCTAAAGCAGCCGCAAACTCTACTTTGAGATATAACACAGTCCCAAATCATAAATTCATAAACAGAGTTGCACTAATTAATATTGAGTCAAGTACCAGTGATAAAAACAAAGTCCCAATGTAATAAAAAAAAGTTCTTTGGTAACATCCGCACCATCCGCCACCTTCAATTGAGTGATCCTGTGACAGTAACCTCCACCATAGAGAAAGTTCTTGCTTACCAGATTACACCGACCTCCTATCAGGGAAGGTCAGTGACACTAAACCCAGCCAGGTCTTTTAAAGCAGTGGTCCCCGACCGGCATTGTGGATGAAAATTGTGGCAATGGCCGAAGGCAGGGGGGCGAGGGGGTCTGGATGACAATGCGTTT
>CM053026.1:734684024-734836511 GCA_028564925.1 Lithobates sylvaticus | reverse complement strand
ACCTCCCCTAACCCTCTTTTCTTACTACTTCTCTCAAGTTTTCATTAAAGCATTGAAAAATACTTAAAGTGACTGGCGCCTAAATACTGTTCTAACTTCCCATTATAGCCATGGACTCAGCCCTGGGGTGAATGTAAGCTCGCTCCCTGTATCTGGAGTTAGCTTTTTGCTCCCAGTAGAACCAGGGTTTTCAATAGCCCTGGTTCACATCTGGGCGTCCTGCCGCTTGTAGCAGAATGCCTGTTGCTCAAAAAAGTGCATGAGCTACTTTTCAGGAAGAGTTGAGTGTTTTTGTCCCAATAGACTTCAATGAAAACACATGAAAATCGCAATATTGAGCATTCAAGCATTTTTACAAGCTTTTTGTTGCACATTTTCTGCTCAAACAACAGCTATTTACCCATTTTAGTTAAAAAAAACACCTGACAAAAGCTGCCAAAATTTGCAATTCTGCTCCAAGCCATGGGCCGAGATCTAAGTCATATTTTTTTTTTTTTGCTGATACTTATATTTCCTGAAAAGATTTAGGTTGATATAAGGGCCTGTTAACACACGCACAATACGTGTCCAGTAGGGATGAACAGAATTAAAGTGATTGTAAAAGATCACCTTGTGATACAACCCATGCATTTTAAAATTGAAATATAAGACAAACATTTGTGTATAGATATAAAAAAAAGAAAAAAAAAAGACCTTTTTTCCCCCTTTTTTATAAGAGATCACATTCCTTCAATTCCCTCTGTTCTCAGCTGCATAAGAGCTGGGGGAGGAGAAACAGCAGTATACTAATGTTCCCAGGGAAAGACTGTGCAGTGGGGGCATGTCATGTGTAAACACACACATCCCTGTTCTGTTCTGTGAGGAGAGACAGATTGTGAGTTCCTAATAGCTAGGAACTGCGATCTATTTCCTCTAGGTCAGTCCCCTCCCCCTACAGTTAGAAACACACACAGGGAACAACAGTTAACCCCTTGATCGCCCCCTAGTGTTAACCCCTTCCCTACCAGTGACATTTTTACAGTAATCAGTGCATTTTTATAGCACTGATCGCTGTATAAATGCCAATGGTCCCAAAAATGTGTCAAAATGTGTCCGCGATAATGTCGCAGTCCCGATAAAAATCGCATTACTAGTAAAAAAATAAAATAATGAAAATGCTATAAATCTATCCCCTATTTTGTAGACGCTATAGCTTTTGCGCAAACCAATCAATATACGCTATTTTTTTTACCCAAAATATGTAGAAGAATGCACATCGGCCTAAACTGAGAAAAAATTAGCTTTTAAAAAAAAAAAAATGGGGATATTTATTATAGCAAAAAGTACAAAATATTGTGTTTTTTTTTTTCAAAATTGTCTTTTTTTGTTTATAGAGCAAAAAATTTAAACTGCAGAGGTGATCAAATACCACCAAAAGAAAGCTCTGTTTGTGGGGGAAAAAAAAGGACGTCAATTTTGTTTGGGTGCCACGTCGCACGACTGTGCAATTGTCAGTTAAAGCAATGTAGTCAGGGTAGGCTAGTGTACATGTAGCCTTCCACAGGCTGTAAAAGGTGTCCTCTAACTCTATTGCCACATACACACTATCGCACATTCCCACAACAAAACCATGGATTTTTTTCCGACGGATGTTGGCTCAAACTTGTCTTGCATACACACGGTCACACAAATGTTGTTGGAAATTCCAAACGTCAAGAACGCGGTGACGTACAACCAGCGGCGCCGCCCCCCCTCTCCTGTCACTCACTATACACCATAGATAGATTCATGCATTGCATGAATCTATCTATGGTCGCTGCCCCCTATTCAGGTGTCCGGCCCCTTTTCGGTCACCGGGCGCCTGAATTACAGCGGTGGGGGTGTTTTTTGGAAACACCTGATTAGCGCCGTAGGCGCTAATAGGCGTCCAAAAAGGTGACAAGCGGGCGCAATGCTGTGCGTTCTTTGTCACTCAGCAGCAGTATGTTAGCAAACCGAAGGAATTCGGTTTGCTAACATTGTACGGCCCCTTAGCCAATCAGGAGCACAGGTCAGTGTTACCTGTGCCCTGATTGGCTGAAACGACAGGTGCTGTGATTGGGCGCCTATCAGGCGTCCAATCATAGCAGAGGATGAGAGGAGGAGCGGGCAGGAGAGGAAATGGAGGACACCGATGCCGCCGTCACACAAGACAAGGTAAGTGCAGGGGTGGGGGGGCACAGAGGCAGCTTCTTTGCAGAAGCCTTCTTTGCAGGGACAGCTTTATGGCAAATTGGCTGTGTTTTATGGCAAAGTGGCTGCGTTTAAAGTCACAGGGGCACAGTGGCTGCGTTTTAATGGGCACAGTGGCTGCGTTTTGATGGGCACAGTGGCTGCGTTTTGATGGGCACAGTGGCTGTGTTTTGATGGGCACAGTGGCTGTGTTTTAATGGGCACAGTGACTGCGTTTTAATGGGCACAGTGGCTGCGTTTTAATGGGCACAGTGGCTGCGTTTTAATGGGCACAGTGGCTGCGTTTGGTACAGTGGCTGCATTTGATGGGCTTTTTTTTCTGAATTTTTCAGTTTATTTGCGCCCCCCCCAAAAATTTTGAGCACCAGCCGCCACTGCGTACAACACATACGGACGAGCCGAGAAAAAGAAAGTTAAATAGTCAGTGCGGCTCCTTCTGCTTGATTCTGAGCATGCGTGGACTTTTGTACGATGGATTTGTGTACACACGATCGGAATTTCCGACAATAATTTTTGTTGTCAGAAAATTTGAGAACCAGCTGTCAAACATTTGTGTGCGGAAATTCCGACATCAAATGTTCGATGGAGCATACGCACGGTCGGACTTTCCGACAACAAGCTCACATCGAACATTTGTTGTCGGAAATTCCAACCGTGTGTATGCAGCATAAGTCTTTTTTCTGCTATTGCCGCGTACACATGCCGCGTACACATGCGATCGGAGCTTGTTGTCGGATATTCCGACCGTGTGTAGGCTCCGTCGGACAGTTTCCATCGGAATTTCCGTTGCACAAAATTTGAGGTCTGGTTCTCAAATTTTCCGACAACAAAATCCGTTGTCGGAAATTCCGATCGTGTGTGTAGACAATTCCGAAGCACAAAGTGCCACGCATTCTCTGAATCAAGCAGAAGAGCAGCACCGGCTATTGAACGTGTTGTACGTCACAGCGTTCTTGACGTTCAGAATTTCCGACCAACTTTGTGCGACCGTGTGTATGCAAGACAAGTTTGAGCCAACATCGGTCGGAAAAAAAAAAACATGGGATTTTGTTGTCGGAATGTCCGATCGTGTGTACGCAGCATAAGAGTAGCTGACATGGCCCAATTCTTTACTACTCTCCCTATGGTACACAAGCAATTTAACTCAGCAGCCAAAAGTAACGTCATCTCTAAAATGCTGCTTCAGGTTTTGGTCTGTGTCGCACACAATATTGTTTATTCCTGGCAGAGGCCCATAAAGAGTTTGATGCAGCTGTTGTTTGGGACAAATTTGCCGTGACTAATGACAGAGCTGGAGACACAGACGGTGGAGGGAAGAGATGTGTTCACACTACTTATGTGGAGTATGTGAACCGTAGGAACTAATGAGGGAAGTCTGGATAGAGAGGAGCTGGGACTATCATTGCAGAGCACATTTATTATTAATTGTAGTTCAATAAACATTGATAAATTATGTATTTATTCCGCTCGGATCTATTCTACATGGGTCGCTAGGCCTATACGTTTGGCGTGCTTCGAGGATTGGCCTACCACATACTGTGTTTACACGTCAGAAGCCATTACCCAAATTGATAACAGTGGTGCAATAACTGAGTAATGTCATGTCATGCAATTTCATTGTAGTATTCATTGTGTTTCTTCAGCAATATGAAAAAGCGAGCTGCAATTTTACTCAGGGCCTCCTCATTAAAATACGGGGCCTGAAGCAAAAATAGAAAGCAGGGTCTAAAATTCTTTCCAGCCGCTAATGAAAATCTATGTATTGCTTCCCCCATAGGAGTCGCTGCATAGGATGGGTCCTCTGTTCTTTGCCTGGACCCTCTCAAGAACCTCAGCCCCTCTGACACACCAGGTTGAGAGTATAAACATACAATATCACAGGAAATCACTCAAAGTAATACTTAGTGCCCAATAGTAGTGCTACAGTGCCTTGAAAAAGTATTTATACCCCTTAAGGGCAGCACAGTGGTGTAGTGGTTAGCACTTTCACCTAGCAGTAATAGGGTCGCTGGTTCGAATCCCGACCATGACACCTTCTACCTGGAGTTTGCATGTTCTCCCTGTGCTTGCGTGGGTTTCCTCCGGGTACTCCGGTTTCCTCCCACACTCCAAAGACATGCTGGTAGGTTAATTAGATCCTGTCGATTAAAATTGGCCAGATATGTTTATGTGTTTGTAAGCATGTCAGGACCCCACAGGGCAAGGACTGCACTATACCACAGATGGACACCAGTGGCAAAAAGCGCCCTGAGGCGTTTCAGTTCGCATAGGTTGCGCTATACAAGTCATTCATTCATTCTTAACATTTTCCACATTTTGTCATGTTACAACCAAAAACACGAATGTATTTTATTGGGATTTTATGTGATAGACCAACACAAAGTGGCACATAATTGTGAAGTGGAAGGAAAATGATAAATGGTTTTCAAATTTTTTTACAAATAACTATGTGCAAAGTGTGGCGGGCATTTGTATTCAGCCCCCCTGAGTCAATACTTTGTAGAACCACCTTTCCCGCAATTACAGCTGCAAGTCTTTTAGGGGATGTCTCTACCAGCTTTGCACATCTAGAGAGTGACATTTTTGCCCATTCTTCTTTGCAAAATAGCTCAAGCTCTGTCAGATTGGATGGAGAGCGTCTGTGAACAGCAATTGTCAAATCTTGCCACAGATTCTCAATTGGATTTAGGTCTGGACTTTGACTGGGCTATTCTACCACATGCATATGCTTTGATCTAAACCATTCCATTGTAGCTCTGGCTGTATGTTTAGGGTCGTTTCCTGCTGGAAGGTGAACCTCCGCCCCAGTCTCAAGTAGACTCTAATGCCGCATACACACGGACGGAATTCTCAACGGAAAAAGCTCTGATGGTTTTCCCGTCGGAATTCCGATGGAATTTTGCTCAAACTGTCTTGTCTACACACGGTCACACCAAATTCCGACGGTCAGTAACACAGCGGCATAAAACACGTTCGATGGCACTATAAAAGGGAAGTTTAATGCTTCCGAGCATGCGTCAAATTGTTTCCGAGCATGCGTCAGAATTTTGCATGTCAAAATTGCCTACACACGATCAGAAAATCCGATAGAAAGGTTTTCCATCGGAAAAATTGAGAACAGGTTCTCAATCCAAAGTCCGTCGGAAATTCCGACAGAAAAAGACCATTGGGCATACACACGGTCGGAAAATCTGACGAAAAGCTCCCATCAGACTGTTTTCATTGGAAATTCCGACCGTGTGTACGCGGCATTTGGCTCCATCCATCTTCCCATCAACTCTGACCAGCTTCCCTGTCCCTGCTGAAGAAAAGCATCCCCACAACATGATGCTGCCACCACCATGTTTCACGGTGGGGATGGTGTGTTCAGGGTGATGTGCAGTGATAGTTTTCCGCCACACATAGCGTTTTGCTTTTAGGCCAAAAAGTTACATTTTGGTCTCATCTGACCAGAGCACCTTCTTCCACATATTTGCTGTGTCCCCCACATGGCTTCTCTCAAACTGCAAACAGGACTTTGTATGGCTTTCTTTTAGCAATGGCTTTCTTCTTGCCACTCTTCCATAAAGGGCAGATTTGTGGAGTGCACGACTAATAGTTGTCCTGTGGACAGATTCTCCCACCTGAGCTGTGGATCTCTGCAGCTCCTCCAGAGTTACCATGGGCCTCTTGGCTGCTTCTCTGATTAATGCTCTCCTTGCCCGGCCTGTCAGTTTAGGTGGACGGCATGTCTTTGTAGGTTTGCAGTTGTGCCATACTCTTTCCATTTTCGGATGATGGATTGAACAGTGCTCTGTGAGATGTTCAAAGCTTGGGATATTTTTTTTTATAACCTAACCCTGATTTAAACTTCTCCACAACTTTATCCCTGACCTGTCTGGTGTGTTCCTTGGCCTTCATGATGCTGTTTGTTCACTAAGGTTCTCTAACAAACCTCTGAGGGCTTCACAGAACAGCTGTATTTATACTGAGATTAAATTACACACAGGTGGACTCTAAAGGCAATTGGTTCCACTATATTTTAGTTAGGGGTATCAGAGTAAAGGGGGCTGAATACAAATGCACGCCACACTTTTCAGATATTTATTTGTAAAAAGGAATTAAAAACATTTACCATTTTCCTTCCACTTCACAATTATGTGCCACTTTTGTTGGTCTATCACATAAAATCCCAATAAAATACATTTACATTTTTGGTTGTAACACAAGCAAGTGTGAAAAATTTTAAGTGGTATGAATACTTTTTCAAGGCACTTTTAAAAAAAAAAATAGCCACCAAACCAGTAAAGGCAAACTTAATATATTGTCACCCTATATGGTTAGTAACTAGGCAATCATAAAATGGATTAACAATGGTAATAACACAATTTAACATACGTGAGTGACAGTAAGGACTAAGCATAAGATGACATTTGGAGTGAAGATCAGCATACACGTTAGCAAAGGCACCTTAAACGCAGCAGTGAGCAGTAGAAAAGTCTAATCCATTGAGTGCTGAAACTATACCGCCAGAGTGCATTCATGGCGGCAATGCTAGTCCTAGACCAACTGGGTATGCACTGTCCAAAAGGATGGTAGCGGAAGGGGGCAGGGGAACAAAGGGGGCTTGCAGAATAATTATTATGGGAGGGACTGTCCTTTGAGATGTTCTTCTGCCGGCTATCATTGGGACCCTTTAAGAGCATACTTAACGACAAACCTAGTTAACCTGCGTGCAGTATAGGTTTAGTACAGATATGGTAAAGTCTTGGCACAGGTGCAAGGTAAATGTGTCTCAGATGCGGTAAAGGTTTGGTATAATGCGATGAAGGATTGGTAAAGTTGCAATTACGTTTTGGAATAAGTGTAGTATAGAGTGCTGTATGGATGCCGTATGGATTGGGCACACTCGGTGTCCTGCTCTCAGTCCCTGCTACCCTGTTTCCCCGAAAATAAGACCTATCGTGATTGTCGGTGATGGCTGCAATATAAGCCCTACCCCCAAATAAGCCATAGTTAAAGTCCTTGTAGGTCTTATTTTCAGGGTAGGGCTTCTTTTCGGGGAAACAGGGTAGGGCTTATATTGTAGCCATCACCGACAATCATGCTAGGCCTTATTTTCGGAGAAACAGGGTAGCTGTATCAGCAGTGGGTGAATACACCTTTACCAGTCCCTGGGGGGCCCCCCTTGTTTTTTTCCCAAAAGCCTCAGATGATCAGTGGTAGGAAGCAGAGGATGAGTGGATGCTCAGTCTCCACTGCTGCAGCGGTGCAGGTGCTGTGGTGTGGGTGGTGCTGCACTTCCCACTGCTTGAATCACATGCTTGGATCTCCCCTGGTATGGTCTCCCACTGGTAGACGAATATCCAGACAGAGGCGTTCTCTCTCTAACTCCCTGGGTACTGACAGGAAGAGAGCTTTCCCAGGCAGTTTAATAAAAATGATCTCTCCACTCCTCCTACTGCACAGTGCCTATTATATTGCTTCTGTCTCAAACTACCACTCCCGGGATTCTCAGTGCTCTGCAAAAAAGTCTATGGGCTTGCTTGGCTTTAGCTCTCCCCCTGCTGGTGGGAGGAAAATGGTGCACCATACCATCAGTATCTCAGTAGAGGAAGAGAAGAATAAAAGGCAATGGTGTTGATTTACTAAAACTGGAGAGTGCAAAATCTTTGGGAAACTCAGCATAGAAAGAAACCAATTAGCTTCCAAGTTTTTTTTTTGTCAAAGCTTAATTGAACAAGCTAAAGTGAGAAGCTGATTGGCTAACATGCAAAGCTGTACCAGGTTTTGCACTCTCCAGTTTTAGTAAGTCAACCCATAGTCTTTTCCATATTACTTTAGCCCAGTACCTGGCTACACATACAATAATACCTAACTCCTGGTGTGATTACGTTACTTTATTCGTCAAAAAAAGAGGGGAGTTAAGAACGGGCAGTTGGTGGAGCCACCATTAAAGTGAACTGTTTCTTTCCTTTGGATGGGCAAAAGCAAAAGGTTTACTTTAAACTATTGTTTCTTATGCCGCATACACACGAGCGGATTTTTCGACGGACTAGGTCCGACGGTCTTCACGAGGGACTTTCGGCGGAGTTCCGACTGACTTTCCGAATGTACGGACTTGGCCACACACAATCACACCAAAGTCCGACGGATTAGAACGTGATGACCGGACTAGAATAAGGAAGTTCATAGCCAATAGCTGCCCTAGCGTTGGTTTTTGTCCGTCGGACTAGCATACAGATGAGTGGATTTTTTGACCGGACTCGAGTCCGTCTGAAAAATTTCTAAATTCCGTCAGAACTTTGGACAGCAAAGGTCCGATGGAGCCCACACACGATCGAAAAGTCCGCTCATGTGTACGCAGCATAGACATGTGCACAATAGAAAAAATTGTTTATTTTCGTTTAGTTTCTGTTCGTTTCCGTTGATTCGTAACAATTCGTAATTTCGTAAGTTGACGGTGTTCGTATTCGTAACGATTCGTAAATTCGTAAGTCGTCGGTGTTCGTATTCGTAACGATTCGTATTTTCGTAAGAGTTATTTTTTCGTTGATTCGTTTTTCCGTTAGTTTAATTTTCGTTTATTCGAAATTCGGACGCATTCGTATTTTTTCGTAGATTTAGTTACATTCGTACTTTCGTAAGATTGATTTATTCGTACTTTCGTAACATTGTTTTCGTAGATTCGTAATCGGAGCATAATTCATAATTTTATGTAATGTGTATGCTATTATTACATTGTAAGAGACACGGAAAATTACAAATCGAAAAAAAAAGTTACGAATGTACGAATTTTTTCGTTCAATCCATTCGAAGCATGTTAAGCAGCGCCATTGTAAGGGACACGGAAAATTACGAATCGAAAAAAAAAAAAAGTTACGAATGTACGAATTTTTTCGTTCAATCCATTCGAAGCACGTTAAGCAGCGCCATTGTAAGGGACACGGAAAATTACCAATTCAACAAAAAAAAAAGAAGTTACGAATGTACGAATTTTTTCGTTCATTTTGATTTTCGTTGTTCCTGTTTTCGTTTTTCGAATTTTCTTCTTTCGTAGTTTCGTTGTTTCTAATTTGGTTATTTCGGATTTTCGTTGTTTTTCGTATTCGTTCGATTCGATAATTCGTTATTCATTAAAATTTTTAGCGAATCGTTCGTTTATTCGTACGATAACGAATGAACAAATATAACGAATTTTAACGGTAAACTAAAAAAAACGTAACGAATTGCACATGTCTAACGCAGAATAAGGTCGCAAAAAGCAACCTTACATCCTTAGGTCAGGTTAGGAATTTAAATTGAATGAGGCCCCAATCTGTTTTATTGATTACTAAGGCTATGGCTTTTTACCAAATATTGCAGTTAATACAGTACATGGAATAATTTCTTGCAGATTTAGCAGTTGCAATAATCTTATATACTATACCAATTATTACACATTTGAAAAAAATATATAGATTTAATGATTTGGTGCTTTAATTACTTTAATCAGTAAAGTGCTTTAGTTTTCTTTTTTTTTTTTTTTTATTACTTAACCTCAGAATGACTAATGGAGTAATTTACGGAATTATCTTACATCTGAGTACAATAAGCCTGCTGTAGCTGGTTTTAAACGTGGGTTCAGTTGTGACTGATTGCTTAGAGGCAACACAGACAGTTTTTCTTTCAGTCTTTTTTTTTTTTTTCTTTTTTTATTGCAGGTCTGCAAACTATAGGCATACTGTTAGCAGGGGAAAATGGGAATTTAACCATTTTGATGGTTACACGTGCTTTTTTTTATTGCTTGGCCGCAAATCATTCTGTATTTGACAAGCCTTTGTAGACTTCTTTTCAATAAATATGACAGAAAGGGACTCTTTGAGAGGAGGCAAGGTTTAGAAACTATGCCAAGGTTACAATTCCCATTGCTTATCACACGGAATCATGTAAGGCTCACATACCCTCGTACATCTATATATGTTTCATTGTAGTCAAGCTGTCAGTCGTGACTTTAAGGCTCTGCTTCAAAGGTAACAAATATGATTTATGGAAACTATTACGGTAGGGTAGCAGAAATGTAACAATGGTGCCAAAATCACTACTAGGCTTTTCTCATCCCATACAGTATTTCCTTGCTGATTGCAAATGTCAGGTTTAGTATTTTTACATCAGTGTTGGTCATTGAAAGCTTTCCTTTTTTTTTTTTTTCTACTTTAGACTACATGTAGGCACTTCAGTCTGTATAGAAGAAAAAGCAATAACCTCAGAAAGGCAATTCTACATTCTGCTTATTTGATGTAAAAAAAAAAAAAAAATTCAGAATAATATTAAAGTGAATTAATTTAAAATAACAGGACATTTTGGTGAATTAAAGTGCATTTCCACTTTTTGAGCAAAAAATGAATCCCAATAACAATATTGAAAAGACTTAAAGTGAACTTTTCAGTAACTTTACAAGTCTGTATGAATATATTTTGTTACAATATACAGCAACAGTATCATTTTTGCAAAAAACTCTACTTTTTTATAATACCTTTTTGATACATAGTCCTTAAAGTGGGGCTCCACTGCTCCTGACATTTTTTTTTTTAACAGTCCTTAATAAAGAATATATTCTGTCATTTAATAACTCACCAGTCCGGGTTGTAGCAGTTGTGCCTTTCGTTTTTTGTAGTAAAAAATGACTTTATAAAAAAGCTGTTGAGTTTCATTCTAATCTGGCGCATGCGCCGCCAACTCCTGTTGCCATCACAACGGCGGCGGTGGCGTCAAAAGTCACGCTAGTCTCACGCGATCTCGGGCCAGGCAGCCGCACTGACTCCTGGGAGCTATGACACAAGCTCCCAGGAGACAGTGCGGGCTAGGGGATATTACGTAATAGCCGTAATATCCCCGCCCATATCCGAGGGGCCGAGAACCAGGAAGCGATGGATGGCAAGAAGAACAACTAAAGGTAAGTTAAAAAAAAACATGCCGTTTCGGATCGAGGAAGGTGAGTATTATTTTTTATATATAGTTCTTAAAAACGTGTGGCGCTTTAAAGTGACAGTAAAGTCTGTTTTTTTCCCCTATAAAAATAACAAACATGTTATACTTACCTGCTCTGTTGCAGTGGATTTGCACAGAGCATCCCTTATCCTCCTCTTCTCAGGTCCCTCTTCGGTGCTCCTGGCCCCTCCCTCCTGTTCAGTGCCCCCACAGCAAGCAGCTTGCTATGGAGGCACTCAAGCTGAGTCACAGCTCCCTGTGTCCATCAGACACAGAGCCACGACCCGGCCCCACTCCCCATCCCCTAATTGGCTTGCTGACTTTGATTGACAGCAGCGGGAGCCAATCAGGAAGGAGAATCTGGATGCCTGACACACTCGTGGAGATCGCTGGACAGAGGGGCACCTCAGGTAAGTGTTAGGGGGGCAGAGGGTGGCTGCTGCTTACAGAAGGCTTTTTACCTTAATGCATATAATGCAATAAGATAAAAAAACCTTCTGCCTTTACAACCCCTTTAACAACTTGAGCTACGGAAGGTTTTACCCCCTTCATGACCAAGCAATTTTTTGCTATACAGCACTGTGTTCATTTAACTGATGACGCTGTTCCCAAATAAAGTTTTTGTCCTTTTTTTTCCACAAATAGAGCTTGCTTTTGGTGGTATTTGATCACCTCTGCTGTTTTTTTTTTTGTGCTATAAACAAAAAAAGACTGACAATTTAAAAAAAAAAAAACAATATTTTTTACTTATTGCTATAAACATATACAATAAAAAAATGTAAAAAAATCACATTTTACTTTTACTAGTAATGGTGGCGATCAGCGACTTTTAGCAGGACTGCGATATTGTGGCTGACAAATCAGACACCTGACTGACACTTTTGACACTTTTTGGGGACCAGTGACACTAATACGGTAATCAGTGCTAAAAACATGCACTGTCACTGTACTAATGACACTGGCAGGGAAGGGGGTTAACATCAGGGGCGTTCAAAGGGTTAAATGTGTGACTAGATTGTGCTTACTAACTATGGGGGAGGTGCTTTGACTAAGGGAAGACAAGAATCTGTGTTCCTGCCGTTATGACTAAGCAAAGAAATTAGTGGAACGCATCAACCATGCTCCCCTCTGTGCTGTCATAATGCTGTAAGCTCAATGATTTTTCATGTTGGATGTTTTTATACCAATAAAGCAGTTTTCCTTATCCTTGGAATGCAGTCAATCGTTTTGTCTCCTGCATTAGTCAGGGAGGTGACCAAGAACCCAATGGTCACTCTGACAGAGCTCCAGCATTTCTCTGTGGAGAGAGGAGAACCTTCCAGAAGAACAACCATCTCTGCAGTACTCCACCAATCAGGTCTGTATGGTAGAGTAGCCAGACAGAAGTCACTCAGTAAAAGGCACAAGAAAGCCTGCCTGGAGTTTGCCAAAAGGCACCTGAAGGACTCTCAGACCATGAGAAACAAAATTCTCTGGTCTGAGGAAACAAAGATGACGCCAAAGGCCAAAGAGTTCAATGTCTGGAGGAAACCAGGTACCGCTTATCACCTGGCTAATACCATCCCTACAGTGAAGCATGGTGGTGGCAGCATCATGCTGTGGGGATGTTTTTCAGCGGCAGGAACTGGAAGACTAGTCAAGATTGAGGGAAAAAAGAATGCAGCAATGTACAGAGACATCCTTGATGAAAACCTGCTCCAGAGCGCTCTGGACCTCAGATTGGAGCGAAGTTTCTTCTTCCGACAGGACAACGATCCTAAGCACACAGCCAAGATAACAAAGGAGTGGCGACAGGACAACTCTGTGAATGTCCTTGAGTGGCCCAGCCAGAGCCCAGACTTGAACCCGATTGAACATCTCTGGAGAGATCTGAAAATGGCTGTGCACCGACGCTCCCCATCCAACCTGATGGAGCTTGAGAGGTACTACAAAGAAGAATGGGAGAAACTGCCCAAAAATAGGTGTGTCAAGCTTGTAGCATCATACTCAAAAAGACTTGAGGCTGTAATTGGTGCTAAAGGTGCTTCAACAATGTATTGCGCAAAGGCTGTGAATACTTATGTACATTGGATTTATTTTTTGTTTTTTATTTTTAATACATTTGCAAATATTTGAAACAAACATCTTTCCCGTTGTCATTATGGGGTATTGTTTGTAGAATTTTGAAGAAAATAATGAATTTAATCCATTTTGGAATAAGGCTGTAACACAACAAAATGTGGAAAAATAACAAAAAGCGCTGTGAATATTTCTGGATGCACTGTATATACAAATTCCCATTTTAAAGCCTTCCTATTAGCAAAGACAATTGTTGTAGATCACAAAAATAAAAAAATCTTTTTTGTTTTGCTTTGGTGATCATTTCATTTACACTATACTCTTTTGCAATTACACTCATGGCGGTTCAATACATGCATAGGGTAGCAGAATTTATACATTGCTAAATGAACTACGATAAAGAGAAGTAACGGCATGTCAAATTATGGCCATTGATAAATACATCGCTCAGGATCATATTTCACTGTAGCCGGTGAGCATGAGTAAATGCCAATATGAAAACAAATAACATTGCCAGGTAGTATCACTCAACAGGACGTGTACGGGAAAATGAGATATGGATTAAACCCCAGACATATTTTCTCTTCGGTGTTTTTTAAATGCCAACACAGTATGAGGGAGCTTTTACTTGAAAGAGCTTTACTTGGTCCAGCCACCTCTGCCATGCCACAGAAATTACACTTTGACAAGGTCAATCCAAAACATTGACCATATATGGAAACCTTCAGACTGATTGACCCTTATGCCTCTTACACACGGTCGGATATTCCGATTGAAAAAGTCAGATCGGACCATGTTGTCGGAAAATCCGAACGTGTGCGGGCTCTAGCGGACTATTTCAGTCGGAATTTTCGACGGAAAAAATTTGAGCAGGATCTTAAATTTTCCAACAACAAAATCCGATCAGACTTTTTCCGATCGTGTGTAGGGAATTCTGACGGACAAAGTGCCACACATGCTCAGATCAAATAATGAGACCAAAGCTATTGGCTACTAGCCTCTACGTAGTTCCGTAGTCCGACCGTGTGTACGGGGGGTTAAAGCAGAAGTAAACCTATCCATAAAACAGTTTCATTTATGGAATGCACCGGAAATGTAACACTCCTATATGTTGTGCTCTCAACCAAACTGTCAAACCATCCAATGGCTGATGTCATAACTGATTACATGTGCAGCATCATGGCAGTTGTAGATTAAACAGAGGCCAAAGATGGCAGCTTCATTGGCTGAAAAAGATAGGAGGGTTTAGTTACACTTTAAGCCTAGTACACACGGGCCAAATGTTGGGCGGCATCGGCCATTTCAATAGAAATTGGCTGACATTTGGCCCGTGTGTACTAAAGTCGGTTCGACAGAGGCCGGATAATGTCGAAGAGGCATGACCAAAAAAGGTCTGCCAATCGGCTTCCGATCAGCGCTCACAGCCATTGGCTGAGAGCGCTAACCAGAGTGTTCTGGTGGGTGGGCCGTCCCCCTGTCAGAATACGATAGCACAGCAGGGGAGATCGCTGTACTAATGTCCCATTGTTAGTACAGTGTTTCCGACCTGAGCTGCCAGCTGCCCACTGGGTTGAATGAAAAAAAACTAGTAGTGTGTACGAGGCTGTAGACCCAACCTGGCCAGATTTTGCTAGGATAGCTCAGATTTTTTAATTTCTGAAAGACCCTTTGGTAAATGGCATGGCTCAAATGAGTTTTATAATTTGGTTGCCATTAGTCAAGGGTCAGTATGAAAAACAATATTTTGGCAAGGTGAATCCAATATGTTCACCATATTTAGAAACCTTTAGACTGATTGCCCCCTAGCCCTGAACTGGCTCAATGCTGCCAGGATAGCTCAGATGTTTACATTTTTGAAGGATCGTTTCCTAAATGGCATGGTATAAATGAGTTCAATAATTTGGAGGCCGTTAGTTAAGGGTACATTTATAGATCAGGAAGACTGGCAAAGCATCAAAAAAAAATTATTTTTGTATGCCTCTGGATATACGCATGCACATTTGTCTAATCTGCTGATGATCATACAATCCATAGATCGTGACCATCTGGATTGCTGAACACACCAAAAAAAAATTGCAAATTGGCAGTTCTCCCGAAGCAGTCACTCCCTTTTATCACATGCTCTTTAATAATTAAAGTATTACTAAACCAAGGACCCTGCATTCACTATATCTCCCACAGTACACAGAACATGGAAATGCAATCGTTTTAGTAAAAATTATTATTATTATTATATGGGTTTTATATAGCGCCAACAGTTTGCACAGCTAAAGGCAGACATTACAGCTACATTACAATTTGGTACAAGAGGAATCAGAGAGCCCCGCTCATTAGATAAAACAGAGCTCATTAGAGCTTGCAATCTAAAAAGGAAGGGTCAATTGATACAAAAGGTAATAGCTGTGGGGGATGAGCTGATGGAGGAAGTAAAACAGTGTATTCGTCTGAAGCAGGATAGGCTTATTTAAAGAGAAGGGTTTTCAGGGATCGTCTAAAGATGGATAGATTAGGGGACAGTCGGACAGATTGGGGTAGAGAGTTCCAAAGGATGGGAGAAGCTCTGGAGAAATCCTGGAGGCGAGCATGGGAGGAGGTGACAAGGGAGCAAGAGAGCAGGAGGTCTTGGGAGGACCGAAGAGAGCGGCTTGGTTGGTATTTTGGGACTAGGTTAGTGATGTAGCTGGGGGCAGAGTTATGGATGGCTTTGTAAATTATTGTTAGTACTTTGAATTTTATTCGTTGGGTGAGTGGAAGCCAGTGGAGGGATTGGCAGAGAGGGGTGGAGGACACTGAATGGTTGGTAAGGTTGATGAGTCTTGCAGCGGCATTCATTATGGACTGAAGGGGGATAGTCTATGTAAAGGTAATCCAGTGAGGAGGGAGGTGAGAGATAACCAGGGAGTGAATTAGAATATTGGTGGTCTCATTAGTTAAAAAGGGGCGTATTCTGGAAATGTTGCGGAGGCTAAGGCGGCATGATTTGGACAGGGATTGGATGTGGGCCTGAAAGGACAGTTCAGAGTCTAAGGTTACCCCTAGCACCCTGGCATGTGGGGATGGACTGATAGATGTGCCATTGATCTTGACAGTGAAGTCAGGAGAAGGGGCACGTGGGGGAGGAAATATTAACCTCCCTGGCGGTATGATTATGTCTGGAATTTTGTACCAAATGCGGTACAATTATTTTGCATGGAAATTTGGCGTTTTATATTGTAGGCATGCAATTCTTATAAATAACTCACTTAAATCTGTCCAAACCAGAGTCTAGTAGACACCCCGGGTATGATAAAGTTTGAAACACAAAATCATAAATTATAATAAAATAAATAACTATAAAAATGATTCAATAATGTAATCAAATCAAAAACACTGAGATTTGCTCAGTTGCAGAATAGTCGCTGTCATTAGATTTAGTGTTTGATGATGAATTGTGATTCTAATTTATTATCGCTGTTTTCTAGCTGGTCTAAAACCACTTTTGACATAAAGCGACACTTTTTGGTTGCTATGGACAATCTCCAGTTTCCAGGCAGAAAAAAAACTGTATTTATTATATAAAACTACATGCAGGGCACTGGGCAGACCACTAGGGACAAAGGGGATGTGTAATGTTTTTATACAGTACTGTAATCTGTAAGATTACAGTACTGTATGTGTATTGGGTGTTTTAACTTTTTTGAATTAGGCGCCGATCTCCGCTCCCGTGCGTCGTAACGTCGCAGGGAACGGAGATCAGTGGCACTCGGCACTGTGTGAATCGAGCGGAGGAGCTCGCTCACACAGCAGGGAGACATAGCAGGATCCAGGGGACAAGGTAAGTAACTTCCCCTGTATCCTGCAATGCGATCCCGAGTCTGGCTCGGGGTTACCGCTTATGGTACTGAAGTTCCACCCGAGCCAGACTCGGGATTACCGCCAGGGAGGTTAATAAAAGTAATTATTATAAATAAATATAAACTGCTAAATAACTTTTACCATCAGCAGTATATAGCAGTCATGTGACTTCTATCAGTGTCTGGTTAAATCTTGTAGGAGGAGTTTTCATTCTGTCCTAGGAGGATGCAGGACAATTCTGCAACTGAGCAAATCTCAGTGTTTTTGATTTGATTACATTATTGAATAATTTTTATAGTTATTTATTATATTATAATTTATGATTTTGTGTTTCAAACTTTATCATATCCGGGATGTCTACTAGACTCTGGTTTGGACAGATTTAAGTGAGTTACCCTCTGTCTGGACAGTGCTGATTGGCCTGTGCAAATCACATGCACTCTCCCAAGAAAAACAAACTCTCTAGCAATACACACTAAACTGAGCGTGTGCAACTTGTCCCCTAGCCTCTGTTCTATCAGGAGATGGATTGGGGACAGTGGGAGAAGGGGAGGATCAGAGGAGACAGGATCAAACAGTCTTTTTACACAATGTGGAGAATTAACCCCTTAGGTTTCACAGTGAGTATAGCAAGCAAGCTTTACTGCATATACAGACTGATTTTACTGTTGCATGTTTAGTAGCACTTTAAATTGTAATTTTCATTCCTTGCCATGCTGATGAATTTGCATAGCCTTTTGTACTTTTCTCTCTTTCTTTCTTTTTTGTAAAAAATAATGTTTCAATTTATTCTCCTATACACTAGCAATGAAAAATAATTCTACTTTTGTTAAAATTATATTCTATCTCCTTTACTAAATTGTAGTTCCTCTGTTAATATGGAGTCATTCAACCGAAAACTAAAATTTCAGTTTTTGGCTGACATCAGACCTGACGTTTTCATATATCTCTCAGGGCTCTCTTTGGTGAGTTGTTCGGTCTGCACACCTTCTGTGACCAAAAGGGACAGCAGTGCCAACACTCCCTGTTGGATTTTTATTTATTTTATACTATGGAGAATATAACGGAAGGATCTGAACACACAAGATTGGATGAGAACACCAAAAAAACTCCCAGAACAACCAGTTATGGTAGGGAGATCTCACTTTTAGAGTATCCAAGACATATAAGTCAGGCTCCACCCTTTCACTTAGGAAAGACGGGCCCTTAAGATCTACTCATTAGGCTACTCCATAAAGTGTATATTGACAAAAAGGTTGATGTCCCTAATTATCAGGTAATGTGTTGCTACACAAGGAAACGTTCGGCTGGCTTCTGTCGGACAGGTTGGTGTACACATGGGCCGAATGTCAGCCGGTTTCTGTTGGACCGGCCGATATTCGACCTGTGTATACCAGGCTTAATTATTTCACAGGTCTACCGGCGATAGCCATTATCATGGTAAGCTAATGATTTGGAAAAACACAGAACTAAACTTGGGTATAAACTATAAGAAATCGGGCGAGGGATTGTCCGGTTCATTTTAGATAACTGGGTGCTTCCAGGCTTATGGTAATGCCACGTACACACAACCAGTTTTTCCATCGGAATAAACTCTGACAGTTTTTCCGATGGAGTTCCGACAGAATTCCGCTCAATCGGTCTTGCCTACACACGATCACACCAAAGTCTGACCGTCTAGAACGCAGTGACGTACAACACGCATGACGGGACTAGAAAAAGGAAGTTCAATAGCCAGTAGCCAATAGCTGCCATCTCGTACTTGCTTCAGAGCATGCATCGTTTTTAGGTCCGTCGGAACACCATACAGCATTCCCGATAGGAATTGATTCCGCTGGAAATATTTAAAACATGTTCTATTTTCTAAGTCCGTCAGAATTTTCGAAAAAAAAAAGTCAGATGAGGCACACAAACGATCGGAATATCTGATGAAAAGATTCCGTCTGACTTTTTCTGCCGGAAAGTCCGACCGTGTGTACGCGGCATAGCAGTTTGGGGAAGGCCCTTTTCTGTTCCAGCATGACTGTGTCCATGATAATGAGTTTGGTGTGGAGGAACTCAAGTGAACTGCATAAGCCCTATAAGGGCTATAATCCAAGCTTTTGTCAAATAAAAGGCATGGGAAGTTGAGCACAGTTATGGGGGACAAGAACCAATGTCAATCAACAAGTAAATAAACACTATCTCTCTCTGAACAGTTCCGATGCACACTGCTGCTGTACGATCACCCTTTTAAAGAAAGAGAGCTGGGATAACCATTCTTCCAAATTATTGGCTGTCAGGACTCAACTGACTAGGGAGAAGGCTATGAAAGAATGATAGTTTTTTCTTGTTTGGTAGATTCTGTAAAGTTAACCACCTAAGCCCCCATACACACGGTCGGAAATTCCGACCCAAAAATCCGTCAGATTTTTTCAGACGGATTTTGTCCGACACTGGTGTTGCATACACACGGTCGGACAAAGTTGTCGGAAAATCCGATCATTCTGAATGTGGTGACGTTCATTGCGTACGACAGAACTACGTAGAGGCTAGTAGCCAATAGCTTTGGTCTCGTAATTTGATCTGAGCATGCGTGGCACTTTGTCCGTCGGAATTCTCTACATACGATCGGAAAAAGTCCGATCGGATTTTGTTGTCGGAAAATTTGAGAGCAGGATCTCAATTTTTTTCTGACGGAAAAAGTCTGATGTAGCCTACACACGGGCGGATTTTCCGACAACATGGTCCGATCGGACATTTTCCGTCGGAATTTCCGACCGTGTGTACGGGGCATAAGAGTTTCCTAAATTAGGGACGCTCCTGGGATTGCAAAACTGATAGGGCAACTATAAAAAAAAAAAAAAAAAAAAAACATAGAATTCATGTTTTTTTAGGCCCTGTTCACACCTGAGCAATTTTCAGCTTTATAGCTCCCAAACGCCCAACAAGCAAAATTCTATTCATTTCAATGGTCCCTGTTCACATATGCGTATTCTGTCGCCTGTAGTAAAATGCCTAAAGCTCAAAAAAGTACATTCGTTTGCATCCTGCCTGTGGCCAATTATGGCTCTCCTCGCTGCCGGCGCTGTGATTGGCCAAGCATGCTGGGTCACAGTGCATGCTTGGCCAATCATCAGCCAGCAATGGCGCAGTGCATTGTGGGCCGTTCTTATCACACAAATTTTTTATGTGAACGGCCCACAAAGTTCTGGTTTTGACGAACGGCCGATGTTTCGATTCGAACATGGGTTTGAATCGAACACCGGGCTCATCCCTAATCAAGAATAATATTATTATGTTTTTTTGTTTTTTTTTGTGCGTGTTACCACAACACCATTATCCACTAGTTTATAAGATCCAAGATACAACTATGTTGGTGTCCCTTGTCAATTTTACATTGTATTTTTTTTAAATGTAACTGCCGACTCCCAAACTGTCATTTGAATAAAACACAGAGCCAAGTATTATTCTATACATTTTTTTTTGTGCATTAAAAAAATAAAACAAATAAAATTTGACATTCTATCTGCCAATAGAACTTAACCAAAAAGTGCATTCTATGCATCCAAAAATATAGAAAATATACCAAATCAAATCATTATTCAACCAAGAAAATTATGTCAAAGCAATAACTCCAAGGCCAATAATAAATAACACGTTATCTCCTCCGATTCCGCAACATGGCTCGTTGACGAACAGCAGTGTTGCCAACCTACCAGATTGAAATTTACTGACACGGCACCCAAAATTTCCTGGCACAGCCAAATTTTTACTGGCATTTCCAAAAGTTACAAAATTACAGTTTTAAGTTCAAATGTTAGTATTTAGGCTACAAACAAGTACAATATGCAATTAGCAATGTGATTTAAGGTAGCTATTAGGGCAAAAAAACATATTTCTTATTTTATTTTCGATATAGTAAGTAAGTAGCTCAGGGACAGGACTCAGGAGGACGAGAAATTAGAATAGGAAGGCACACACACACATAAGGTTGACTCTCACAGTGACAATGACAGAAGTGTGCAGCAGCACAGATGATGCTGACTTCTCACCGGCACGACACGTCCCCCTCCTGAGTCACAGTGACAGTCTCTCTCCAAGCCTGGTGGTCCTTTCAGTCCACTCCAGTCTAAACAGCACTGACAGTCCGGCTCCCGACCTGCCCTGAAAAGTGTGAAGTGAAAAGTGCGAAAAGAAAAGCGAGAATCAACATTTACCAAACTTCTACTAACACGAAATTAGCAGAAGGAGCCCAAAGGGTGGCGCAATAGAGCTGAAAAAACACGTAGTACGTCACTACATTCGTAATTGTTGGCCAACAATTGTGTGCCGTGTGTATGCAAGACAAGTTTGGGCCAACGCCCCTCGGAAAAAATTCCACGGTTTTGTTGGCGGAAAGTCTGATCGCGTGTACGAGGCATAAGTCTCCCCAACGGGGAGATAGACAGAAATAAAAACTTACAGAGGTTCCAACTCTTTCACACCAAAACAAAAAAGTGTTTTTTGGCTATGCATTGCACTATAGGTTGTGCCTGCAAATTTTTCCACTAAAAGTTCCCAACTTCCAACTCTAATGCCGCGTACACACGGCCGGAATTTCCGATGGAAACAGTCCGATGGGAGCTTTTCATCGGATTTTCTGAATGTGTGTATGCTCATCAGTCTTTTTCTGTCGGCATTTCCGACGGACTTTAGATTGAGTGCATGTTCTTAATTTTTCAGACAGAAAAACTTTCAATTGGAAATTCCGATCGTGTGTATGCAATTCCGACACGCAAAATTCCGTCGCATGCTCGGAAACAATTGGACGCATGCTCGGAAGCATTAAACTTCCCTTTTATAGTGCCGTCGAACGTGTTGTATGTCGCGGTGTTATTGACCATCGAAATTTGGTGTGACGTGTGTAGGCAAGACAGTCGGAATTCCGACAGGGAAACCATCAGAGCTTTTTCCGACGAGAGCGGGTGGAGGCTCCTAGACATTAACACCGAAAAGGAGTCCCTTCACCCTGACGTAGCCTCCAGCACGCGGGTGGAGGCTCCTAGACAATAACACCGAAAAGAAGTCCCTTCACCCTGACGTAACCTCCAGCACGCGGCGAAGAGGTTCGCTATGAACCCATGGTAATGGTGAATTGATTAGATGTCTGCAAAATTTTCCCTATAGAATGTTTTCACCATTAACACTTTAAATTGCTTATGTAATATTGAGTCAGGTTCCCTTTAACCATGGCACCCCCACCGCATATGCCCCCCCCCCCCAAAAAAAAAAATCTAACCAGGTAAAAGCTTTCACCAGCATAAGGCAGAGCTTGTTTGTTGGCGAAGATGGAACAAGGTGCCATCTGGACCAAGCCATTGAAAAGTAACTTAATTTATAATGATAGTCTTCTTCATGCACTTGACAGCAGAGGTGTTTTGATTCTACATCTGAAGCGGGCCAAAACCTGACTATGAATTACTGGAATTGCAGGCCCCGAAAGTGTCTGAAATCTAGTTACAATACAAAAGACTTTAAAAATGAATCATTTCATGTCCCTGCAGCTTGGCAGGCTCATTACAGTGTAGTTTGCGTTGGTAGGTGGGCCACACTCCACTCTCCTCCTTCCACGCGGGCGAGATATTAATCCTCATTCTTGTTTCTCCAAACTGCAAGCAGCAGCTAGACAGATGTAATTAGTCTAAAACTCAAGTAGAAAACAGTCTGTATTATCCACGGATTATTATACCTGCGGATGCGGCTCCTCGCAACACATATTGGATTTTATACCCCTTCTCTCTCATTCGAAAATCCTGTCAGGACTCAAGTGGCTTAAACCTCCCAGACTAATGCAGTTTGAGATGTACCTTGTTTAACAATTTTCTCATCACTTCTCCTGCTAAGAGCAAATGTATTTTTAATTGCAGACAAACAGGAATCATGTGTTCCCCACACAGAAATGGTTGGAAAAAAAATATTTTTTTGTATATCTGGAAAGTTGGTGTATCATGGTATTTTATTTTACATAGTACTTATGTGCATATTTTTTCTGCCTTGATGGGAAAAACATACATATGTGCAGTTCCTCCACATTGAGAGCCAAAATATGAGCAGATTGACACAGAACGTATGTTAAAAATACAAGCTAAATATGGTATCCATGACCCGTTTTTGAAGGTAGTAAGGATTGCTGTAAATTAAACTATATAGGCAAAAGTTTTGGATGCCTGACCACACCTTCACCATATTGTCGAAAGTATTGAGTTGCCTGCCTTTACCTGCATATGAACTTTAATGGCATCCCAGTCTTAGTCCGTAGGGTTCAATATTGAGTTGGCCCACCCTTTGCAGCTATAACAGCGCCAATTCTTCTCGAAAGGCTATCCACATTTGTGAGGTCAGGCACTGATGTTGAACGAGAAGGCCTGGCTCGCAGTCTCTCATTCATCTCAAAGGTGTCCTATCGGGTTGAGGTCAGGACTTTGTGCAGGTCATTCAAGTTCCTCCACCCCAAACGAATGCATGGCAGTAAGATGGGTGGGCTTTAACACTGAATATAAGCGTCCCTGTGGCTCACTTTTCCAATGTGCTCCCAGCACAGTGGCCAGAGTTGTCACTGGTGTCCTCACTTTTCCAATGTGCTCCCAGCACAGTGGCCAGAGTTGTCACTAGTGTCCTGGTCTCTGTTTAATTCAGAAACCAGTGGGAGGGGTTCTTGATCATGTGATCACTGGCTGTCACAGAGGCCACATTATCAAGAGCCCAACTGTCACATTCCTGACTGTGGAGCCCGAGATGACAAGGGTGGGCACTTGCGCAATAACCCGTCCAAGCACCCCTGGCAGTGGAAAAGGGACTGCTTGGGAAGTGGAAATGCGCAGGTTCCAGGAAGCTGGAATTATGAACTTGAGGTTAGAAACACAGGAGTCCTTCTAGCAGCAGTATGGAGTCAAGTCACAAGCTACGTTCAGCGGCAGCCAGGCATACAGGTGCAGAATCAGGATCAAGTTCAAGGTCAGGAACAGGCAGGAGTTGGTCACATGCTGGCAGCAGGGTACCAAGTCTGAAGGCATAATCATGGTCAGAAGTCCAAGCCAATGTCAATAAGACAAGTGAGCAGCAGACAAAACAAGCGTGGGTGATAAAGAGAAATGTCAGACATAACCAAGTCCGGAATAAGGTAGTAGACTTGCAGGAACTTGGAATACAAGAACTGCAAATGGGTACTAACATTTATATGTAAAGTTGATCCGGGGAAAATCCTATTGCCTCTCGGGGGATCAGGAAGGAATTTTTTCCCCTGCTTTAGCAAATTGGTGTATGCTCTGCTGGGGTTTTTCGCCTTCCTCTGGATCAACTGTGGGTATAGAATTGGGTATATGGGATTGTATGTAATTTTTTTTTTTTTTTTTGTGGTTGAACTGGATGGACTTGTGTCTTTTTTCAACCTGACTAACTATGTAACTATGTAGAACTGAAGACAATCCAGTACTGAGGCTAGGCAGAACGTATGTTTAAGCAGGCGCTGGGCAGTGGGCACCAGGACCTGTGCCTGTCTGGTTAGTCTTCTATGCTTCCAACTCTGCACATGTGCACGAAGATGAGCACTCTTCGCACAGGGAATTAGTACTTGCTGAACAAGCTCCCTGCACCACTCCACTGGCTCCTGATCCTAAACAGAAATAATTGGCTACTGGTGACAGCTCAGTCATTGTGCTGGGAGTGCATATGCAACCTCTTAAAGGGTTGGCAAGGGTTTGATTAACCTGCACATCACATGGGTATGCTGGGGCATACCTACAAGATAACACATTATCATGTCTGTGTGGGAGACAAAACTGGAGCATGTGCAAGCAGGGGGCAATGCTGCAAAGAGCAGCCTAAAGAGTGTTGCCACATGGAGTGAGGAAGTCCAAGCTACTGGTGGGATCACCAGTTATTTACTAATTACTTATTACTTTATTACTTTAAAATGTATTACTTTACAACAAAAAAAAGAGCAGACAGAAACAGACATTTTTTGGAAGCCTAGAATTTGAGTTTCCTGACACTTTAATCTGTACCAGCAGAATATAGCCCCAAGAAAAAAGCAGCCTATGGTACCTTGAGTAAACATCTTTCTAATTAATTCGTGGTGTGAGGATTTGTGTGAGGATTAAAAATTTCACACAATTTTTTTTTTTTTTGTGATTAATTGCAATCAAGTTAATGAACTAGGTTATATGCGAGAGCACTCTGGAGGTCCCGCTGACTTCGATAATCCCACCACCTGTATTCAGCACAAGTCCTGATCCAGCTCACAACCTTCACTCTGCTAATTCGTAGCACGCTACATCCTGCCGATCTGCAAGCCAGCGTGCAAGTTGAGGATGGCGTCGGTGCAATGTGCTGCCCTTAAGTCTCTTTTCCCCTTAAAGCTCAGGCTTAATAATTAAATCACTCGTTATTTTGCAAATACAGAGCTGGGAGTTCTCAGCAGAGGAGATATGAAAATAAATTAAGCAAACACCTTGTACATAATCCTGGATGATGGTGCATACTGAAAACAGATCAGAATGTATAAATTATGTCAGTCTTATTTGCTTACGGCCACGATGGAAATGTCAGGTGAGACTAGCTACGTGGTTGGCTGCCATTAATCTTTGGTACCGGGAACTTAATGGGCTCGCTTAGTGTACTGAACATCCTTGACTAGACGAGAGAATATTAAGGAGAAATCATAATGTGTTTTATCAGAGTGCTATTGAGTTATTATTCCAGCGTTTAATTGAAAGTAATATTTACTTACCCCCCACTAACAATCCGCCCTGAGTGCACCCTTTTTTTAAGCCAATTAGAGCCTCAGGCTCTAATCACGTGCTTATAAAAAAAATAAAAAAAACATTGGAATCCATGCACCCGGCACCCTGCATGTAGATTAGGGGCCGGGGGCATGGATTAGGGGGGTGGCGCCCCTGAGCCCCGTATAGACGGGCTGCCACTGTGTTTCAGATTTCCATGACCATTTTATCATGTGTGATATATAGGCCTCTAGCGGCTGAAAGGCAATTCTGGCAAACTTTACCCTTGCGGTGGTGCCCCCAGCACTGTATGGGTAAGTCCAGAGGTATATGGCTAAAATGTAGTTACCCTATCCCTTGGTCGGGCAGGCTACAGCAGTTTCTCAGTGCTCTGGGCTGTTGGTGGGCTGTAAATGACCCCTCCTTCCCCGTATTGTACAAGGAGAGGTGAGCCTGCAACCAGGGTCCAAAGCTGGTTAGAGAGGATACTATGGGAGACCGGTCAGATGAATGGAGGGAGCCTACCGGAGCCAGGACATTAGTGTGCCTCTAGATTAAACAAGCATTTAACTATTGCAGTGTGTGTGTGTTTGTGTGTGTGGGGGGAGGGAGACTCAAGAATAGATTAAGTCTCATACCCATATTTTAGAGTTAAAGTGGTTGTAAAAACAGAATTTTTTTTTTACCTTCTTGCTGCATTCTACACAGTATGGTAAAAAACCTCTGCATGCAGCTCTCCCCGAAGCCCCCTAAATAATTACCTAAGCTCGATCTCAATCCAGCAATGTGCATGGGAGCCAAGGCTCTCTTCCTCTCCCTCCTCATTGGCTCCTGCTGCTGTCAATCACAGCCAGTGGAAAGGGAGTGGGAGGCGAGGCCAAGCCCCACTCTGTGTATCTTATGGGGGGAGGAGTCAGGACCGCCTACCGGGACCTGAGAAGAGGAGAATCAAGGCTGCCCTGTGCAAAACCATTGCACAGAGCAGGTAAGTATAAAATGTTTGTTATTTTAATAAACAAAAAACACAAAGTTTAGAATCACTTTAAAGCTAAACTCCATGCAGGTATAAAATTTACAGATTAAAAGCTCTGAAATAAATCAGTACATCATTAAATATATTTGTATTAAATGCAGATAATCTATGTACATGTCTAATCTAACAAATTCAATTTAAAGGGGTGTTTCACCTTACAATTTTTTTTTTTAAAAGTCAGCAGCTAAAAAAAAAGTAGCTGCTGACTTTTAATAAGTACACTTACCCTCCCAGGGCGCCCGCAATGTCGGTCGTGGAGAACGAGCTGTCCCTCGGCGATCCAGTTCCAGCACCGCCATCCTCAGTAAGGGAAACAGCTTCACGTTTCCTACTGCGCATGCGCGACTCTAATTTGTGAATGGGGAACGCGATGTGTTGTGGGACAACCCATAACACACCGCGCCCCATTCACCAGAAGACGGAAGAAGAGAACATCACCGCGGCGCTGGAGGAGGCAGATTAGGACGATCTGCCTAGCAACAGCCATTCTGGTAAGTAAAAAAAAAAAATTGTTTTTTTTTTTCATTTTAACTAAATTTTTTTACGTTTTTTTTTTCAGGGTGTCCCACCACTTTAACTAATTTTGAGTTAATTTTGAGTCCAATGTTATTCCACAGTAGCGCAACGAGCAAATAAAATACCATCAGAAAAAAGCTTCAAAAATGCTTTAAACGTGATCAAATAAAGGAGATGGTTGCTTCTGCTAATTTTTCTGGATTCTATTTTATTGTATATATCAATTGTTTTTTTAATTTTGTGAATTTTATATTCCTATTTTTTATTTCTATATTTGGTGTTGTTAGTATAATGCAACAATTTTAATAGTTACATTTTAAATTAACTTTTTATTATATGCTGAATAATATGATATATGAGCTCACATTGTAACTTTTTCCATGACTGTGTTTCATTTAATTAACAGGGGTATATTTGTTTTTAACATCATTTTGTAACAGGAGGATTGTTATAAACCACCCTGTAGATTGATGTATTGTTTTAATTGGCATCTTAAATGCACAGACGGCATGCTGCCATACTTCCTGACTAGTGTGACTGTGGCCCCTATGAGGTTAATGACACAATTGGATGGATAGGGGTGTAGTCTGTGTTTACGAGGCAGCCTTGACATTATTATTGCAGTCGTGTTGATGCAAAAGTAGCGCTGGAAAGGGTTAATAAAACAGAGCTGAAGCACTGATAAGCTAAGTTGCCGTCCAGTCACCCCCTGTGACGAAGTCAGAAGTGACGAAACACGTAGGGTGTGACTACACGGCAACCGAAAATAAGGCATCGGCACTGCGAGAATGAGTGCCGTCTCCTCTGCAGTCGGAAGCCAGCATGGAGGTGGTAAGATGGTTAGGGAATGCTACAGTTCTTGGTTTCTTGGTATAATGCTTGGTGCAAGATGTTTTACATGCAAGTGAAATAAGAACGTTTTAAATAAATTACATAGTGAGGGAAATATTACACTAGTGGAGCCCTACTTTGCTTTTTTTTTTTCTACATACCCCTAGATAAGAGCTTACGTCATAAGAGGGGTAAAAAAGTGGATTGGCTTACTATGAAAGGAGTCATCATAGATTAATAAGTGTGTTAGCCCACTCAGGAGAATGGGGGGCAAGTGGATCTGGTGAGTTCCCATCCTTTGGGAGAAGGGCTAATTGTCACACAGCATTGGTGGATTTTGTGGTGGTTCATCATCAGCTGGACATCAGTGTCCTTTTATATACATAAAGGACTTTTATGTGGAATTTCTTTTTTCTTTTTTTTTATTATGGTATTTTATTTACTCGTTGCACTACTATGGAATAACATTTAACTCAAAATTAGTTGAATTTCACTTAGGGTTAGGGGTTGGGTTTAGGGTTAGGGGGGTTAGGGTTTTCCCTTGTAGGTCAAGGTCAGGACTTAGGGATAGGGTTAAGGATCTCCCTCAAAGGGCAAAGGTCAGGAGGTGTGTCCTCAAATATCAACGGTCAGGAGGTGTGGCTTCCCTCCATCTAAGTGTGCTTGCCAACTAAACTAAAATTTATAGATAGTATCGATTATACTTTATATGCTAAGTGGCAGCACAATATTTGGTGTTTGTTATATATTTAATGCGCGGGGGAATAGACACATGATCTATGTACCTGAATTTAATTTGGTATCATCTTCCTGCAATGCATGCACACCAGAGCTCAAAGAGGGAGAAGCAGCACATGGAGCCAGTCAGGTATGTTGCATTGCAAGGAGCATGCTAATAGAAGGAGAGAGAAGAGAGGAGGAGAGATGAGCTCATCTCATCAGTGTGATGCTTCTCCTTTTACTGTCCAGTCACAGGCGGTGGGAGATAAAAGGCCTGCAATTGAAGGTAAAACTGCAACATAGAAAGATCAGATCCCCTTATATATGTTTTTGTTTCCTGTGTATTAGGCTGTTTGCCTTGGAATTTGTCTTTAATAGGGAGAGTATATTTCTTAAACGTGACCAGCCTTCTTTTCGCACTTATACAACAAACATATTATTAACCATAATTTTATCAAATGGAAATCTTTTATTAATGTGCCAAGATGAAACGGCCAATAGGCCCTAATTACATGAACAAATAACAAACAATAACAAAAAAGCTTAAGAGCAACATTGTTGCGGGCCCCGCTTATTTTTTCAACTTCTATTTATCTCTTGAATATATTTGGCACTGGTCCATAATTACCTATTGTTATTGAAATGTGCCTAAATTACAGTTCTGTAATGTTCCAAATAGCAAGCGTAACTGGTTTTACAGTATCTAAAACCAAAACTTTTTTTTTTTTAAGAGTAGGGTAGAAAGGAATCATTTGGCCATCTATGTGTTATGGAAAATTGTACCTTATTTCTTGTCATGGAAACACAAGGGAAGGGAGAAAGAATCAAAGGAAACTGCCACTCAAAACCCCAAATCCACCCATCTCTGTGGTTTCAGGTTCCTGTCGATGGAGCTTATCAACGCTCCCCACATGAAATAAACAACTCAGCCACTCTCCAATGACATCATTTTTCACAAAGCTTTAGACCGCTTTTACACAAGGCAGAATCAGCTTTGCTCAGCAGGGGATCTGTCCGGCGATCCCCTGCTGAGTAGAGTAAAGCAGGCGGATGACTCTGTTTCTGTAGAGTGGACATGGATACAGCCTGATGTGCTCTTTGGTGGGGTCTTGTGTAAACGGACCGGTGTTCTGCCAAAAACTGTCTCCTCATCAGATAGTGTCCGCCCCGTACTGCGCAGGCGCAGCGCTTGTGCAGTACGGAGGACAAGGAGACACCGAAAGTCTCCGAAGATGAACGGCGCGTGCGCACTGAGTTCAGGTTCAAGCCCCACCATCCAAGTGGACATACGGTAGCACTTAGCAACAAGGCCCCTCTCGGGCTCGCTTCGTTCGCCACACTTGGGGCACAGCCTCGCTTCGCTCTGCAATTTTTTATTCTAACTCTATGTCCACTTGGATGGTGATGCTTGAACCTGGACTCAGGCGCCATTCATCTTCGGAGACTTTCGGCATCTCCTAGTCCTCCGTACTGCGCAAGCGCTGTACAGGGCGGATACTATCCGACGGGGAATAGTATTCAACACAACACTGGCTGCCCTCTAATGTGATACTCCTAGATGAAGAGGAACAGATCCTCTTGGAATTTTTTTTGATCAGGTTGAAGGTAGGCGGGTGTAAATAGACACAAGTCCATTTACCCCCGCCAATCCATAGGAATCCATGGACCATCCTAACAGGTACACCTGATTGGATTGCCTATGTGAAAGGGGCTCTTATTATTCCATTTCTAGATCACAGAAGATTCTGCCCAGAGTGAGGCTTAATCTGGGTGGACTCTTCTGTGATCTACATAGTTCTGGAATAGTAAACTTTGTAAAGACTGATGTCAGTGGAATGTGGCCAACTTGTTTGTTTATACTTGGAAGGGAAAAAAAGTTGAAAGTTGATTCTGATGGATCTACATTAAAGTGGTTGTATACCCGTTTGCACTTTTTTTTTTTTCTAAACTACCTGCAAGAGAAAGTCATAATGAGCTAGTATGACTAGCATACTAGCTCATTATGCATCACTTACCTTAGATCGGGGCCCCCGACGCCGTCTTCTTCTCCCCCTCCAGCCGCAGCATCACTCTTCCGGGTATCGCCGCTTCGGCCAATCACAGCAGCGAAGACGTTGCTCCGCGCACGCGCGGGGGGCACTTCAACTGCGGCTCACCGCAGTTGGGAATGGGGATTAACCCGTTCAATGCACCGTTGTCTACGGCGCGCATGCGCTGTAGACAACGTTGTAATCCGTTCTTTGCAAATATGCCTGCACGGTTTAGGAGATATTTCTTGTACCTACAGGTAAACCTTAATCTAGGCTTACCTGTAGGTGCAAGTTGCAATTTAGGGTATACGACCACTTTAACCACTTCAGCCCCGGACCAATTGGCAGCCAAAGGACCGGGCCCCTTTTTGCGATTCGGCACTGCGTCGCTTTAACTGACAATTGCGCGGTCGTGCGACGTGGCTCCAAAACAAAATTGGCGTCCTTTTTTTCCCACAAATAGAGCTTTCTTTTGGTGGTATTTGATCGCCCCTGCGTTTTTTATTTTTTGCGCTATAAACAAAAATAGAGCGACAATTTTGAAAACAATGCAATATTTTTTGCTTTTTGCTATAATAAATATCCCCAAAAAATATATATAAAAAAAAATTTTTTTTTCCTCAGTTTAGGCCAATACGTATTCTTCTACATATTTTTGGTAAAAAAAAATTGCAATTAGCGATTATTGATTGGTTTGCGCAAAAGTTATAGCGTTTACAAAATAGGGGATAGTTTTATAGCATTTTTATTAATATTTTTTTTTTTACTAGTAATGGCGGCGATCAGCGATTTTTATTGTGACTGCGACATTATGGCGGACACATCGGACATTTTTGACACATTTTTGGGACCATTGTCATTTATACAGCAATCAATGCTATTTAAATGCATTGATTCCTGTATAAATGACAGTTGTAGTGAAGGGGTTAACCACTAGGGGGAGGGGAGGGGTTATGGGCTGTGACGTGTGTGTTTTTTTTTACATTAGGGGGCGGGGCTGACGTCTGACGTCATTGATCGGCTTTCCCGATGACCGGGAACAGCCAATCAATGACAGGCAGAGTAGGAAGCGCGGGGAGAGGTTTGTTTACACATACCTCTTCCCGTTCTTCAGCTCCGTGACCCGATCGCGGGACACCAGCGGCGATCGGGTCTGCTGGTCCCGCGGCCGGGGTCACGGAGCTCCCGACCGGGTCGCAAGCGCGCCGCTGGCGGCGCGCGCGTGACCCACAGGCAGGCAAATGCACGATCACGTACAGATACGTGATTTTGCCTGCCCGTGCCATTCTGCTGACGTATATATGCAGTGGGCGGTCGGGAAGCGGTTAAAGTGTTATTTCTTTCAAAGAAGCAGATCTGTGGTATTTAAGCAGGGCTTTTTTTCAGGGGGAACTTGATGGAACTCAGTTCCACCACCTCTGGCTCAGACCCTTTGGTGCCTACTCACCACAATCACTTGTAAACACAGACATCTGGTTTCCGTGTTTACAAGTGACAGCTCTGCCCCTTTAAGACCCTTCTACTGTTTGTGAAATATGACCACACCCACTATTTGATGTGATTTGGAGGGTGTGTGGGGGGGAGGGGTTTTTGGGGGGTCATGTTTGAGTTCCAGCACCTATTGTTTGGGAAAAAAAGCCCTGGGTATAAGACCACTTACAAGTCCACTTGTAGTATAAGTAGACCCTATTCTGGTCCTAGGCCGCTAAATGTCTGATAGCGGGAAAGAAAGCACTCGCCAGATGGTAAATTCTAAGGTGTACAAAAAGTTTAAAAAATGTCATCTCACTTGAAGGCCTTTGTGAAACATTTAATGGTTAAGAGCATCAAATACAGCCAACACATTTTGGGGGAAAAAAAAGTCTCCCCCCTACTTCAGAGCTTAAGCAGTCAGTGTTAATGGAATCACAACAGAATGCCCGATTGGTTAAGGCTTGCTGAAGATTGAGGTCTTCAGACAGCCCTATAGGCAGCCGTTTCAAAAAGGCTTTCAAATGAGATGAGCTTTTTTTTTTTTACTAGAGGCTCCTCAGTACACCCCTTAAGATTCTCCAAACTTATGAAAATTCCCTTTGACATAGCAAGTGTCCTTTTTTTAATAGTTACCTTCTATGTCTTTCTTCTCTGGTGAAATTTTAGATTTTTCCATCCGGGTAAGGTATGCTGGTGGGAAAATTTCCCTTTGTGCCCAAAACCGAAGTATTCATTATTTTATCTATACTTTCCCAAAAAATGGCAACCGTGTTTCAGACAAGCAATATAAACATGCTGCCTCTTGTGGCTTGAGCAGCTTTGGGTGCATAGGGGCTGCACAATTTTTACACTCTTCACACCTCAGCAGCCAACAAGTATCATGAGGAGGATGAGAAGGCAATCTGACCTCTCCAGTGCCATAATTACCTTCCCATTCTGCTTTCTCAATATTGGCTACAGCTCTTGTAAATATCCTGGTACTTTGGGGTGCAAACTTTTAGCTATAATGTGTATCACTTCTCTTGATGTTTCACCGCCTCCCACAATTACTTGCCTCCCCATGCTCTGTTGGCCAAAGCCTTGAGTAGAAAACGCCTTGAGACCATCTGTGTCACAGCTAACAGAGGACTAAGGATGTTCCCCCTATCCACACGTGACTGTGTTCGGGCCTGGTGATTGGTCACACCAGTTCCAAACACTGCTTTGCATTATTACTGAAAGTATAGGGTACTTCTGCAGGCTCCAGCAGGAAAATGGTTGAACAAGGCAGTGTGGGAAAGTTAAGTATCAGTCGGAGGAAGGGTGACTTATCAATAGGGCCATTCACATTTACTTTAAAATTTAACTCTGGGCCCCTTAAAAATAGTTGTCCTTGCAGTACCAATTTTTTTGCCATATTACAGTATGTTCTTAGTTTTCATGGTTGAACACTGCACTAACATTCTTTTCTTAGTCTTCCAGGTTGAGTACAACCTGGAAGACTAAGAAAAGAATGTTAGTGCAGGGCTTCATAGCCTCACCCTCTAATCACTTACTGTATATAGATCCATGTTATTAAGTTAGGAGAAGACTTAATAGGAAGAGGACCCAGTGCAATCAGAACACATCAGAAGAAGGAAAGGGAAAAAAAAGCACAAAATACTAGACATGCAGTGCACACTGAAATATTTTGTTTCGGAATTTCGAAAAATTTAGGTACTCCTGAAATTCGTATTTATTTATTTTGTTTAGTTAAAAAATGCATTCGTGTGAAAATCCAAAATAATTAAGGTTGATTCTGTCATTGAAGTCTTATGGTGTCTGTTGAATGTTCTAAGAAGATTCGACGGAGCAGCTAAACTGTACGACGCCGCAATCGTACATTTCTGGTCAAATGTTCCGCCTACAAGCTATAGTAGAATTCTAATGTTGTATGACACTAGTAATAATTATATTTATTAATTATTATTACTATTCAACCAACATTAGAATTCTTCTATAACCTATGGGCGGAGCATTTGACCATAAATGTCCGCTCGCGGCAACTGCTTCGTCGAATCTTCATGTCGAATCTTCATGTTGAATCTTCATGTCGAATCTTTGCTCTCTATGTCGAATAATCTTGGACTAATAGAGTTAGGTTATGTACATTTGACCTTTTTTGCTATTGTCTCTATAATGAATCTTTTCTCTCTATGTCAAATCCTTTCTCTCTATGTAGAATAATCTTGAACTAATAGAGCTAAGGTTAGGCACATTCGACCACAGGTTCCATGGACACAGATCGCTATTGTCAGCGTCATATCGGATCTCCTATCTATATCGAACTGTTGTCAAAACGAAAATAAAGCATTTGTTTATGTCGGATCTTTCGGTTTTTGGATTTTGCGCGTTCGTTATGGTTTGTTAAAACGATAACGAAAATACCCGAAATTCAGATGAAAATGCATTCAGACGAAAACAAATGCACACGTCTACAAAATACTGCTGGCGGGAGGTTCAAGGATGGCCACTGGAAGGAGGGATCCTGGAATTGGGCTTTACACCTTTGCAGAGAAATATGTATATACGATATTGCAGAGTACATTATCCATTGTATGCATGTGACTCCTATTTGTAAAATTACTTTTCAATTTGAAATTGGAATTTCATTCACCTTTTCCCCTGTATAACACACCTTTCTATTTTATTTCTTGGAACGTTTGAACACTTTCTCTCTTCTTATGGCAAGTTTGCTTGAGTAATTTCCAGGTCCATGCTCCAGTAATCTTAAGCAACTTTCTTCCCGCCTGCGCTGGAGACAGCGCATCTGGGAAGTGCGCGTTAATGCTTTTTCAGACCGCGCTGCCATTAGTCGAGCTAAAAGGTGGCTTACGTTTCTGCTTGAGGAGACGCATCTAATTTTCAGCTTTCAAAATATAATTATACATCCGCAAACAGCCCTCTCCGCGCTCCCGGTTCCATTGGCACCAGTCACCTACTGGAAGACTGCTTCCTGGAGCGGAAACCGATTAACCCCTTCTTTTCCGATCCAGGTAAGCATCAATTAATTGCAGCGTTTGTTAAATGAGCCTGCTTGATTTCATCCTTAAGTGGGATGGATGACAAGGACTGCACGGTGAATGATTTGCATGTTTGATTTCTAATTTTGTGGAATGACAGATATGTATTAGTCACCGAAGCAGAATTACTTGGTATGAAAGTGGTTAAAAATAAGCTAATAAGAATCCATTCGGGTTTACATTACATTAAAAAGGTTTCTCAGAGCCAGAGGCATTTCTTCAAATGTTACATTTAGTGAGAAAATTAAGCTGGAAAAATTGGATTTTTTTCCAGTAATTTCACCGCATGCACATAAGCATAGTCCATAGACATGAAAGGAAAGCTGTGGAACAGCAGGCAAAGGAATACATGTCTGACAGTCTGTAGAATCCTTATGCCGCGTACACAAGAGCGGACTTTTTAACGGACTAGGTCCAACGGTCTTTCCGACGGACTTTCGACGGAGTTCCGACTGACTTTTCGAAGGAACGGACTTGGCCACACACAGTCACACTAAATTCTGACGGATTTGAACGTGATGACGTACGACCGGACTAGAATAAGGAAGTTCATAGCCAGTAGCCAATAGCTGCCCTAGCGTCGTTGTTTGTCCGTCGGACTAGCACACAGACAAGCGGATTTTTTTTATAGAAACTGGGTCCAGCGCAGTTCCGTCGGGAAAATTTAAGACATGTTCTATTTCTAAAGTCTGTCGGATTTTTTGACAGCAAAAGTCCGATGGAGCCCACACACAATCGAATTGTCTGATGGATTTATTCCGTCAGACCCTTGCTGTCGAAAAGTCCTCTCGTGTGTACGCGACATTACTCAACCAGCTTTCCATGGACATCTAGGGCTCCACCGGAGGTTGCTAGTGGTTCCTTGGTGGACTGATCTTCTACCTTCACTGACCAGCATGTAACAGGGGAAATCTCCCACTGACTTCCAATGTGTGGTGTCATTTATACGCTGACTGCCAATGTAAGGGGGAATACACTTACCTGAACTACAAGGGTGAACTTTTCTACTGTCTACCAGTATATAAGGGCCCTTCTCCACTGAACATCAATGTAAGGGGACATTTTACAGGCCACCAATTATAGGGAGCATTACACCAATATTCAGTGTAAGGGGACTCTTTTCTACTGATTACCAATTTAGGCACTTCACCACTGACCACCAAAGTAAGGAAGGAACTTTACTACTGACCTCCAATGTAATGGAGAACTTCCCTAATGCCCCCTATAGCGAGGTAACACTTCATCATTGACCACCAACATACTAAGGCACTTTACTTGCCACCAATAAAAGGGTGCAGTACATTGATCTACAATGTGAGGTGAAATTTTTTCCCTGACCACCAGTGTAAAAGGTTAATGCACCGGTCAGAAACTTAAGGAGGCACTACACCACTTACCATCAATGCAAAGGGGTACTTCCCCACTGACCACTAATGTAAAGAGGCCTTACACTGACCAGGAAGCATCTCTCCATTGACCACCAATGTCTATTTGTTGCTGGTCTTGGTAAGTTCAGTGAATAGTATATACCGTATATAATCGAGTATAAGCCGAGTTTTTCAGCACATTTTTTTTGTGCTGAAAATGCCCCCCTCGGCTTATACTGGAGTCAAGCACTTTTCTGCAGCAGAGAATGACATTTTCCGACCCGACTTTGGGGCCCCGTATCTCGGGGCCACTTGGTGCTAGGAACCCCAAATTTGGTGTGCAAACCCAGTGGAACAAGCAACAAAAAATTTCACCTAGCAGCAAGTGGCCCCCGAAAATTTCATTCTCTGCAGCAGAAAAGTGTTTGACATTTTCCGAACCGACTTTGGGGGCCCCGTATCTCGGCCCCAAAGTCGTTGGATATGTTGTAGTGCTAGTTCCACTGGGTTTGCACACCAAATTTGGGGTTCCTAGCACCAAATGACCCCGAGATATGGGGCCCCAAAGTCGGTCAACTGTGTCCATCTGCAGCAATGTAATTTCGGGACCCTTTGGGTCCAGAGACCCCAAATTTGGCTGAAGCTAGGGGGCATTTAGGAACCCTTAACTACCAAGTTTGAAGTTCGGGGGACCTATGGCTGCAAATGGGCACAGTGAGGCTGAAAATGGGCATTGTTGACCCACTTTTCCACCTACAGTAGCTGCGCATTTCTCACCCTAGGCTTATACTCGAGTCAATAAGTTTTCCCAGTTTTTTGTGGTAAAATTAGGTGCCTCGGCTTATATTCGGTTCGGCTTATACTCGAGTATATACGGTACACTGCTCAAAATTAAAATTAAAGGAACACTTTTTAATCAGAGTATAGCATCAAGTAAATTAGACTCCTGGGATATTGATCTGATCAGTTAAGTAGCAGAGGGGGTTGTTAATCAGTTTCAGCTGCTTTGGTGTTAATGAAATTAACAACAGGTGTACTAGATGGGCGACAATGAGATGACCTCCAAAACAGAAATGGTTTTACACTAGTTTTGCATTTGGCTAGGGTCATTGTCACTACTGGTAGCATGAGGAGATACCTGGACACCATAGAGGTTGTACAGGCAGTCCAACTCCTCCAGGATGGTACATTAATACGTGCCATTGCCAGAAGGTTTGCGGTGTCTCCCAGCACAGTCTCAAGAGCATGGAGGACATTCCAGGAGACAGGCAGTTAATCTAGGAGAGCTTGGCAGGGCCGTAGAAGGTCCTTAACCCATCAGCAGGACCGGTCTGCTCCTTTGTGCACTGCCAGAGCCCTACAAAATGAGCTCCAGCAAGCCCCTGGTGTGAATGTCTCTGACCAAACAATCAGAAACAGACTTCATGAGGGTGGCCTGAGGGCCCAACATCCTCTAGTGGGCCCTGTGCTCACTGTCTGGCATGGTGGAGCTTGATTAGCATCTGCATGTTGAACACCAGAATAGGCAGGTCCGCCACTGGCGCCCTGTGCTTTTCACAGATGAGAGCAAGTTCACCCTGAACACATGTGAGAGACATGGAAGGGTCTGGAGAAGCCATGGAGAATGTTATGCTGCCTGTAACATCGTTACCGTATCCTGATCAGTCCAGGGTGCATTCCAACCCTCAGTTTCAGCTCTCCTCCACAACACCACCATCTTGCCGGCCTCGAGAGTATACAGAGCGGCCAGGAGGGCTCCCCATGCTAGCAAGTGCCATGGATGTCTCCCTAGGCTAACCCCACAGATGTGCCTGTGATTCCTTACCTAAATGTGAGTTCATATGTACTGTATTCACCTATATAAAGTTTTAACAGTCTGCACTCAGAAGCGCCTGCATTTCGTTCTTTCTTACATATCCTGGAGATGGCTTCTGTTTCCCTGCAATAAGGCTGACCTGATACATTGAACTCTTCATCCTATTCTCACACTTGCTGCATTGCAGCTGTCTGTTAAAAGACTGCACAAACTTTTCAGTGCAATAGGATCTGTTTAAGACATTGCGCCTATTTTTTGTTTTGTAACATCAATCATCGACCGATTTGATCAGTGATGGTCTGGGGAGGCATATCCATGGAGGGATGCACAGACCTCTACAGGCTAGACAATGGCACCTTGACTGCCATTTGGTATCAGAATGAAATCCTTGGACTCATTGTCAGACCATATGCTGGTGCACTGGTTCCTGGGTTCCTCCTGGTGCACAACAATGCCCAGCCTCATGTGGCGAGAGTATGCAACCACACTGACCTAAATCCAATAGAATACCTCTGGAACATTATGTTTTGGTCCATCCAACGCCGCCAGCTCGCACCTCAGTCTGTTCAGGAGCTCAGTGATGCCCCTGGTCCAGATCTGGGAGGAAATACCCCAGGACACCTTCCAACGTCTCATTAGGAGCATCCCCCGACATTGTCAGGCATGCATACAAGCACGTGGGGGGGCCATACAAACTACTGAGTACCATTTTGAGTTGCTCCACTCAAATTTCAGCAAAATGGAATAGCCTGCTGCATAATTTGTTCACTTTGATTTTTGGGGTGTCTTTGAATTCAGCCATCTGTAGGTTGATAATTTTCATTCCCATCAAATGATGTGCCATCCTTTCATTTCCAGTGATGTAACAATTGTGATTAAAGTAAACGACGTTACGTAACGCCGTTACTTTAGAGGGTAACGAGTAATCTAACTGATTACTCTTCCACTCGCGGTAACGCCGTTCCCATTACTGGGGCGGCGTTACCGCAATTACTCGCCACGATCCCCGGAGCCGCCCGCGGCCTCGGCCTTAGGAAAGGCCGCAGCTTCGGTCTAGCTCCGGAGCGGCGGCCATCTTGGTGCACCTGTCGGCCGCGGCTCCGGCCTAGCGGGGCCAAGCGGCGGCCATCTTGGTGCACCCGTCGGCCGTTTACAATGTGATTGCTCCTTCAAATGATGGAGCGATCACTTGTAAACAAACCGGCGCCAATACTCTGCAACACCCTGCTAATACTCTGCAATATCCTGTCAATACTCTGCAATACCCTGCCAATACTCTGCAATACCCTGCCAATACTCTGCCATACCCAGCCATACCCAGTCATATTCTGCCATACTCTGCCATACTCTGCAATACTCGGTAATACCCAGCCATACTCTGCAATACACGGTAATACCCAGCCATACTCGGTGATACCCAGCCGTACCCAGCCATGCTCAGTCCATATTACAGTTGGGGAGATTGTGGATATTACAGTGGGGGAGATTGTGGATATTACAGTGGGGGCTTTATGGTGGTGGAATTTTCACAGGCTTTTGCAAATTCAATTATTATTTGCTGATCCGAAAAATGATCCAATCCATGACTCCAGGCAACGATCCGATCCGTGAGTTTGGGGGGGGACAGATGTACAGAGGGGGAACAGATATATGTGTTTGGGGGGGGGGGACAGACGTGTAGTGGGGTACAGAGGGGGAACAGATATATGTGTTGGGGGGAACAGACGTGCAGGGGGGTGCAGAGGGAAAATCGACGTGCAGGGGGGAACGCGCCCCTTGCTTACAGTAATACTAGACCCGCCCCTAAGAATATTAAAAAAAAAAAGTCACAGTTACTTTGCTGAGTAACTAATTACTTGTCCAAAGTAGTAACTGAGTTACTAACTCAATTACTTTTTTGGCAGAAGTAATTTGTAACTTAACTAATTACTTTTTTAAAGTAAGATGACCAACACTGTTCATTTCTAACACATTACCCAGTCCATATCAGTATAGATATCCAGCATGATATTTTTGCCCATTGAGATCTGATGTGTTTTTAAAGTGTTCCTTTGATTTTTTTTAAACAGTGCATAATATTTTTAGCAGGAATTCCCTGAGATATAAAATTTTTTCAAGGGCTCTTCCAGGGTAAAAAGGGTAAGAAAAGATGGTCTGTAAACCCCTAAAACAGCCTGTGAAATTCTCATTTAAAGAGGTTGTAAGCCCAGATAAAAAAACAAAAAAAACAAAAACCCTGTAAGACAAAGGCATAATGAGTTAGTATACATCGCATACTAGCTCATTATGAAATGCTTACCTTAGAATGAGGACCTGCAGCAGCGCCTGCACACTGCTGACACGGCCAACATCTTCCCCAGTGTTTCTTCTGGGTTCCGGTGTCGATCCCGCGACAATGTCACTCCCACCCATGCGCACGGGAGCCGCCGGTCACGGCACGGGCGGCCGATGACATAATCGGCACAGTATACAGCATATATGTCCTAAATGGTGCAAGTTTAGGAGATATTTACAGTACCTATAGGTAAGCCTTATTATAGGCTTACCAATCGGTACAAACACACAATGGGAGTTTACTTCCTCTTTAAAGCCTAACTCCAGACAAAAGTAAATACTTTTGTCGGCTTCTCCTTATTCTTCCTCTCTTTTTGGTCTGATGTATAAACCTCCATAACAAAATGCATTAGTTAGCGACCATAATGGTTTTATTAAATGTGACATTTTATCCAACCTCTAAATGATTGCATTTGTTATTTTTGAGAAGCCAGCATAAAGGAAACCTATCTGATAACAAGCACTTAAGGCTACGTTCACACTGCTGTACGGAGCGGCTCACAGCAGGGATGTGGTGCGTCCCCGTTCACCATGAACCCAGCCTTAAGGTTTAACCAATCATTTTTTGAAATGTAATTATGGTCTTCATAATGTGATGCATGGCAGGTGTGTGTCTTTTGTCTACATACTTTGTGCTAAAAGGTGACCTTGGTTCTCAACCCAGAGAGTTGGGAGGTAGTTCTTGTGGTCCATCCCCAGGTTGCCCAATATCACACGCTGTGTCACCAATCTATGCATTGGGTCAAGATGGGTCAACTGGCTTGCTCAAGGTGAGTCTTATAACGCGTACACACGATCGGAATTCTCGTCGGAAAAAGCTCTGATGGTTTTCCCCTCGGAATGCTGACGGAATTTCGCTCAAACTGTCTTGCCTACACACGGTCACACCGAATTCCGACGGTCAATAACACAGCGACATACAACACGTTTGACGGCAATATAAAATGGAAGTTTAATGCTTCTGAGCATGCGTCGAATTGTTTCCGAGCATGCGTCGGAATTGCATACACACGATCGAAAAATCCGATAGAAAGGTTTTCCGTCCGAAAAATTAGGAACAGGTTCTCAATCCAAAGTCCGTCAGGAATGCCGACAGAAAAAGACAGATGGGCATACATACGGTAGGAAAATCCGATGAAAAGCTCCCATCGGACTGTTTCCATCGGAAATTCTGACCGTGTGTACGCGGCATTAGTGACAAAGGGGGGTGCACAGGTAGAATGAGGTTGTGGGCAGCAGATTTTGGCTAATACCTGACCTGCCTAGTTGAACTTGACACCTTCCAGTAATTAGGGAACAGATGGTAAGGCCTCATGCACACTTGGCATTTTTACAGGTTTTTGGCTTCAGGTGTTTTTTTCTGCAGCCAGTAAATGCCCCAGCATGTTATCCTATGTGCCCATGCACACATGGGCTGTTACCAGCGTTTTTTGGCAGGGGCGTTTTCTGGTGGGTTTTATGTATTTCAGCTGTAAAAACGCTCTAACTCTGATAAAAGCTTAAAAACGCTGAAAAACGCGGCTATTCAGCGTTTATCAGCATTTTTGAGCCATAAGCTTTTGTGGGAGTTTTGTCCGAAACTGGTGTTGCATACACACGGTCGGACAAAGTTGTCGTAAAATCCAAACGTTCAGAACGTGGTGATATTCATCGCGTACTACGGAACTACGTAGAGGCTAGTAGCCAATAGCTTTGGTCTCGTAATTTGATCTGAGCCTGCATGGCACTTTGTCCGTCGGAATTCCATACACACGATCGGAAAAAGTCTGATCGGATTTTGATGTCGGAAAGTTTGAGATCCTGCTCTCAAATTTTTTCCGTCGGAAATTCCGACTGAAAAAGCCCGCTGGAACCCACACACGATCAAATTTTTTCCGATAACATAATCCAATCAGACTTTTTCCATCGGAATATCCGGCCGTGTGTACGGGGCATTAGGGCAGTGATGGCAAACCTTGGCACCCCAGATGTTTTGAAACTACATTCCCCATGATGCTCAACTACACGGCATGAGCTCATGGGAAACATGAGCACATGAGCATCGTGGGAAATGTAGTTCCAAAACATCTGGGGTGCCAAGGTTCGCCATCACTGTGTTAGGGCTTTAACATGTATAAAGAGAGTACTAGAAATACTATTCATTTGAGTCAAGCTAATTAATATAAATGTGAAAATCTATAAATTATGTAAAATTGTAAGCTGTTGAAAAAAAAAAAAAAAAAATATTATACAAAAGCAATAAATTGTATAAAATGTTAAATGATTTTAAGGATTAGGTAGAAGGATTGTTTGCAGTTTGCCTCCTCTGTTCCTGTTGAGTGAGTGTGTTTAATCCTTAGATGACGCACCGAGCGCTGGGTGTTTGTGATTTATGTTATTTGTACAAATTTTTTGTAATAACATCAGTTATATACATAATTAATATGTATAGTATAGTGTGATAAAAAAAAGGGAATACAATAGGACAAATGGGTATTAAGAATATGAATGTGGTGTCCCCATAACTCCCCAGCTGTACTAGGGGTTTAGTTCAAGGTACAAACATGCCTTGGTGAGTGTTATGCTTTTGACCAGTATCAACAGAAGATAACCTCAAGAGTACAGTGTGTAAGCCCTAATAGACATGTGCACAACAAAAAAATGTGTTTATTTTCATTTTTTTTTTTCGTTTCCGAAAAAAAAAATTGTTTATTTTAGTTTCGTTTTTTTTGTTTCCGTTGATTCGTAACGATTCGTACATTCGTAAGTCGTCGGTGTTCGTATTCGTAACGATTCGTACATTCGTAAGTCGTCGGTGTTCGTATTCGTAACGATTCGTACATTCGTAAGTCGTCGGTGTTCGTATTCGTAACGATTCGTACATTCGTAAGAGTTATTTTTTCGTTGATTCGTTTTTTCGTTAGTTTCATTTTCGTTTATTTGTTTATTCGAAATTCGGACGCATTCGTATTTATTCGTACATTCGTAACATTCGTAACATTCGTAGATTCGTAATCGGAGCATAATTCATAATTTTATGTAATGTGTATGCTATTATTACATTTTAAGAGACACGGAAAATTACGAATCGAAAAAAAAAGTTACGAATGTACGAATTTTTTCGTTCAATCCATTCGAAGCACGTTAAGCAGCGCCATTGTAAGAGACACAGAAAATTACGATTCGAAAAAAAAAAAAAAGTTACAAATGTACGAATTTTTTCGTTTAATCTATTCGAAGCACGTTAAGCAGCACCATTGTAAGGGACACGGAAAATTACCAATTCAACAAAAAAAAAAAAGTTACGAATGTACGAATTTTTTCGTTCATTTTCATTTACGTTGTTCCTGTTTTCGTTTTTCGGATTTTCTTCATTCGTACATTCGTTGTTTCTAATTTGTTTTTTTCGGATTTTCGTTGTTTTTCGGATTCGTTCGATTCGAACGATTCGTTAATCGGATTCATTCGATTCGAACGATTCGTTATTCGTTAAAAAATTTTGCGAATCGTTCGTTCATTCGTACAAAAACGAACGAACGAAAATAACGAAAAAAAACGAAACTAATTGCACATGTCTAAGCCCTAACAATGAACATCTGGCATTTTAATAATTTCATATGTAAGATAGATGTCAACGCAATAGTTGCAGGCTGCACAAGTTTTCTATTTTGGTTGTAAGAGGCTCTTCTATAATCTAAAGCCTAGAACATGGGCCGAATGTCAAGGGGCGTTGGCCAGTTCAACAAATACCGGCTAACAGCCGGCCCGTGTGTACCTCAGTTGGTCTGACAGAAGCTGGTCGTTCAAGGGCACCAGATGACGAAACGAGTAGGGTGGAGCTGAAATACATGCCACTGTGCATTCCCCAACTAGCCGTGGCCATCCTGCTTCGGGGAAGGACCTGAGTTAGCACCAATCTGTATGACTGTTTATACTAAAAATATTGTAAGTGCAATAATTTTATTAAATATTGCTGGTTTTAACTAATTCACACTATGGAGAGTGCTCTTTTCTTTTTATGATCATATCGATACATGGAGCCTCTATGTCAGATATACACCTGCCTTTACACACACATGAACTTTAATGGCATACCAGTCTTAGTTCGTAGGGTTCCATATTGCGTTGGTCCACCCTTTGAAGCTATAACAGCTTCAACTCTTCTGGGAAGGCCGTCCACAAGGTTTAGGAGTGTTTATGGGAATGTTTGACCATTCTTCCAGAAGCGCGTTTCTAAGATCAGACACTAATGTTGGATGAGAAGGCCTGGCTTGCAGTCTCTGCTCTAATTCATCCCAAAGGTGTTCTGTTGGGTTGAGGTCAGGACTCTGTGCAGGCCAATCAAGTTCCTCCACCACAAACTCGCTCACCCACACTATATAATAGCAGCTGCTTTTTTTTGTTTTTTTAATCTAATGGCAGAAGTCATCAGCAGCCCCCCCCCCCCCCCCACACACACACACACACACACATCAACAGCACAAATTCTCTTTTGCAGGTGGTTGGTATGCAACTGTCAGGTCAAAAAACTCCATCAAAAGGATCCTGCTGGGTTGTCTCCCCTTGCATTGGTAGCCCACCACAAGGGGGGAGAGCTATGAACACACATGGGAACCAACACACTAAAGCCTCATACACACAATTGGATTTTCCGATGGGAAATGTTCGATGACAGGCTGTTGGCGGAAAATCCAACTTTTTTTACGGAAAAGTTTTGTTGTCGGATTTTCCGCGGACAAATGTTGGATAGCGAGTTTTAAAATTTTTCCACGGACAAATGTGTGTTGTCGGATTTTCCGAGAGTGTGTACACAAGTCCAAAGTACAAACACGCATGCTCGGATGCAAGGACGAGCCAGAAGCAGTTGGTCTTGTAAACTAGCGTTCGTAATGGAGAATTAACATTCGTGACGCGGCAAATTATGAAATCTAGAAATGCAGCGCGCAATTCTCTTCTTTATTTAATGGGATACAAATGAAGCTTCTTTGCTGGTGATACTGATGGAGTTTTCAAAGGCTTTTTTTTCTAGTGATATCAAGAATAATATTATTATGCTTTTTTTTTCTTTTATTTGGGCAAGTTACCACAACACCATATCCTGTAGTTTTTTAAGATCAAAGATACAACTATGTTGGTGTCCCTTGTCAATTTTACATTGTATTTTTTTAAATATAACTGCCTACTCCCAAACTGTCATTTGAAGTAAAACACATAGCATAAAGTATTATTCTACGCAATTTTTTTTATTGTGTATTAAAAAAAGAAAACAAATAAAATTAGACATGCTATCTGCCAATAGAACTTAACCAAAAAGTGCCTTCTATGCATCCAAAAATATAGAAAATATACCAAATCAAATCATTATTCAACCAAAAAACAATATAAAAGCCTCATGCATGTGTCCTGCTTCTTAATATAGGGGGTGAGCAATGCCAAGAGTTGGTGAAAGCAGGGGTCCGTCAATTCCGAAAATCATCCAAATTATTCTCCTGGAGCTCCCACAGCAAAGGCATATGGCATAATTGGTCACGATTAATAAAGCAACCAATTTTTCGTCCAAGAAATCCTCCTCCTCCTCCTGTTCCTGGACTGGACTTGGTTCAAAGCAATAACTCCAAGGCCAATGATAAATAACATGTTATCTCCTCCGATTCCGCAACATGGCTGGTTGACGAACGGCCATACAGAAACTAACTGAAAAGCACGAAAGGAAAAGCGTGAACTGAAAAGCACGAAATGAAAAGCGCAAATCAACACTCACCAAACTTCTACTAACATGAAATTAGCAGAAGGAGCCCAAAGGGTTGCGCTAAAGAGCTGAAAAAACACGTAGTACGTCACTACGTTCGTGTTTGTTGGCCCACAGTTCCTTGCCGTTTGTATGCAATACAAAATCCAGGCACACGCCTTCGGACAAAAGTCAGAGGTTTTGTCTGCGGAAAATCCGATCGTGTGTACGAGGCTTTACCCCTTACCACACACCCCTAAAAAAGAATTAACCAAAAAAAGGTTAATTAAATCCACAAAGGACTTTTTTTTTTACCACTACTATTCCTTTATATTGGCTTTTAAAATTAACAAATGCAGCAATTTATAATTTGGATGAAAGATTTAGCACTGGGAAACACCTTTTGAAAGACAAAAAATATAAAGTGCATTTTATATACTGCTTTATAGATCAGACCAAAATGAGGGACAAATGGAGGGAAGAGGAACAGAGGGACTGTGTTCCAAATCAGGGACAGTCCCTCAAAATCAGGGACAGTCCCTCAAAATCAGGGACAGTTGGGAGCTACAGTATGCCTTCCTGACTTCTGGGCAGCCTGCAGCACAATACACAATTAACCAATAGACATGTGCAATTCGTTTCGTTTTTTTTTCGTTTTTCGTTATATCCGTTCATTCGTTATCGTACGAATGAACGAACGATTCGCAAATTTTTTTAACGAATGTTCGAATCGAACGAATACGAAAAACAACGAAAATCCGAAACAACCAAATTAGAAACAACAAAACTACGCAAGAAGAAAATCCGAAAAACGAAAACAGGAACAACGAAAATCAAAATGAACGAAAAAATTCGTACATTCGTAACTTTATTTTTTTTGTTGAATTGGTAATTTTCCGTGTCCCTTACAATGGCGCTGCCTAACGTGCCTCAAATGGATTGAACAAAAAATTCGTACATTCGTAACTTTTTTTTTTCGATTCGTAATTTTACGTGTCTCTTATAATGTCGCTGCTTAACGTGCCTAGAAAGGATTGAACGAAAAAATTCGTACATTCGTAACTTTTTTTTTAGATTCGTAATTTTCCGTGTCTCTTACAATGGCGCTGCTTAACGTGCTTCGAATGGATTGAACGAAAAAATTCGTACATTCGTAACTTTTTTTTTTTCGATTCGTAATTTTCCGTGTCTCTTAAAATGTAATAATAGCATACACATTACATAAAATTATGAATTATGCTCTGATTACGGATCTACGAAAACAATGTTACGAAAGTACGAATAAATCAATCTAACGAAAGTACGAATGTAACTAAACCTACGAAAATACGAATGCGTCCGAATTTCAAATAAACGAAAATTAAACTAACAGAAAAACGAATCAACGAAAAAATAACTCTTACGAAAATACGAATCGTTACGAATACGAACACCGACGACTTACGAATTTACAAATCGTTACGAATCAACGGAAACTAAAGAAACGAAATGAAAATAAACACATTTTTCTGTTGTGCACATGTCTATTAACCAATAAAAAGGCAGTACAAAAATCAAAACAAAAATCAACACATATATTACCCCTAAGTAGACACCTGCCTCCGTGTACAAAGAGATAAAGAAATGCATCTGATCAGACTCGCATTAGAATAATTAAATTCAATAAAGCCAGATACCCAGGTATAAACAGTTTAAATTGATGTAATCTGTAGGATTATGATGTTTTACATTTGTGCTTTGCTCTTTCGGAAAAAAATGATAATTCCCTTTCTCTGCCTCTTTCTCTCTATATATACACAGGTGCATCTAATAAAATTAGAATATCATCAAAAAGTTAATTTATTTCAGTAATTTAATTCAAAAAGTGAAACTCATTTATTTTATATAGATGCGTTACAAATACAGTGATATATATTTTTTTTAATTTTGATGATCATGGCTTACAGCTAGTGAGAACCAAAAACTCAGTATCTCAGAAAATGAAATCTGTGTTTTGTATTTCTTGTGCTATAAACCAAAAAATCCCCACAATTTTGAAAAAAAAAAAATATTTTTTTTGCTTTCTGATAGAAAATATATTCCATAAAAAAAATTGAAAAAAAAAAAAGATTTTTTTTCAGAAATTTTGGCTAATATATTTTCTGCTACCTATTTTTGGTAAAAAAAATCCCAATAAGTGTATATTGTATGGTTTGCGCAAAAGTTCTAGCGTCTACAAACTATGGGATATATTTATTTATTTATTTTTTACTGGTAATGGCGGGTATCAGCGGGACTGCGATATTGCGGCAAACATTATGACACTAACTGACAATTTTGGGGGAACAGTGACACTAATACAGTAATCAGTGCTAAAAATATGCACTGTCACTGTACTTATGACACTGTCTGGAAAGGGGTTAACATCAGGGGCGATCAAAGGGTTAACAGTGTGCCTAGCCAGTGTTTTACTATAGTGTGTGAGGATCACTTTAATGACCAGGCCATTTGTACCCAAACAAAATTGATGTTCTTTTTTTCCCACAAATAGAGCTTTCTTTTGGTGGTAATTGATCACCTCTGTGGTTTTTATTTTTTGCGTTATAAACAAAAAAAGAGTGACAATTTTCAATTTTTTTTTACTTTCTGCTATAATACATATCCAAAATAAATATAGAGAAAAAAACGAATTTATTCATCAGTTTAGGCCAATATATATTCTTCTACATATTTTTGGTAAAAAAAAAAAAAACGCAATTGCCATATATTGATTGGTTTGTGCATAAGTTATTGCGTCTACAATCTTGTGGGATAGATTTAGCGACTTTTTTTTTTTTTTTTATTGTTTTTACTTGTAATGGCGGCGATCTGCGATTTTTAGCAGGACTGCGACATTGCGACGGACAAATCTGACGCTAAATGACACTATTACATTGATCAGTGCTATAAAAATGCACTGATCGATGTTTAAATTACACTGTGTCAAAAACCATGAAATCAGACCGAGACAGATGTACAGTTAAATCACACTTGTTTAATAATAAAAGTAAATAGAACAAACGTAGTCAAAACTTAGCCAGAGTTCAGGAACCGGAACGGATAGTCAGACAAGCCAAACGTCAGGGAACCTAGAGATGAGCGTAACAGAACAGCAAGCAGAATCTGGAGCCAGGAGGGATGTCAGCCAAGCAAGTCTTTTAACAGGAATGCAGGAGAGCGTCTCTGTGATGTTGACCAAGGCGAAGGCAGAGCTCCTCTGGACTGGACGGCTTAAGTAGGCAGGACTGACGAGCAGGATATCATCAACAGCTGAGTAACTGTGGAGAGATAGGAGCTGGCAATTAGCCGACAGCTGAGCGGCCAGCTCAGAGAAGGAAGGGCTGAGCCCAGCCCTGTCACACTGGCAGGGAATAGGGTTAACTCTAGGGGGTGATCAAGGGGTTAAGTGTGTACTAACTGTAGGGGGATGGGCTGCCTGGGACATCACAGAGATCGCTGTTTTTCCGATCACTGGGAACAGCAGATCCCTGACATGTCCCCTGCCTCTGTGTACAGTGATTGCGGCCTGTTGGCGAACATCGAGTCCACCCGCGGGCACGCAATCTCACATGCATGGACCGAAATACGGGTACGTTGGTTCGCGCATGAGAGCCAACCTGCTGCAGTATATATGTGCGGCGGCTGGACGGCAAGTGGTTAACTAGCGGAAGAGATGGAATTTATTTCATGCTTTGTAGGGACACCAATTCCATCCCTACCCTCCTGTCAGAATGGAGATCCGCCTTGTTTACCTAGCCAGATGGCTGCTCTGTGTCTCTGCCTGGCGATCGGCGGGTGCCGGAGGACATCGGGTACTGTGCACCCGCCGATCGGCTTCCGCTGTGTGTAATCACAGCAGAAGTGAGCCAACACGCCCCCCTACACATCGGCCAATTTTAAAACATTTTTGGGACCATTGGCATTAATACAGCGATCGATGCTATAAAATTGCATTGATTACTGTAAAAATGTCACTGGCAGTGAAGGGGTTAACCACTAGGTGGCAGTGTAGGGGTTAAGTGTTCCTAGGGGCATGTTTCTAACTGTCTGGGGGCGTGGCTGTGTGTAACACCACACTGATCGCTGCTCCCGATGACAGGGAGCAGACGATCAGTGTCCTGTCACTAGGCAGAACGGGGAGAGGCTGTTTACATCTGCATCTCCCCGTTCTTGAGCTCCATGACACGATCACCGGTATCCCCGCGGCGATCGAGTCCGCGGGACCCGCGACCACGGTCACGGAGTTCTCGGCAGGCGCGCGCGCGGAGTGAAATTCAAAGTAACGTACAGGTACGTTACTTTGCCCAGCCGTGCCATTCTGCCGACGTATATCTACAGGAGTCGGTCGGGAACCGGTTAAAGGAGAATTAAGCAAAAAAAAAAAGGTTAATTGTATCCACAAGGGACTTTTTTTTACCACTACTATTCCTTTATATTGGCTTTGGATTGGAATTTATAACTTGGATGAAAGGTTTAGCACTGGGAAACACTTTTTGAAATATAAAAAGTGCATTTTATACACAAATACATAGATCAGACCAGGGGCGTAACTAGAAATCACAGGGCCCCATAGCAAAATGTTGTATCCCCCCCCCCTCCCCCACCCACACACACACACAAAAAAATTGCGGGGCTTAAATTAAATAGTGGGCGTGGTTTAAAGGGGGTGGCTCAAAGGGGGTGTGGTTCGAGTCTGAGATGAATGAGGAAAGAAAGAAAGAAAAGGGAATAAAGGACAACAGGCCCAGATCCTACACCACAATGGCAATATATGTATTCCAGAAAGTTTAATAATCAACAGATAAATATACTCCAAACACCTGGTGTTAGCGCTTCAATAATCCTCACCTGTGCCCAATGCAGTGTGGTCTACCCGTGCCCAATACTGCCTCACCTGTGCCCACTTGTGCCCAATGCAGCATGGCCTGTGTCCAATGCAGCGTGTCCAGTGCCCAATGCAGCCTCACCTGTGCCCAATGCAGTGTGGCCTGTGCCCAATGCAACCTCACCTGTGCCCAATGCAGTGTGGCCTGTGCCCAATGCAACCTCACCTGTGCCCAATGCAGTGTGGCCTGTGCCTAATGCAGCCTCACCTGTGCCCAATGCAGTGTGACCCGTGCCCAATACAGCCTCACCTGTGCCCAATGCAGTATGACCCGTGCACAATACAGCCTCACCTGTGCCCAATGCAGCATGACCCGTGCCCAATACAGCATCACCTGTGCAGTGGAAGAGGCGAGCCAGTGGCGGAACTACCGGGGAGGATGAGGAATGCATACTGCAGCCCTCAAATGGCTATTGGCGAGTGTGGGGCTGCCTCAGAGGGGGGGGGGGGGGGCGAGCACCGCCTGCACGGTCCCCCAGCCAGGGGAAGTGAGGAGAGGAAGAGGCGCGCTGTCCGTACAAGCAGAGAGCTGTAATAGCTTTCATTTGAATGTCCTGTGTTCCCGGGGCTCATCGTCACATAGCCCCACCTCTTGGCCCGGCGCCTTTGATGACGTCACATGTCCCGCATTGGACCGGCGCTCTGTCTATCAAAGGCCCGGCGCCTTTGATGACGTCACATGTCCCGCATTGGACCGGCGCTCTGTCTATCAAAGGCCCGGCGCCTTTGATGACGTCACATGTCCCGCATTGGACCGGCGCTCTGTCTATCAAAGGCGCCGGGCCAAGAGGAGGGGCTATGTGACGATGAGCCCCGGGAACAGAGGACATTCAAATGAAAGCTATTACAGCTCTCTGCTTGTACGGACAGCTCGCCTCTTCCTCTCCTCACATTCCCTGGCTGGGGGACCGTGCGGGCGGTGCTCGCCCCCCGGCAGTATGCATTCTTCCTCCTCCCCACGGGCCCCTCTCGGCTGCGGGCCCCATAGCAGCTGCGTGGGTCGCTATGGCGGTAGTTCCACCACTGGATCAGACCAAAATGAGGGAAAAAAGGGAAAAATTAGGGACAGGGGGACTTTGCTCCAAATCAGGGACAGTTGGGAGCTATGCTTTAGCCATTTTATTTTTGACATTTACATTGAAAATGCTTATTTACTTTTAATTTATGCAGTTTTATTGCTGATTTTGTTACTGATTTATAGAGTATAGAGGGTGCACCAGATTGCCTAACAGATTGCCCAGCTTTACATTATTTTTTTGCTGTATTGTAAATATGGAGACGATCGGCTTCCTTCCATTGTCAAACTTAATTCAACATTAGGTACTACTGGAAGACCCATGTCTGCCTGTAATCAGATTGTGCCTCATGACTGTGAACTAGGGTATCATTCATAGACATTGCCTTGGTGCTCCTGAGTGCATCTTCCTGACAAGGAGAGTTTATGATAACGTATTAGACGTGCCGTTGTCTCATTAGGCTGGCCCGCGATTCAGGTCAGTAGCCTTACACCACCCGATCTATAATGCAGAGCTGCCAGAACACAAGGATTCCTGCTGGATCAGCAGAGCTACACTGTCACCACAGAACGATGTTCTTCCCATTCAAATAGCATCAGATGTATTTTCATTCATTCATCAACCTTGTCACCGATGATGGAGATTTATGACCAGGAGAATAGGAGTGATAGCCCATTATGGGGAATGTCATTTAATGCGATGCAGGACAACGTGACTGATCTTTACTATATCAAGCAGGCCACCCAAAAGAGGCAGACCTCAAACACACAGCAACATGGTACAGCAACACACATCGCATTCAGATTTGACAGGGTTTTTCAAAGGAACTTGCACTTTGCAAATGAATTGCCCCTTAGCTTAGGGCGGCCATGCATGGATCAAAATTTTGCCGGTTGAGCAGGGACCAGCCACATTTCAATTCATGTTACATAGTTACATAGTTACATAGTAGGTGAGGTTGAAAAAAGATACGTCCATCAAGTCTAACCTATGTGTGTGATTATATGTCAGTATTACATTGTATATCCCTGTATGTTGTGGTCGTTCAGGTGCTTATCTAATAGTTTCTTGAAACTATCGATGCTCCCCGCTGAGACCACCGCCTGTGGAAGGGAATTCCACATCCTTGCCGCTCTTACAGTAAAGAACCCTCTACGTAGTTTAAGTTTAAACCTCTTTTCTTCTAATTTTAATGAGTCTTTTCTAAACTCCCTTCTGCAAAAAAGTTTTATCCCTATTGTGGGGTCACCAGTACGGTATTTGTATATTGAAATCATATCCCCTCTCAAGCGTCTCTTCTTCAGAGAGAACAAGTTCATTGCTCGCAACCTTTCCTCATAACTAATGTCCTCCAGACCCTTTATTAGCTTTGTTGCCCTTCTTTGTACTCCCTCCATTTCCAGTACATCCTTCCTGAGGACTGGTGCCCAGAACTGGACAGCATACTCCAGGTGCGGCCAGACCAGAGTCTTGTAGAGCGGGAGAATTATCGTTTCATCTCTGGAGTTGATCCCCTTTTTAATGCCAATATTCTGTTTGCTTTGTTAGCAGCAGCTTGGCATTGCTGAGCCTATCATCTACTAGGACCCCCAGGTCCTTTTCCATCCTAGATTCCCCCAGAGGTTCTCCCCCCAGTGTATAGATTGCATTCATATTTTTGCCATCCAGATGCATTATTTTAAATTTTTTTCTACATTGAACCTCATTTGCCATGTAGTTGCCCACCCCATTAAAAATGTACAGGCAAGGAGATTGTACAGAAGTCGATCTACCGTCTACTTTGTAAACGAGCAGAAGCTCTGGTGACTTCCATCATCCAATCATGTGCAAGCAAAAATGCTGTTTTTTTTTTTTTAATCTTCTTGCTCGTGATTGGTACCCAATCTTTACAAAGTGAAGGCTTACCTACTTTACTAATCTCTGGAGCAACTGCACTTTGCAAAGTGTACAGTCTATTTGCCTTTAGTAAATCAACCCCATTGTGTTGTTATGGCGGGTAAGCCTCCCGCTGTCAAAATATAATAGCACAAGGGGAGTGATTCTCCAATCAAAAAACTCATAATAAAAACCCTGTTTGGGGTCAACCGAGGGGATAGGGAAAAGGAAATACACAGCCCACTGTGCAAGTACAAAAAGTCAAAATTGATTATATCAAAAACAGATACGGTAAATGAAATAGCCAATGATAAAAACAATCATTCACAACGTGTCAATCATACTGTGATAAAAACTCAATGTCCACCATTCTTGCCCCTATCCAGTGACAGTAATATATATATATATATATATATATATATATATATATATATATATATATAGCGAGGAATATGGAAGTACAATATCTTCAATCCTGAGCAGCAATAATAACTTGAAACATAGAAATTGTATGCGTGTGAATAGGATGTGGAGCTAAGTTGTGTGATTCTCCCTTCCACTTTGAATGTGTGGATGGGTGAATGGGTCATTTTTCAACCCGCTGGGTTGAAAAAAAAAAGAAAAAAAGATTAATGAATGGCCAGCTTTAATGAATGTGTTACAAAGAATACCCAATCATGTGCAAGGTAAAAATATATATATTTTTGCTTGCACAGAATTGGATGATGAAAGTCATCAAATCTTCATTACATTCACTGAGTGAATGGAAACTTCCTTGCAAAGTGCAAATTCTCTTCCAAAGTGAACAAACTATTTGCCTTTTAATTATTCAATTCCATTTCAATCAAATTTTTAGTTCTCAACACCTTTCATAGAATAACAAAATGGGCCCTCTCAAGAACTAGTTTACATGTTGCATCACACCTTGTCTAGGTACATTGTGCTCACTAAACCACCACATTCATGGTTGGCCACACCTATCCAACCGAAACTGGGTGTCATTGTCAACAATGTTTCTTACGGAATTTATTTTTATTGGTTTGAGGTAAGCTGTGACTTTCCTAAAGTGATAGAGCTAATTCCATACAAATATTTTTGGCTTAGAAGCCTACAATGTCCATTGTCGGGCATTCCTCCTGCATAAGGGTTTGTGTGGATGGGTTATGGTAGCACCAGCACCCTTTTATTGGCATTCAGCTTTTCCTTGAGATGCGAATGAGAGATGATATGCATGTCTACCAGCTACCTGCATGTCAGGACATTTTTCTAGTATGATATATTTGACACAAATGGCTACTTTCAGAGCTACTACTCTTGTAAATAGGACAGTTGACCTGGATCTTGGGTCATAGGCTGTTGTGCTACTATTCATATTCACCACTTCTCTCCTGTACGACAGTCATCACTGCCTGACAGGGTAGCATGTCCATCCTGGGCTTCTCTTTACATCTTGGATGATTTTTTTTTGTGTATTGAACTCAAGACAAAAGGAATGGACTCGAAGGGTGAGTTTTATGTCCTCCAGAATTTCCAGCTCCATCCCCTTACATTGAGTGAATCCTCGTATACATCCTCCAAACATCCCCCTCAATGCAATTTCGCTCTCCATCCCAACATCCCAAAAACTGGTCCAGGCTCACTAATTGGTTGGGGCATATCCTTACTGCTCACTGATTCGGTTACTAGAGGTTACTGCACATTAATACTGCTCACACATTGGTTGCTAGAGGTTACGGAACATTATTACCGCTCACTGATTGGTTGCTGATAGTTTCAGCCTTTTATCCATTTTTTATCCTTGAGAAGTGCCATACTTATGCACCATAAACACGTCAGCAGACACAAAATATATATCCCCTGGCTGTTGGGATATAGGCTTCTATGTTACTGGTCAGCCTTTCTACTTCTCTCCATAATGACAGTCATCATTGCCTGACAGAGTAGGGTGTCCATTCCAGAATTTTCAGGTCCATCCCTCTACATTGAGTCAATTCACCTATATATTCTTTAAACATAAAATATAAATTCTATCAGGGAGGATTAGGCAACTTTCCCAGAAGGAACCCTGCAAAGATGAGGAGCAGGCGACTATGTGACACGGCATCTGACCAAAATGCAACACATAGGAGGACCTACTACTGTCAACATGGAAAATCATTCCTTGACATTTGAGGAATTGAAAAAATCAAAGTCTGTGTTTAAATATTCATTGGCCTGGCTCTTGGGAAATAGGCTACTATGTTACTGGTCATTCTTTCTACTTCTCTCCATAATGAAAGTCATCATTGCCTGACAGAGTAGGGTGTCCATTCCAGAATTTCCAGGTCCATCTCTCTACATTGAGTCAATCCACCTATACTTTCTCTATACATAAAATGTAAAATCTAGTAGGGAGGGTTAGGCTACATTCCCAGAAGGAACCCTGGAAAGATGAGGAACAGGTGACTAGGTAACTCAGTATCTGACCAAAGTGCAACGCATAGGAGGACCTACTACTGGCAATGTGGAGGATCATTCACTTACATTTTTGATCATTCCTTGACATTTGAAGAAATGTAAAAATCTAAGTCTGTTTTTATATATAAATTGTCCCACAGATATTATACAAAGGGGTAACTTACAATACAAGTGTAGAATGCAAAAAAGGAGCTTAGAAGCAAAACACAGATCCCTGCTTGATGAATCTTAGTTGCTGTCAGGGCAAACGTGGCGTGCCGCATGCTATAGACAAGAGCGTTGGTCATAGCTCTGTGGACAGCAGGGGAGAACATGCTGTGGCAGACAGTAATATATTAAACCAATATTGATTCTTTTCTAGTAATTTCGTTGAAGGGTACCAGGAACTGTATTGGAAAAAAGTCTTTTACATTTTGTGCTGAAGATGTGGGAGCCATTTAATCAAATGTGATTTCCCGTAAGGAGAAAAGTTCCTAACCTTTATCTGTTTACATGAAATTGTATTGGATCTCTCCATTGCCAAGTCTGAATATACATTCAATGCACATAGTCATGTTCCTTTTTTTCTGGTAATAGCAGTGGAACCCTGGGGATCTGTACAAACTCACATCATCACAAAAGTTACCAAAAAATAAAATCTGTAGTCTTTGTATAGATAGCTAGATAAGTATGTGAAGGTAGCTTGCTTAGTATATTATTATACTTAGTAAATATATAGGCAAATTTTATAAATCCCATTTAGACAGTTGTCAACACACCAAGTGTTACCATTGGAAGATTTGCCCTTGGCTGTGTCCTGTCGCAACAGTAACATTTTGGATATCTCATCATTTTGTCCTGGTGACAAACAGGGTGACTCTCCCCTATTTGGCAGAGGGTTTAAAGTGTATATACTCAAAAATTTCATATACTTATGTAGCGGCCATAACCCTCGATGGGGCGGCCTTGACTTTTGGGCTTACTGGTTACTTCCGCTTGGCTTGTTCTTCCAGACCTAGGGGTTCCCAGGGTTAGAACCCAACGACTTTGGACGCTGACACCATAAAAGTCCTTTAGAAAGGTTTTTATTTGCAGGGGTAACATCCAACCGACACAGTCTCATATAGGAACAGAGGGCAAGGGTGAAGAAACTCAGGCACCTTGAACTGCTGACTATTAGGAAGTTTCTAATGCAAACCCAGAGAGTAGCCACTCGCAGCTGGGCGCTTCAATGCTGAACGTATCTCTAGCCAGAGATTACGGCGGTCAGCGCTTGAACTCAGAACTTGCAAAGTCTCTGACCTTGAATGTGGTTGCCACTGATAATGAACAGGAACCTCTCCTTAGTACCTGGAACATTCTCTGTCTCCTTGGCAGTATTGGGAGAGTGTGGATCCATTAGTGTCCTTGACAACCCAGCAACCAGGCACTTCTTGGGATGCCAGCTTGTTGGCCCTCCTCGGAAGAGTCCTCCCCCGGTCGCTTACACGAGCTGCGGTGCCCCTCCAAGTTGAGAGCGCACCTGGACGCCTTGAATCCTCTCTTAATTACTGCGCCTCGGCCCAGCCAGTTCCGAGACTCGGGAACAGAGGGCTCCTTACCCCAGACCAAGCGGGTCTTAGGGGGTTATCCAACCGGAACATGTTGCGGGGCGGCACATGCTCCCGGCAACGGGACCCCTCACGGGGCTACCCCGGTCCAGACTCAAGAACAGGCAGCTAGTGCTGAACGAACCCCGAACACATGACTTCAACATCTTAAGTACCCTTCCCCAGACTCCTCAGCGGGGCCAGACACACCCACTGATTGGCTCCGGGGAATGCCGATACCCAAACCATCCAACCAGACCTGGTTCTAAGCCTGTCATGTGCACCTAACTGCACACATGACCAGGCAGAACCCTAACACAGCCCAGCCAAACTAATTCTAAAGTGTAAAACCTACACAATTGGCCCTCAGAACCATTTTACCGTTCTGAGGAAAAGACTAAGTTTAAACATAGCGGACACCTTGCAAAGGTGTCACTGCTACACGTATATCAGCTTATCAGTCCTTAGATGTGGTGGCTCCATTCATTTTTTTTTTTTCATGCAATCTCCACCTGGTAATCATGCAAATAACACACCTCCTGTCCCAGGATGTTCACTCCCTTGTATCTATGGACCAGTGTCGGAACAAGGTCATCTAGAGCCCAGGATGAACATGCCAAATTGTGCCCCCCCAAGATGCATTAGCATTATGTGTCAGCGAAAAATCCCCCCCCCCCCCCAAAAAAAACGAGCACTAATCTTCATGCTCACCCCCTAAGCATAAGTCCGCCTCCTCCCAGTACAAATACGCCCCCTGCTGAAATCCCTATCCTAGCAAAATAGGATAGGGATTTCGCTCCAAAAAAAGGTCCCTCTTCTATCGCTCAAATTTCCCCACCAAGCATAAATCTTCTCCTCCCCACTCCAAATCGCCCCTTCCAGCACATCTCCTCAAATTTGCCCTCCTAGAACAATTCTTACCCGCTACTTCCCCCCCAAATCCCCCTTCTCAACACAAATCCCCTCCCCCCACTCTCTTTGTGGTGCCCCCACAACCTCACAAGATACCTCAGTGCCCAGGGCAGCCGCCACTCCTACCCACCCCTTGTCACGGCCCTGCTATGGATGAATTTATGGTTGTCACCCAGACTGGACTTCAGGCATGTTTGCCATTTTTCATCTCCATTACATGATGGATTGGGACCTCAGGCATGTTCAGATTCTAGTCCAAGCTATCCTGCCAAAAAGTTGTCACTGCACTCATCATAAGCATCTGAGGCATTCCCCACCCCTTAGCCACATGTATACAAAATACTAGGGGGCGGGGAAAGCCTCAGCCACTTATGATTGACGATGTTCAGTGACAGCTTTCTGGCATGATATCTCAGGTAGGTTTGGACTCAGATCTGAACACGCAGGAGCTCATCCCTAATGGAGAGATACATAGTTTGCTTTGCAGAAGGAAGATGAGATTGTTTTCACTTTGATTCGGCTCACAGGAAGCTGCAAGCAAACTAAATTATTTCTGGCAGGATCAACGGGTATTTTTTGTACTTGCTGAACATGGTGTTGGTTTGAAAATGAAAGCTAACACAGCCACTATATCTAAGGGCTGGTAAGCTGCATTGTATTACATTTTTATTCCTGAGTTTGGTTATCCTTTCACCATTATACACTCTATCAAAGTGTAGCCTGGCATAAGCAGAGGTGACTAGTAAATTTAGTTTTGCTTGGTAGTAATCTGCCCAGGCCAATTTATAGCTTTTAATTTGTCTTTCCTCTAGGTTCAGGGTTGCTGCTGTTCCCGGCTGCTGACTCTGGGTGTCACCTGTACTTGGGGCAATAGACATGGGAGCTGTAACAACTTTGAGTTATGAATATTTATGTCCGACTGGCCAACCACTAGGAGGTTCATGGTCAGTGGTGCATGCAGGGCGGGGGGGGGGGGGGGTATAAATATTTGAAAAGTAGTCTGGTGAGCACTCTTTCTCCCAGGGCTGTGGCCTGGGGAGGTGTGTGCAGTTTTGTGAGCTGATAATGCAAGGTAAAACAATTTACAAACGGGAAAATTGTCAAATTACATTTTCTGTTCCGGGTTTTCATGTTATTTTGGAGCACTGATGAAAGGGGCGATGTGTGGTCCCCCGAAAAACCCATTGGCTCTTATACTTAATAATTGTTTGGAAAATATATATTGATTTTTATATATATATATATATATATATATATATATATATATATATATATATATATATATATACAGGGGGTCCCCTACTTACAATCATCCAACTTACAAACGACTCCTACTTACAAACGGAGGGAGACAACAGGAAGTGAGAGGAAATCCACCCCTAGGAAGGGAAATTCACTCCTGTAAGAGTTAATATGGGGAAAAAGGTGTCTCCACTGATGCTTTATCACCAGTCCATGCTTCCTTAACCGCTTCCCGACCGCCTAACGCCGATATACATCGGCAAAATGGCACGGGCAGGCAAAATCACGTACCTGTACGTGATCGTGCATGTGCCTGCCTGTGGGTCGCGCGCGCGCCGCCAGCGGCGCGCTCGCGACCTGGTCGGGAGCTCCGTGACCACGGCCGCGGGACCAGCGGACCCGATCGCCGCTGGTATCCCGCGATCGGGTTACGGAGCTGAAGAACGGGGAGAGGTTTGTGTAAACAAACCTCTCCCCACGCTTCCTACACTGCCTGTCATTGATCGGCTGTTCCCTGTCATCGGGAAAGCCGATCAATGACGTCAGACGTACAGCCACGCCCCCTACTGTGAAAAAAAAAACACAACACGTCACACTGACTCCTCCCCGCCCCCTAGTGGTTAACTCCTTCACTGCCACTGTCATTTACATAGGAATCAGTGCTATTTAAATAGCACTGATTTCTGTATAAATGACAAATGTCCCAAAAATGTGTCAAAAATGTCCGATGTGTCCGCCATAATGTCGCAGTCACAATAAAAATCGCTGATCGCCGCCATTACTAGTAAAAAATAAATATTAATAAAAATGCTATAAAACTATCCCCTATTTTGTAAACGCTATAACTTTTGCGCAAACTAATCAATAATCGCTAATTGCGATTTTTTTTTTACCAAAAATATGTAGAAGAATACGTATCGGCCTAAACTGAGGAAACAAAATGTTTTTTTATATATTTTTTGGGGATAGTTATTATAGCAAAAAGTAAAAAATCTTGCATTTTTTTCAAAATTGTCGCTCTATTTTTGTTTATAGCACAAAAAATAAAAACCGCAGGGGCGATCAAATACCACCAAAAGAAAGCTCTATTTGTGGGAAAAAAAGGACGCCAAATTTGTTTGGGAGCCACGTCGCACGACCGCGCAATTGTCAGTTAAAGCGACGCAGTGCCGAATCGCAAAAAGGGGCCCCTGGTCCTTTGGCTGCCAATTGGTCCGGGGCTGAAGTGGTTAACAACCCAAAATTTTCTAAATCCAATTGTCATTGGGACAGAAGGTGAGGTGAAAAATCTTCTGAACAGGGGCACAGACAGCAAAACAAATGTTACAGGGGTGATAACCCTTCTCTATGTTATCTAAAAAAAAACGTAAAAATAGATTTTTTGGCTGGAGCTACACTTAAAAAATGTACCTGTTCCGACCTACAAACAGATTCAACTTAAGAACAAACCTACAGTCCCTATCTTGTTTGTAACCCGGAGACCCCCTGGATATATATTTATATATATATATATATATATATATATATATATATATATATATATATATATATGTGTGTATATATTCCAGTTTGGTGCTTCAATCTCAAATTTAGATATTGTCTTCACATTCTGAGGTTCTTGGGGTTGTTCCTTGGTGTAAAAAAGCAGCCCACATATTATTACCCAGATGCCCCTCAGAGACACTATTAACACAGCATTGATAAAATACATTTTCAGTACCAAAACATCACTTACCATTGTCCTAAAGTCCCAGGGCCATCAATTTACTACTCTGAGCAGTCCTTTTAAAGCATCATTAAAGCTGTCAACATTTTGGCCTTCCCTAGGATCATCATTCTGCCTTGCCTGGTCAAAGTGGGTACAGCACCCAAGGTGGAGAGCCAGAGGAAAAAGTCCTGCTGGAGGGGGTCTGCCCTCAAAGGATCCTGGTACTCCATTAGATGGAGGAGAAATGTGGAGGGTTCTGGAATCCTAGCTGTTGGAGTTTTCTGAAGCCTTAGCCCTCACTCCCTGTGAGCTGGAACAATAAATATCTGAAAAAGAATAAAGTGATTGGAGCTCTTGGTTGTTGTAACTCTCCACTATGGCAATGGATCCACCCTGGAGTAATCTCAACCCACCCCCTTCTCTGTGGGTTTCCATTCTTCCTAGTTGGGGCAAAAGGGGGTACACAAAAAAAAAAAAAAAAGGTTTTGGCTTTATACATACCCTATCCAGATGTGGGTGGAATGACCCTTTAATGCCGCGTACACACGATCGGAATACCGGACAGAAAAAGACCGATGAGGGCTTTTCATCGGAAAATGCGACCGTGTGTAGGCTCCATCTGAATTTTGCTGCCCGAATTTCCGCCAGCAAAAAATTGAGAGCATGTTCTTAATTTTTCCCATGGAAAACCTTTCGATCGGATTTTCCGGTCGTATGTATGCAATTCCGACACGCAAAATTCCAACGCATGCTCGGAAACAATTTAAAGCATGCTCGGAAGCATTAAACTTCCCTTTTATAGTGCCGTCGAACGTGTTGTATGTTGTGGTGTTATTGACCATCAGAATTTGGTGTGACCATGTATAGGCAAGACAGTTTGAGCGAATTTACGATGGGAAAACCATCAGAGCTTTTTCCGACGACAATTCCGATCGTGTGTACGCGGCATAAGAAAACTTTTGCATAGAGTCCACTTGAAACTGTAGCCGGTTATTCTGTACAAAGAGCATTGATCCAGGAGACGCCAGTCCTATGGTTGCTAATACATTCTATTTCTGCGCCAATAAGTGGCTTTTCATATCTGTGCTCTCTATTGTACCTGTCAATGGGTATTTCTGATTTGATTAATAGGACCCGGGGTTAAAGCTGACGAGGGTCACTAATCAGTTATCAATAGGCCACCTGGCTGCTTCCAGGAAATAATGATTTACTGCTCCTGCCTTGGAAAAAAAAAACCAAGGCGCGTCCGTCCGGAGTCACTTAGTGTGAAACGCCTTTGTTCCCTAAGAAAATGCACAGCGTTGCTCAAACCTCCCACTGTCTTCCCCGCCGTTATCTAACAAATTCGCCTTCAAAGTGGTCTAATAAAAAGGAGAGGGTTATTTTTATGTATACAAAGGTAGTTTTTAATGTATGTGCCTTGAACTTCCACACACTCCCAGGTAATTCCGCTCTCTTTTATTCTAAGTACATTAATTACTGTCACCGTCGTTAAATATATTACAAATTGGTACAGAGGTTTGCTCGCACATGCTACACATTTATCGGCCTTTGTTATAAAGGAACTGTAATCTGCTGTGGTGGGGGGGACAAAATAAATTAATTAACTTGCCTTCTTCAGAGTCATTTTAGAATTTTTAATATGAAGGACGGCTATACGCAGTGGATTAAATCCTTTGGCAACAAAACAGGAATGCATTCAACACAATCATGGCCAAAGGTCATTGATGCCTTGATGTCCACACCAAACTTAGCAGCATCAGTCTGTGCCGGTTAAAGCAGAATTAAACCTCTGCAAAAGAAAAATAGAAAAATTATCCACAAGAGTTTTTAGCCATAATGGATTGCGCTGTCAGTGCTCCAGTCGGTCACGGGGGGCTTCCACCTTCTCCCAGTCTTCCTTCCAATTTCTGAATCCTCAGCAGCTGGATTGGCTGGGCCATTATGACATCACTTCCTCACATGCACACAGGAGCCACTTTGTCAGGGCACAGAGCCATGTTGTAGGTGTACGCTCAGACTGATGGGGTCTCTTCTATCATAAAAATCCTAACTGTCTGCTTTTTTGTAAATTTTGAGATTTTAACCACTTACGGACTGCTGCCCGCATTGTGCTGTGGACAGGCGGTTCATACAGGCACAGCGTTGTACCTGTACGCTGGTCTCTTCTTTCAGGTTTAGAGGGGCGCATGCACAGGGAGAAGAGACAAACCGATCTTTAGTAAAAAGCAGCATATACTAGACACATTAACACTTGTTGAGCACATACTTAACCCCTCGATTACCCCGAGATGTTAACCCCTTCCCAGCCAGTGTCATTATGACATTGACAGTGTAGTGTATTATTACTGACCGCTGTATTAGTGTCACCGGTGATGTCAGTGCCAGTTAATCTCCCACCAAGTGTCAGCTTGCCTGCCGCACTATCACAGTCCCACTATAGGATGCTGAGCACCACTAATACTAGTATTAAAAAAAAAAAAATTGTATATACTGTAGCTCACAAAAGTGAGTACACCCCTCACAATTTGTAAATATTTTATTATATCAACAATGAAGAAATGCCACTTTGCTAAAATGTAAAGTAGTGAGTGTACAGCTTGTACAACAGTGTAAATTTGCTGCCCCCTCAAAATAACTCAACACACAGCCATTAATGTCTAAACGGCTGGCAACAAAAGTGAGTACACCCCTAAGTGAAAATGTCCAAATTGGGTCCAACGTGTCAATATTCTATGTGGCCAGCATTATTTTCCAGCACCGCCTTAACCCTCTTGGGCATGGAGGTCACCAGAGCTTTACAGGTTGCCACAGGAGTCCTCTTCCACTCCTCCATGACGACATCACGGAGCTGATGGATGTTAGAGAGCGTTCGCTTCTCCACCTTCCATTTGAGGATGCCCTACAGATGCTCAATAGGGTTTAGGTCTGGAGACATGCTTGGCCAGTCCATCACCTTTACCCTCAGCTTCTTTAGCAAGGCAGTGGTCATCTTGGAGGTGTGGTTTGGGGTCGTTATGTTGAAATACTGCCCTGCATCCCAGTCTCCGAAGGGATGGGATCATGCTCTGCTTCAGTGAATACATTTCAATTTTTTTTATTGGATATGTTGTATAGCAGAACATTTAAAAAAAGTCTATTTTGTTAAAAAATATCTTTGCTTGAATATTAGTCTTCATAGAGTCATTGTATTTGTTCACCACCCTGTTATACAAGCTGTTACTCTTTTTAAATCATAATGATAACAGAAACTACACAAATTACCCTGATCAAAAGTTTACATACCCCAGTTCTTAATACCGTGTATTTCCCTCTTTAACATCAATGACAGCTTGAAGTCTTTTGTGGTATTTGTGGATGAGGCTCTTTATCTTCTCAGATGGTAAAGCTGCCCATTCCTCTTGGCAAAAAGCCTCCAGTTCTTTTAAATTCTTGGGCTGTCTTGCATGAACTTCACGTTTTAGATCTCCCTAGAATGGCTCAATGATATTGAGGTCAGGAGACTGAGATGGCCACTCCAGAACCTTCACTTTATTCTGCTGTAGCCAATAACAGGTCGACTTGGCCTTGTGTTTTGGATCATTGTCATGTTGGAATGTCCAAGTACGTCCCATGCGCAGCTTTCTGGCTGATGAATGCAAATGTTCCTCCAGTATTTCTTGATAACATACTGCATTCATCTTGCCATCAATTTTTACCAAATTTCCTGTGCCTTTGTAGCTCACACATCCCCAAAACATCAGCGATCCACCTCCATGTTTCACAGTAGGAATGGTGTGCCTTTCATCATAGGCCTTGTCGATTCCTCTCCAAATGTAGCGTTTATGGTTGTGGCCAAAAAGCTAAATTTTAATCTTATCACTCCAAATGACTTTGTGCCAGAAGGTTTGAGGCTTGTCTCTGTGCTGTTTGGCGTACTGTAAGCGGGATACTTTGTGCCATTTGTGTAGTAATGGCTTTCTTCTGGCGACTCGACCATGCAGCCCATCTTTCTTCAAGTGCCTCTTTATTGTGCATCTTGAAACAGCCACACCACATGTTTTCAGAGAGTCCTGCATTTCACCTGAAGTTATTTGTGGGGTTTTCTTTGCATCCCAAACAATGTTCCTGGCAGTTGTGGCTGAAATTTTAGTTGGTCTACCTGACTGTGGTTTGGTTTCAACAGAACTCCTCATTTTCCACTTCTTGATTAGAATTTGAACACTGATGATTGGCATTCTCAATTCCTTGGATATCTTTTTATATCCCTTTCCTGTTTTATACAGTTCAACTACCTTTTCCCTGCAGATCCTTTGACAATTCTTTTGCTTTCCCCATGACTCAGAATCCAGAGACGTCAGTGCAGCACTGGATGAAAGATGCAAGGGTCTGTCAGGAGTCCAGAAACTCATTGACCTTTTATACACACACACTAATTACAAGCAAGGATGGTTACCTTTAATAGCCATTCAAACCTCTTTGTGTCAACTTGTGTGCATGTTATCAGACCAAAATCACCAGGGTATGTAAACTTTTGATCAGGGTCATTTGTGTAGTTTCTGTTGTCATTATGATTAAAAAGAGTAATCACAGTTGATTGATAATAAATGGCTTCAGCCAAACACTAACCATGAGTGAAAGAAAAGTTTTTGTGTTATCATTCATATTCTCTGAAAAATGGCCAAGAAATCATAAATTATGCCAGGGTATGTAAACTTAAGAGCACAACGATATATATATAAATATACTATTGGAAAAAAAAAATAGGCTCAATGTATCACTTGGTCTTTCCAATACTCCTTCTATGTTCCTACTTTCCATCTCTTCCACCTTTCGTTGCACATCCCTTTCATTAAGTTACCAACAGAAAATCAGATGAGGAAAAGCACACAGGGATCTATATATATATATATATATATATATATATATATATATATATATATATAAAATAAAAATCTCTGTGCACATGCCTCAAGTATTTACACATCCATCATGAATAATCTCCATAATGTGTCTAATTAGTTTACTTTCCATGATCATCTGCTTCATCTAGTGGCCAAAATGCTGTATTTACCTTACATTTTCCTTAAATGCAGAAAATATTATTATGGCCACTAGATGGAGCCGATGATCTTAGGAAATAAACATATTAGGCTCATTATTGCCAGTATTTATGCAGGCTGAGTGAATGCTTCACTCTTGCAGCTTGTCTGCAAAACAAGATCTGGAATCGCCAGTAGCTGGTGGGTTGTCTCTTGTGGACTGCATGTTTGAGAGCTCCCCTAAGTAGCTCAATGATATTCAGGTCAGCAGATTGGGGTAGACATTCCATAACCTTTACATAACCAGCAGATTGGGATAGTCATTCCATAGCCTTTACTTTTTTCTGCTGCATCCACTGAAGGGTTCACTTGGCCTTTTGTTTCAGATCATCGTGTTGGAAAGTCCAAGTGCACCTTTATGTGCAGCTTACAGGCTAATCATGCAAATTTGCTTCCAATATTTTCTGATAATATGCTGTACTCATCTTGCTATGCATTTTGATTAAATTAATTCTGTCTCTGTAGCTCACACCTCACCAAAACAGGAGAGATCCACCGCCATGTTTCACAGTAGGGATGGTGTGCTTCTGTCTATAGGTCTTGTTTTATGTCATAACCATTGTGTTCATGGCTGTGACCAAAAATTTCAATGGCGGACGACTCATCACTCCAATTTATTTTGTTCCAGATTTTTTGAGGCTTCTCTAGGTGCTGTTTGGTGTATTATAAGTGGGGTGTTTTGTGAGGTTGTTTCAGAAGAAATGGCTATCATTTTACAAATCCAGTTGGTAAGTTATAATTACAATCATATACCGATCATCTCTGGTGTTGCCATGGTCACGATGAAACAATATTTGAATGTGATAAAATTATAGCTGGCTGTAGATTGAGGTAAAAGGGACATTGTAATAACATTAAATTACACAAAATGGCGTACAGTGGTGTGAAAAAGTGTTTGCCCCCTTCCTCATTTCCTGTTCCTTTGCATGTTTGTCACACTTAAGTGTTTCGGAATATCAAACCAATTTAAACAATAGTCAAGGACAACACAAGTAAACACAAAATGCAATTTGTAAATGAAGGTGTTTATTATTAAAGGTGAAAAAAAATCCAAACCATCATGGCCCTGTGTGAAAAAGTGATTGCCCCCCTTGTTAAAACATACTATAACTGTGGTTGTCCACACCTGAGTTCAATTTCTCTAGCCACACCCAGGCCTGATTATTGCCACACCTGGTCACAATCAAGGCATCACTTAAATAGGAGCTGCTTGACACAGTAAGGTCCACCAGAAGATCCTTAAAAGCTACACATCATGCCGAGACCCAAAGAAATTCAGGAACAATTGAGAAAGAAAGTAATTGAGATCTATCAGTCTGGAAAGGGTTATAAAGCCATTTCCAAAGCTTTGGGAATCCAGCGAACCACAGTGAGAGCCATTATCCACAAATGGCGAAGACATGGAACAGTGGTGAACCTTCCCAGGAGTGGCCGGCCGCCCAAAATTACCCCAAGAGCACAGCGACGACTCATCCAAGAGGTCACAAAAGACCCCACAACAACGTCCAAGGAACTGCAGGCCTCACTTGCCTCAGTTAAGGTCAGCGTTCATGCCTCCACCATCAGGAAAAGACTGGGCAAAAATGGCCTGCATGGCAGAGTTCCAAGGAGAAAACCACTGCTGAGCAAAAAGAACATCAAAGCTCATCTCAATTTCTCCACAACACACCTTGATGATCCCCAAGACTTTTGGGACAACATTCTGTGGACCGATGAGACAAAAGTGGAACTCTTTGGAAGGTGTGTGTCCAAGTATATCTGGCGTAGAAGGAACACTGCATTTCAGAAAAAGAACATTATACCAACAGTAAAATATGGTGGTGGTAGTGTGATGGTCTGGGGCTGTTTTGCTGCTTCAGGACCTGGAAGACTTGCCGTGATAAAAGGAACTATGAATTCTGCTGTCTACCAAGAGATCCTGAAGGAGAATGTCCGACCATCTGTTCGTGTACTCAAGCTGAAACGAACTTGGGTTCTGCAGCAGGACAATGATCCTAAACACACCAGCAAGTCCACCACCGAATGGCTGAAGAAAAACAAAATGAAGACTTTGGAGTGGCCTAGCCAAAGTCCTGACCTGAATCCTATTGAGATGTTGTGGTATGACCTTAAAAAGGCCGTTCATGCTCGAAAACCCTCTAATGTAACTGAATTAGGACAATTCTGCAAAGATGAGTGGGCCAGAATTCCTCCAGGACGCTGTAAAAGCCTCATTGCACGTTATCGCAGTTGTTGCTGCTAAGGGTGGCCCAACCAGTTATTAGGTTTAGGGGGCAAACACTTTTTCACACAGGGCCATGATGGTTTGGATTTTTTTCACCTTTAATAATAAACACCTTCATTTACAAATTGCATTTTGTGTTTACTTGTGTTGTCCTTGACTATTGTTTAAATTGGTTTGATGTTCCGAAACACTTAAGTGTGGCAAACATGCAAAGGAACAGGAAATGAGGAAGGGGGCAAACACTTTTTCACACCACTGTATGTAGGATTTACTGTATGAGTATAATATTAGCTCTACAAAATGGGAATTTTTTCCGTTAAAGTACATAAAGGAAAGCACCCTTTTGCTTAATAATGTATTTATTATAAATAAATATATATATATATATATATATATATATATATATATATATATATATATATATATATATAGGACTGCTTAGAGTAGTAAATTGATGGGGCTGAAACCTTAGAACAATGGTAAGTGATGCTTTGATACCTAAAATGTATTTTATTGATGCTGTGCTGATGGGCATCTGGGTAACACGTGGGACCCTTCTGTAGGACCAACCCCAAGAACCTCAGAATGTGAAGACAATATTTAAATCTGAAATCGAAGCACCAAACTGGAATATTAGAGTTCAAAGTAAGGTTTTATTCCAAACAATTATTAAGTATAAGAGCCAATGTTTTTTTGGGGGGACCACACTTCGCCCCTTTCTTTAGGGCTCTGACATAACATGAAAATCAGGAATAGAAAAAGTCAAAGGATAGAATAAAAGGAGTCTCATTTGTAAATTTTTTTACATATATTCTGTACAGGACATCTGGAATTTGTCCTGGACTACAGGAATATTCACCCTGTATTTGAGTCGTGGTCCCTTTAAGGGGGACAGTTTTGGATACATTGCTTGGTACTCAGGGGTTCTCACCTATGCAGAGTGAGGTGTTCTGGGGAAGTTTGCTAGAGAGAGGACTGATTTCCAATACACTCTGGATTGATAAGTCCATATTGGGGACCTGGAATTTCTGAGGTTCAAAGAGTTTTAGGTGGGAAGAACCTCCAAACCCTGACCTCGATGGGGTTTATGCCACGGGCAAAGGATCAGCACCTGTGTCAGTGAGAAAGTGTGGAGTAGTTCACCAGATGTGAGCAAGGTGAATGCTCTTGTTGCTGAACCGCTGCGACCTGTACGGCACCCTGAAACTCAGAGGGACCCTACCACAGTGTGGAACCAAGAGATCAGCGGTGAGCCAGTTGTGTGGTTCCTTTGTGCTATATCTGTGAACTGTTTTTTTTACTTCATTTTTACATTGTAAGGAAGCTATTTATGTTGACCTGTTTGGAGGAAGTAATACAGAATACATATAAAATATTCACAAATAAAAAAACATTTACACCCTCCTCTGGTTAGAATGCTTGAAGTAAATTTAACTTTTGGCTTCGCTGTAGTGAATAGAGCAGTGATCGATTGTGTTAGTCTGTTCAGGGTTTCCTGAACTGAGAGTTTGATTACTTCTACCTGCCTCTGAAAGAAGTTTACAGAGCATAGGGTAGGGAGATTCAAATGATCAGTTTAATATTTATCAAGCCCCAACCAATCCCTGGAAGAAGGTGTCCAGAAGGTGACCGGAGAGGTGATAAATATGCAGGAGGCCTGAACAGAGTGTAATTTTCCCTCCAGGGAAGCTTCCAATTTTCTTGGGGCTGCTGCCCATAAGGACGCCTTTACTGAGACAAGAAATTGCAGTCTGGCCTACAGCAGCTGCTGCCAGAGGATTGTTATTGCTGGAGGGCACTGTCTTTAAAGAGGAAATAAACTTCCTCTGCTATAATAAGGCTTACCTATAGGTAGTGTAAATATCTCCCTCAATGTGTACCGTTTAGGAGATATTTAAATTACATGTAGCCAATGACATCACTGGCGCATGCGCTCTGAAGGAACGACCACAGGTGCATTTCTTCCCGAGCCCTGTGCCATGAACGGTGGGATTAACGCCATCACGGCTCTGGCCACTTACTGCGCCGAAGCCCGCAAACCTGGAAGAAACTCCGGCAAGGATGTCAGCCATCTCAGCGATGTGCGGGTGCCGCTGGAAGGCTTTGATGTAAGGTAAGTATTTCATAATGAACTAGAATGCGATGCATACTAGCTCATTATGCCTTTGTGTTACATGTTTAATTTTTTATTTTTTTTCAAGAGTTTACAACCTCTTTAAGTCCTGGTCTAGAGAAGGCTCTGTTGTCTCCCTCACTGAGGATCTACTTGAGGATGCTAGGTGCCTGACAGCTCCTGGGACACTATGAGTAAAGACCTTGCTGGGGACTATTAGTTGCGCAAGTGTTAAAAGGCAACTAAGTGCCAGAGGTTGCGATATGGACTGCTGCTCTAGGGTGCCAAATGTACTGGCCATTCCCTGTTATCTCCAGAAAAGCTGTTATTTAAAGATTAGATAGAAACTAGTCCTATTGTTGCTACTGATTGGTTTGGAGTATCCTGTGACCGTAACTCTCATGTTAAAGTTATTCAGCAATCAATACTAAAAATACATCCCCTAGACATTTTATTGATGATGATGATGATGATATAGATATGTAGCGCCATAACCCCTTGATGGGTGGCTATGTTTTTCTGGGTTTACCGATTACCTCCTCCGTGTAGCTCGTCGTTCTTGTCTAGGGGTTCCCAGGGTTGATACCCAGTAATTGCGGAGACTGACACCTGAATTCCTGTTTAGGATTTTTATTTGCGTAAAATGATAAACAGAACACAGTCTCTCAGTTGGGAATAGAGGGTATGGGTGATGGAGCTCAGACACTTTAGAACTGCTGACATTCAGTAATTGTCTCTCTCTAGATGATCCAGGGAGTAGCCATGCACAACTGGATAGCTCGACCGTTGGATAAATCCTTGCTTGTAGATTTAGCAGCCAACAAGTGATTTGTTAAATTAGCAAAGTCTCTGCCACAGACTTGGTTGTGAAACTTTAAATGAGCATGCAAAAGTCTCTCTCAGAAACTTTAGTTGTAACTGAAGGATAGGTTAGGAACTTTTCTTACAGCACCATTATCTCTCAACCGATCTGGCGATACTGTAAGAAATGCAGATTCAATTAGTGTCCATACAGCTCAGCTTCCAGGCTCTTACCAGCCTCGTGCGTGGCCCTCCTCCGAAGAGTCCTCCCCCAGTCGCATGTAGAGTTGCTGGTCTCTCCAATCCTGAGACGGCACCAGAACACTTCAGAATCCTCCTTCAGTTACTGCGCCTCGAACTAGCCAGTTCCAAGGCTCAGAAACGGATGGATCCCCACCCCATAGCATAAGGGCCTCTGGGGCTGGTCATGAGAACCAGGACCCCAGAGTCAGCAGACACTCCTGGACCGGAACCCCTCACAGGGCTGGTCAGGAACGGAACCACTAACCATGTGACTTCAGCACCTTAAGTACCCCCCCCTCGGAATACACAGTGGGACAAACGCGCCCACTGATTGGCTCCGAGGAGAGATTGGTACCCAAAGCGTCCAACAAGACTGTGTTCTAAGCCTGTCACAGGTGTTCACCTATGACCAGGCAGAACTCTAGTACAGCCCAGTCAAACTGATGCCAAAGTATAACCTAGAACAATTAACCCACTAACGGCACTACACATATATATCTAGACAGTGCAAGGCCCTGTCACTATGAAAATTAGGGTTTTCACAATTTTCTTTGGGTTTTGGTATTCCTGGATTAAATTGGGCTCCAGAGTTTGGAGATTTCACAGTTCTTTGAGAGGGAAGAAGCCTCCATCCCAGTGTCCAGGTCTTGCAGGAGACCGGCAGATTGTGAGAGCAAGAGTGCACAGCCTTTATAATGACAGGCTTTATAAGCCCAGCACAGCTCTGGGCTCCCTTCAGGAGAGAGGTGTGCTCCACCCAGAAGACAAGTATATTCTCATCAGGGGACAGATGTGGGCTCCCATTAGGAAAGGTGCTCCACTCAAGAGACAGCACTCCAAGCTGGAGTAGAGATTCCATGTCCATCAGGCTGAGAGGCTCGAGACGACTGAGTAAGCCTGGGGGACTGGGATAGCTGGCACATCTAGACAATTTTAGAGTGATTCTAGGCAAATTCTAGAGGGAATCTGGAGGTCTCAGAGAATGAGAGATCCTTGGGGATCTAGGAGATCACCTATTGACAAGCCAGGAGTGGGCACATTCAGCAGGGAGCTGTAACCCTCGGATGAGTAGGTTAGGAGAACCCAAAGAGCCAGGAAAGCTGGTTTTGGAGACCAGTGAAAAGAGCAGTGACAATGCTGAAGCGGGAGCCAGGCGGCTTGACATTATTTTTGTGTTACTACTTTTGATGTTGGAAACCCTTGCCATACTATACTGTAGCGTCCATCAATGAAAAGAGCCCTATGAAAGATCAGCTTCCTCCATTCATTGATGGAAACTATAGTATGGCTTCTATGAGTGGAGGAGGGGGCAGAAAGGGCAAGCATAATTGTCACACTTGACAAGTGCCTATAACAGGTCCAGCAGCTGTAACGAGCACTGTCCCTTGTGCTGATCTTAATAAAATGAAAAAAAAAAAAATCGTAGGCTTTAGGCTCCTTTCACACGAGGCGGACTCCACTTCCACGGAGTCCGCCTCTGTCCGCCGGCTCAGCGGGAGATCTCTCCGTTGATCTCCGCTGAGCCGGCGGATGACAGGTCCCTCTCTGCTCACTGAGCGGGGAGGGGCTTGTCCAGCGCCGCTGGTCTCTATGGAGAGATCGGAAGAAACCGGACAGCGTGTCCTTTTCATCAGATCTCACCCGATCCGATCCGCCAGCGACGGATCTGGACGTAGGGCCACCCGTCTGCTTTTGGCAGATCGGACCGGGTCGGACGTCAGCGCATATGTCTCCGCTGACATCCGTCGCTCCATAGACCAGCATGGAGCGCCCGTTCAGGTCCGCCGTTAAAACTGACAGGCGGACCTGAACGGTCCATCAGTGGGAAAGGGGCCTTAAAAAGACAGACCAACCTACAAACCATACCCAAAGTTAGTGCAAATACCTGTCTCATTATTTACAGAACGGAAGCAGATACAAATCTGCAGTGAAACTTGGAAGACTCCTTACCAGATATATGATTGAAAAGCATTGCAAATTGGATAACTTTTAACATACATATGAGACCACTAGAGGGCGCATTTACATACTATATGTGTATTAAAAAAAAAAATATTATTTAAACTAGCAAAATATGAAACAGCAAGTAAAATGATGGTGTCAAAAATGTGTCGCAGCTAAATGCTACAATGATGGCTCAGTATCTGCACTTTACATTTACATTTTACATTTTTTTACATTTTAATAGTGGCGGTGTACACTAGACATGTGCACAACCAAAAAATTTGTTTATTTTCGTTTTGTTTTTTTCGTTTCCGAAAAAAAAATGTTTATTTTCGTTTCGTTTTTTTTTTATTCCGTTGATTCGGAACGATTCGTACATTCGTAAGTCGTCGGTGTTCGTATTCGTAACGATTCGTACATTCGTAAGAGTTATATTTTCGTTGATTCGTTTTTCGTTAGTTTAATTTTCGGACGCATTCGTATTTATTCGTACATTCGTAACATTCGTAGATTCGTAATCGGAGCATAATTCATAATTTTATGTAATGTGTATGCTATTATTACATTTTAATAATTTACGAATCGAAAAAAAAAATTACGAATCTAAAAAAAAAGTTACGAATCTAAAAAAAAAAAAGTTACGAATCGAATTTTTTTTTACGAATGTACGAATTTTTTTGTTGAATCCATTCGAAGCACGTTAAGCAGCACCATTGTAAGGGACACGGAAAATTACCAATTCAACAAAAAAAAAGTTACGAATGTACGAATTTTTTCGTTCGTTTTTGTTTTTCGGATTTTCTTCATTAGTACATTCGTTGTTTCTAATTAGTTTTTTTCGGATTTTCGTTGTTTTTCAGATTCGTTCGATTCGAATGATTCGTTAATCGGATTCGTACGATTCGAACGATTCGTTCATTCGTACGAAAACGAACGAACGAAAATAATGAAAAAAAACGAAAAACGAAAAAAAAAACTAAACGAATTGCACATGTCTAGTGTACACTGAGTCTTTTTGAGTTACAATGTAATACACAACAAATCTCCTACTCCACATTGGTATAGTGGGTTGTTTTACAATTTTTCCTTGTATATTTTCCTTTTCTGCCGATGATTGGCTGAGTTCATACTATTCTGTTGTTTCAATTCCAATGGAAATTTGGGGTCACAGTTGGCACAGTTGCGGCCTTACTGCTATTTCCTTTGATTACCATCCTTCCTAAATTGCTGCTGTTTCCCGGAATGCGGCGCTCTGCTGCTGATGAGCTTGATTTATAAGTAAACAATAGTGCAGTACAGAAGGTCTAGTGCTTTTCGTTCTTAGAAAACGTAAGCAATTCCCAGCAGAGAGCATACAAGATAACCACTTGAATATTCGGCGTTTAATTATTCCTTCAAATCAGGCATATCCAGAGAAGACTCTGGCTGTTAAATGCTTTCACCTTTGCCGGGTCAGAGTTTCAGGAACAAAAAATGACTGTTTCACCTCTAAGTCAAAGGGCGCTAAGTACTGCAACTTTAAGGAGTAACTCAACTTTTGTTAAGAAAAAATAAACATTCCCCTTTGGGTGATCTATGTACATTGCAAGGAAGGACTTTATCAAACTTTGTTGCAGATTCCTACCTTTTGTTATTCTGAAGAAATAGCTGATTGCTCATCTGTGTCCATGTGGAAAGTGGTTCTAATGGGAGTGGTTTCAAAATTAGGAATCAGCTGCTGCACTTGCACTGGACTTCCTGATCACATGACCACAGCTCAGTCACTGTACTGGGAGTATGTTCTCTGCACACAAACCTCAGCTGTCATGGATGCATATGTGTGATATGTGGGCATTAACACCTGCCCTGTGTGAAACATGGTTAGCAAGAGGTCAATTAACCACTTGCCAACCGTGGCACGCCGATATACGTCGACACAATGGCAGCGGTGTGCAAATGGGTGTACCTGTACATCCCCTTTAACAGCCGGGCCTGGCAGGCGCGTGCGCACCCGCTGGGTACCGTGCTTGCGGGACCAGTGGTCTTGATGACCGCCGGTCTCCCAGTGATTGTGTCATGGAGCCGCAGAATGAGGAAGTGCCTATGTAAACAAGGCGTTTCCCCGTTCTGGCTTGTGTCATGACAGAGATCACTGCTCCCTGTCATCAGGAGCAGTGATCGCTGTCATGTGAGTTGAAACCCACCCCCCCCCCCACAGTTAGAATCACTCCCTAGGACACACGTACCCCTTCATCGCCCCCTAGTGGTTAACCCCTTCCATGCCAGTGTCATTTACACAGTAATCAGTGCATTTTAGCACTGATCGCTGTATAAATGACAATGGTCCCAAAATAGTGTCAAAAGTGTCCGATGTGTCCGACATAATGTCGCAGTCACAATAAAAATTGCAGATCGTCGCCATTACTAATAACAAAAAATGAATATTCAGTTACCTGACCTTTCTTAATGCTCTCTCATACCCAGGTCCGGGGCCTTTTTTAGTTTTTGCTCTAGGGCAGGTGCAACCTTCTGTGATTTTTACTAAGGGGGTACTGGGGACTGGTGGATTCGGCCACAGCATGATCCCTATTGGGGTGGCAGCTCCTCACTCCCCTCTCCTACCACCCACTCAGTCTAAAACACCCTTTGATGCATGCTATGCCCGTTATAATTATTGTGTTGTTTTCTTAGACCTTCAGCACATGCTAGTGTTGACATATATGGATAACGCTTGTTGGTCTCTTCTGTAATTTTTCTGTTTCGTTTTTGATTATTACTTTTTTTTTTTCTTGATATTTGCTTGGTCATTACTTTGACCTTGTTGGTCGACTCAGGTTTGATGATGTCCAATCTAAATTACTGTTTCCTAATGTAACTCTGTCTTCCTTTGTTATGAAAATAAAAAATATTGAAACAAAAAAAAATGAATAACAAAAATGCCATAAAACTATACCTTATTTTGTAGACGCTATAACTTTTGCGCAAACCAATCAATATACGCTTATTGCGATTTTTTTTTTACCAAAAATATGTAGAATACGTATCGGCCTAAACTGAGGAAAAATATTTTTTTTTTTATATATTTTTGGCGGATATTTATTATAGCAAAAAGTTAAAAATATTGCTTTTTTTTCAGAATTTACGCTCTTTTTTTTTGTTTATAGCGCAAAAAATAAAAACCGCAGAGGTGATCAAATACCACCAAAAGAAAGCTCTATTTGTGGGAAAAAAAGGACGTCAATTTTGTTTGGGTACAACGTCGCACGGCCGCGCAATTGTCAGTTAAAGTGACGCAGTGCCGAATCGCAAAAAGTGCTCCGGTCAGGAAGGGGGTAAAATCTTCCGGGGCTGAAGCGGTTAAAGTGGTTGTAAAGGCACAAGGTTTTTTTTACCTTCATGCATTCTATGTATGAAAATAAAAAACCTTCTGTGTGCAGCAGCCCCTCCCCCTAATACTTACCTGAGCCCCCTCTCGATCCAGCAGAGCCTTGCCTTTCCGGAAACTCGCACTCCTGATTGGATTTTGGCAGCAGCGGGAGCTGTCATTCACACCCAGTGAACCAATCAGGAGAATAGGAGGATCTGGGCTTCTCTGTGCAAAACCACTACACAGAGAAGGTAATTATAATGTTTGTTATTTAACCACTTCCGGACCGCCCACCGGCGTTATACGGCGGTACTTTGAAGAGCAATATCGTTGTTATGGCAGCAGCTACTGTAGCTGCCATAACCCCAGTTCCCTCTTCTTCAGTGGGTGGTCCCCTTTAAGATAAAAGTGGATTCGCCGCAAGATCACTTTTATTGGCGGCAAGAGAGGGCCCTCCCGCCGCGCTCGGAGTGCCCTCCACCGATTCCCGGAGCTGTCGGCAGTGGCAGAGGCGATTGGATGTTGTCCCTTGTGTGACATGGAGACGAGTGAGGGGAAGATGGCCCCACCCGTCTCCATATCATTGCAGGGCGGAAGTGACGTCAAAACGTCACTTCCGCCCATAGCTCTTTTTTTTTGTATTTTTTTTAAATGACTTGTTTTTTTTTTTTATTGCATTTTTGTGTAAATATGAGATGTGAGGTCTTTTTGACCCCAGATCTCATATTTAAGAGGTCCTGGCATGATTTTTTTTAGGATGTTTACATTCCTTATAATAGGAATAAAAGTGGCACAATTTATTTATTTTTTTTAAAAAGAGCAGTTTAAAAATAAAAAGGTAAAATAAATAAGAAAAAGAAAAAATTTAAACGCGCCTTGTCCCAATGATCTTGTGTGCAGAAGCGAACACATACATGAGTAGCGCCCGCATATGAAAGCGGTGTTCAAATCACACATATGAGGTATTGCCGCGATCGGTAGAGCGAGAGCAATAATTCTAGCCCTAGACCTCCTCTGTAACTCAAAACATGCAACCTGTAGAATTTTTTAAACATCGCCTGTGGAGATTCTTAAAGGTAAAAGTTTGTCGCCATTCCACGAGCGGGCGCAATTTTGAAGCGTGACATGTTGGGTATCAATTTACTCGGCGTAACATTATCTTTCACAATATAAAAAAAAATTGGGCTAACTTTATTGTTTTTAATTCAAAAAAGTGTATTTTTTCCAAAAAAAGTGCGCTTGTAAGACTGATGCACAAATACAGTGTGACAGAAAGCATTGCAACGACCGCCATTTTATTCTCTAGGGTGTTAGAAAAAAAATGTATAATGTTTGAGGGTTCTAAGTAATTTTCTAGCAAAAAAAATGTTTTTAACTTGTAAACAACAAATCTCAGAAAGAGGCTCGGTCCTTAAATGGTTAAAAAAAAAAAAACGAGGCTTCTCTTTAAGCCTATATACATACGTATGTAAGGAAGGTTACACGGTGCAGAATCATGTAACAGGAGCTTGCATACCCACTTATAAGTCATTTGAGAAGCTTGGTAAATCTGACAGCAGATTTTTATTGACAACAGTCTAAGTAGTTAAATTTAGTTGAAGATATGTACCTAATATCCTTAGCATTTCTCTTTATTATATGGAACTGCTCTGCAATTTTTATCCCTGATTTAAAAATGTGAATTTTATAAGGAATTTCAAAAACAACTGTCAACAAAGGATTTTGAATGCCACCCATGAGATATGAGGTGAAAAGGCTGAAGCTGATTGGTCAGAGTTGAGTGACCGCACCGTCCACTCAAATCTCTTTAGCACTGTTTCCAAACATTTCATCCCGAATGCCGGAAAAAGTAGTAGCACTACCACATTGTCACATCTGCTTTATTCACCACAAATTTCCTCTCCTCCCCAAATTTCCTGCACGTTGTAGCTTTATTCAAGCTTGTAAAGTTTAATTTGAGACAGGCGTTGCGCCGTATAAACGTACAATGTAGAGAGAGAGAGAGGGAGAGAGAGAAACTGAGAGGGCGAGAGAGAAAGAGAGAGAGGGAGATACGGAGAGGGTGAGAGAGAGAGAGAGAGAGAGATACGGAGAGGGTGATAGATAGATAGAGAGAGACGGAGAGGGTGAGAGAGAGAGAGAGGGAGAGAGAGAAAGAGGGAGATACAGAGAGGGTGAGAGAGGGAGAGAGAGAGACAGAGAGTGGTGAGAGAGAAAGAGAGAGAGATACGGAGAGGGTGATAGAGAGAGAGAGAGAGAGATGGAAAGGGTGAGAGAGAGAGAGATAGAGAGAGAGAGAGATAGAGAGAGAGAGAGAGAGAGAGAGAGGAGAGAGAGAGAGAGAGAGAGAGAGAGAGAGAGAGAGAGAGGAGAGAGAGAGAAACAGAGGGCGAGAGAGAAAGAGAGGGAGATACGGAGAGGGTGAGAGAGAGAGAGATAGGAGAGTGAGAGATAGAGAGAGAGAGAGAGAGATACGGAGAGGGTGATAGATAGAGATAGAGAGAGACGGAGAGAGAGTGAGAGAGAGAGAGAGAGAGAGATAGAGAGAGAGAGTGAGAGAGAGAGAGAGGGAGAGAGAGAGAGAGAGAGCTAGAGAGAGGAGTGAGAGAGGGAGAGAGAGAGACGGAGAGGATGAGAGAGAAAGAGAGAGAGATAGAGAGAGAGAGTGATAGATAGAGAGAGAGAGAGAGAGACGGAAAGGGTGAGAGAGAAAGAGAGAGAGAGAGATACGGAGAGGGTGATAGAGAGAGAGAGAGACGGAGAAAGAGAGAGAGATACGGAGAGGGTGATAGAGAGAGAGAGAGAGAGACGGAAAGTGAGTGAGAGAGAGAGAGAGAGAGAGAGATAGAGAGAGAGAGTGATAGAGAGAGAGAGAGAGAGACGGAGAAAGAGAGAGAGATACAGAGAGGGTGATCGAGAGAGAGAGAGACAGAGAGAGCGAGAGAGAAACTGAGAGGGCGATAGAGAAAGAGGGATATACAGAGAGGGTGAGAGAGGGAGAGAGAGATACGGAGAGGGTGATAGATAGAGAGAGAGAGAGAGAGAGGGAGAGGGTGATAGATAGATAGAGAGAGAGGAGAGGAGAGAGAGAAGAGGGAGAGAGAGAGAGAGGTGAGAGAGAGAGGAGAGAGAGAGAGGGAGAAGAGAGAGAGAGAGAGAGAGAGAGAGAGAGAAAGAGGGAGATAGAGAGAGAGGGAGAGGAGAGGGAGAGAGAGAGACGGAGAGGATGAGAGAGAAAGAGAGAGAGAGACGGAGAGGGTGATAGATAGAGAGAGAGAGAGAGACGGAAAGGGAGAGAGAGAGAAGAGAGAGAGAGAGAGATACGGAGAGGGTGATAGAGAGAGAGAGAGACGGAGAAAGAGAGAGAGATACGGAGAGAGAGTGAGAGATAGAGAGAGAGAGAGAGACGGAAAGGGTGAGAGAGAAAGAGAGAGAGAGATACGGAGAGGGTGATAGAGAGAGAGAGAGAGAGACGGAGAAAGAGAGAGAGATACAGAGAGGGTGATCGAGAGAGAGAGAGACAGAGAGAGCGAGAGAGAAACTGAGAGGGCGATAGAGAAAGAGGGATATACAGAGAGGGTGAGAGAGGGAGAGAGAGAGACTGAGAGGGTGAGAGTGAGAGAGAGAGAGATATACAGAGAGGGTGATAGAGAGAGAGAGACAGAGAGGGTGATAAAGAGAGAGAGACAGAGAGAGAGTGAGAGATACAGAGAGGGTGAGAGATACAGAGAGAGAGTGAGAGAGAAAGAGAGAGGCTTGGAGAGGGTGAGAGACGGAGGTGGAAAGAGCGAGAGAGAGAGAGAGACCAGGAGAAAGAGAGAGGAAGGTAGGGAGAGAGAGGGAGAAAGAGAGAGAGAGGGGGAGAGAGAGATAAAAGTAGAGAGAGAGAGAGAGATAAAGAAGGAGGGTGAGAGAGAAAGAGAGAGATACAGAGAGGGTGAGAGAGAAAGACAGAGACATGGAGAGGGTGAGAGACGGAGGTGGAAAGAGCAAGAGAGAGAAAGAGAGAGACCAGGAGAAATAGAGAGGGAGAAAGAGAGAGAGAGGAAGAGAGAGAGAGAAAAGAGAGAGAAAGAGAGCGAGAGATACTGTGAGGGTGAGAGACTGAGGTGGAAAGAGAGAGAGAGAGGGAGAGACCAAGTGAAAGAGAGAGGGAGAGACCAAGTGAAAGAGAGAGGGAGAAACAGAAACAGAGGCGAGAGACATAGGTGGAAAGAGAGGGAGAGAGAGAGAGAGAATGGACATGGGCATCGTCAAAAAAATGTGTTTTGTTTCGTTTTGTACGAAAAAAAATCGTATTTCGTAATTCGTGTACGAAATTCAATTCGGATTCGTATGAAATAAGAATTTTCGTTAGATTCGTAAACTTTTTGTTAAAATAACAAAAGTTTGTTATGATGAATTTATCATTATGAGGAGCTCCCACCATTCCTGTGCTGTGCTGACTTCTGAGTTTTTAACTTTTAGGTTCGTTAACTTTTCGTAACAATTACAAATTTTCGGTATGAATTTGGATCCGAAATTCGTAAACGAAATTTCGTATTTCTTATGGAATTCGTATGCATAAAAATTCGTAATTCGTATTTCGGATCAAAATTTTTGTTTCGTACGAAACTAATCGCACATGTCTAAGCCCCCGTAAACACGGTCGGAAATTCCGACCACAAAATCTGTCGGATTTTTTCCGATGGATTTTGTCCGTCACTGGTGTTGCATACAGACGGTCGGACAAAGTTGTCAGAAAATCCGATCATTCTGAACGTGGTGACGTTGGTTGTGTACGACGGAACTACGCAGAGGCTAGTAGCCAATAGCTTTGGTCTCATAATTTGATCTGAGCATGCGTGGCACTTTGTCCGTCGGAATTCTCGACACACAATCGGAAAAAGTCTGATTGGACTTTGTTGTCGTAAAATTTGAGAGCAGGATCTCAAATTTTTTCCGACGCAAAAAGTCTGATGGAGCCCACACACGGGCGGATTTTCTGACAACATGGGCCGATCGGACATTTTCCGTCGGAATTTTCGACCGTGTGTATGGGGGCTAAGAGAGAAACAGAGGGTGAAAGACCGAGGTGGAAAGAGAGAAAGAAAGAGAGATGGAGAGAGAGAGACCGAGAGGGTGAGAGACCAAGGTGGAAAGAGAGAGAGAGAGAGACACCAAGAGAAAGAGAGAGGAGGGAGAGAAAGAGAGAGAGAGAGGCACCAAGAGAAAGAGAGAGGGGAGAGAGACCGACAGAAAGAGAGAGAGAGCGGTCATGAGAAAGAGAGAGAGAGAGAGACGGAGGTGGGAGACAGAGGTGGATAGAGGGAGAGAAGGAGAGAGAGAAAAACGGAGAGGGTGAGAGACTGAGGTGGAATGAGAGAGACCAAGAGAGAGAGAGAAACATAGAGGGTGAGAGACCAAGGTAGAAATAGAGAAAGAGAGAGGGAGAGAGAAACAGAGGATAAGAGACTGAGATGGAAAGAGAAAAGGAGAGGGTGAGAGACCGTGGTGGAAAAAGAGAGGGAGAAACAGAGGGTGAGTGACTGAGGTGGAAAGAGAGAGGTAAAGAGAGAGAAACAGAGAGGGTAAGAGACTAAGGTCAAAACATAAATAAAGAGAGATGGAGAGACCGAGGTGGAAGAAGAGAGGGAGAGAGAGAAAAGAGAGAGAGAGAGAGAGACACCAAGAGAAAGAGAGAGGGGAGAGAGACCGAGAGAAAGAGAGACGGAGGTGGGAGACAGAGGTGAATAGAGAGAGAGAAAGAGAGAGAGAGAGAAATGTAGAGGGTGAGAGACTGAGGTGGAATGAGAGAGAGAGAGAGATACAGAGGTGAGAGACTGAGGTGGAATGAGAGAGACCAAGAGAGAGAAACATAGAGGGTGAGAGACCATGGCGGAAATAGAGAAAGAGAGAGGGAGAGAGAAACAGAGAAACAGAGAGGATAAGAGACTGAGGTGGAAAGAGAAAAGGAGAGGGTGAGAGACCGTGGTGGAAAAAGAGAGGGAGAAACAGAGAGGGTGAGTGACTGAGGTGGAAAGAGAGAGAAAAAACGCAAAGGGTGGAAGACCAAGGTAAAAAGAGAGAGAAATAGCTAGGGTGAGAGACCAAGGTGTAATGAGAGAGAGAGAAAGAGAGAGGGAGAGAGCTAAACGGAGAGGGTGAGAGACCTAAGTGGAAAGAGAGAGGTAGAGAGAGAGAAACAGAGAGGGTAAGAGACTGAGGTCAAAACATAAATAAAGAGAGATGGAGAGAGAGAGAAAAGGAGAGGGTGAGAGACTGAGGTGGAAAGAGAGAGGGAGAGAGAGACCGAGAAAGAAGAGGGAGAGAGAGAGAGAAACAGAGGGTGGAAGACTGAGGTGAAAAGAGAGAGAGAAAAAAACAGAGAGGGCGGAAGACCAAAGTAGAAAGAGAGAGAAATAGCGAGGGAGAGAGTGAGCGAAAAGGAGAGGGTGATACATTGAGGTAGAAAGAGAGAGAAAGAGAGCTGAGGTGGAGAGAGAGGAAAAAAGAGAGAGGGACAGAGAAAAAGAAAGGGAGAGGGTGAGAGACTGAGGTGGAAAGAGGGAGAGGCCGAGAGAAAGAAAGGGAGGGAGAAAAACAGAGAGGTTGAGAAGAAAGAAAGAAAGAAAGAGAGAAAGAAGGAGAGAAAGAAGGAGAGAAAGAAGAAGAGAGAAAGAAGGAGAGAAAGAAATAAAGAAAGCTTTCTAGGCACAATCACACTTGAATGATTTGGTAAACACATCACCTGTAGTTCTGCGGTCAAATGACAAGAATCACCATTTTTTTTTAACCTGGTATTTAGTCTAATTGAAATTTTTATATTTTTAAACTCTGTTTACACCAGATGGCATGTGTGAACAGGCATATTGCCAATTTAAAAATCTCTGTTTGAACTGGTTTGAATAGCAAAATATAGGTCAATGCATCCAAAATGCAGCCTGCAGGACCGTTACCCAACAGACCTAAGTGCAATACTGGAAATGACAATAGAAAAGTCATCCAATTGCATAGAGACGCTTAATTGTAAACAATAAAACTTCTCTGAAGAGTAATATTAAATTACCTACACCTGTATTTATGGGAAATCCATACATCTAGATGTATGTTGGTGAGTCCAGCCTTCAATTTACAAGGTTTGCAATGGTTAGTAGCACTTTTCGAAACATAAGTATCAACCTTTCTGTACCAGGTTGCCTACTAAGGTTACATTAGAAAATAGCAGAGATCGGACCATCTAAATTCACTTACATACAGGCTGCCAGCAAGCATGCAGGCAGTGTTGGGCTCATCAGAAATTCAAGCATTGCAAACTGTGCCGCATGGATGCATTTTGATGCTCAAGCTTGCTGCTCTCTCCCTCTCCTCCTCTCCTGTTGGTTAAGAAGTATCAAGATCAAACTGTGTCAGGAACAAATGTTTTCTGATTGTTAGTGTAGCGGCTATAACCCTCAGAGGGGCGGCCTTGACTTTTGGGCTTACCGGGTTACCTCCGATTGGCTTGTCGATGTATATCCAGGGGTTCCCAGGGTTGATACCCAACAACTTTTGATGCTGACACAATAAAAGTCCTTTTGAAGGTTTTTATTCTTGCATTGGTAACATCCAACAAAACACAGTCTCAGATAGGAACAGAGGGCAAGGGTGAAGAAACTCAGGCACCTTGAACTGCTGACATCCACAAATGTCCTTAATAAAACCCAGAGAGTAGCCACTCGCAGCTGGGTACTTCAAAGTCAGATATGCCTCTAGCCAGAGGTATAGTAGCTGACAATGTGATCCGGAAACTTGTTAAAGTCTCTGACACAGAATGAACTTGCAACCGAAGGTGAATAGGAACCTTTTCCACAGTACCTGGAACTTTCTCTGTCTCCTTAGCAGTACTGCAGAAGTGTGGATGCTTTAGTGTCCATACAACTCAGCAACCAGGCTCCTCTTGAGATGCCAGCTTGTTGGCCCTCCTCCGAAGAGTCCTCCCCTGCTTGCCTATACGAGCTGCGGTGCCCCTCCAAGACTGAGAGCACACCATTACTGGGCCTTGGTCTAGCCGGCTACAAGACTCGGGAACAGACAGATCCTTGCCCCCAGACCATGCATGTCTCCGGGGCTAGTCAAACTGAGCATGTTTGTGGGACGGTTGATGCTCCCAGGCATGGGACCCCTTGCGGTGCTACCCGGTCCAGAACCAGGAAACAGGACTGCGGCCAAACCCCGAACACGTGACTTCAGCACCTTAAGTACCCTTCCCCAGACTACCCAGCGGGGCCAGGCGCACCCACTGATTGCCTCCGGGGAAGACTGATACCCAAGACGTCCAACCAGGCCTGGTTCTAGGCCTGTCTTGTGCACCTCACTGCACCCATGACCAGACAGAACCCTAGTACAGCCCAGCCAATCTGATGCCAAAGTTAACCTGCACAATTAACCCTCAGAACCCCATTACTGTTCTGAGGGAGAAACTAAATTTCCACATATAGCGCACACTTGTGAAAGTGTGCCCGCTACATTAGTATAGAGTGGACCGCCACAGTCTTAGAACATGGGGCTTGCACAGGTAGACGTTCCTAGCTCTAAAATGAAACATGCTATAATGCTCTTTTGGCATGGGTAGCCATGTCTATGAATAATAATTTACAGATTGCACACATGAGTGTATTAAAATACCAAAAGGAAGGCTTACACGTTGCAAAGGTGCTGTCAAGCTCAACTTTTACAGTAGAAGCTGGCATTGCAAAGGTAAAGGAAAACTGATATGGAAGTTGGTGAAAAGAATGTCCTAGAATGGCCTCCGTAGGTCAAATTCCTAGCTGAAAGTCAGGCTGACCACCTGATTCTAAAGAGACAGCTTAGAAAATGGATATTTTGGCAAAGTATATTGGAAAATGTCAGAGTTAAATTAAGCCTCTCGCTGAATACAGTATGACTGGTCCTCTTTAAAATAAAGATCTAAAAACGGTCTGTCTCCAGCAATATCAATTATGAAGAAATGTCTGAAATGTAGGACTCAGCAGAAGGCCGCCTATTGATCATTACATGTTCTCCATCATATTAAAATGGTCATTTAATTACATATTTCAATGTCTGCAATGATATAATAAACAATTGTAATCCATTATCTCATGACAAAACAGCTTGACATCTCTGCAATTATTTTATTGCAAACACAGCAACGATTAGCCCTTTGCTTGGCAAAACCACTCAGGGCGAACATCTAGCAGTCATCCTTCAGCAGCCCAAGTCCCTGCAGCAAAGGGAGGTGCTGGGGTGTAAATCAGCAGATCACAGGCATGTAAAATCAGAGGGGGGGGGGGGGGGCAAAAAAAAAAGACAACCTCATTGTTTGCATATTTTAACTTCCAAAAGAACAATTTCTTCCAGTACACAGAAAAGATGCCAACTCAGGTGGCCAACCCAAAATGTATTTGTTTTACAGACACCGACCCAAAAAATTAAGGAGAACTCAAACTTCTTATGTTATACTTGTAACCTGTGGTTCACAGGGATGCCCATACAGCAGAGGCAGAACCCTTCTATTGGTGGCAACTTACTAGACATGTGCACAACAAAAAAATTTGTTTTTTTTCGTTTCGTTTTTTCGTTTCCGTTGATTCGTAAATTCGTAAGTCGTCGGTGTTCGTATTCGTAACGATTCGTACATTTGTAAGAGTTATTTTTTCGTTGATTCGTTTTTCCGTTTTAATTTTCATTTATTCGTTTATTCGAAATTCGGACGCATACGTATTTATTCGTACATTCGTGACATTCGTAACATTCGTAGATTCGTAATCGGAGCATAATTCATAATGTTATGTAATGTGTATGCTATTATTACATTGTAAGAGACACGGAAAATTACGAATCGAAAAGAAAGTAACGAATGTACGAATTTTTTCGTTCAATCGATTCGAAGCACGTTAAGCAACGCCATTGTAAGAGACACGGAAAATTACAATTCGAAAAAAAAAAAAAAAAGTTACGAATGTACGAATTTTTTCGTGCAATCCATTCGAAGCACGTTAAGCAACGCCATTGTAAGGGACACGGAAAATTACCAATTCAACAAAAAAAAAGTTACGAATGTACGAATTTTTTCGTTCATTTTCCTTTTCGTTGTTCCTGTTTTCGTTTTTCGGATTTTCTTCATTCGTACATTCGTTGTTTCTAATTAGTTTTTTTCGGATTTTCGTTATTTTCGGATTTGTTCGATTCGAGCGATTCGTTATTCGTTAAAATTTTTAGCGAATCATTCGTATGAAAACGAACGAACAAAAATAACGAAAAAAAACGAAGCGAATTGCACATGTCTACAACTTACACCCTGGAAAACTGGGATTTTCATTCTAGGTGCTTCTGTGCAAACATCTCATTGCAGATGCCCAGGTAGGTCTCACAATTCTAGGTCCATACCTCCGTTCCTGCAGCAAAGTGTGTGCCAAACCCAGGAGTTCTTAATAGACTCTGCCTGATACAAGATGCCTGCCAAAGCCACTTGGGGTGCCAGCATCCAATGGGATAGCTGCCTCCCTGTGACTCGAGGAAACAATAGAGGCACTAGGTTGCCATCAACTTCCTTCCACACCTGCATTGCTGCTGGGTGACGGTCCAGGCGTGGTCATGAGGATGTGGAACCTGGACCAACTTCTGTGATGTCAGACCGACTTCTGTGATGTCAGACCGACTTCTGTGATGTCAGACCAACTTCTGTGATGTCAGACCAACTTCTGTGACATCAGCAGAGAGCGGACATTACCCCGCTGTCTGCTGAAAACAGGTCACAGGAGTGAAAAATGAACTGCACTCCTGTGATCCCCAGAAGAAGTACAACCAATCAAGCTTTGGCTGTACTTCTCCTTTAAGGCCTCATTCACATTGGTTTAATTTAAATGCTGTATATCCTGACAGGAGAAAAACAGCACCTAAGCTGCGTTTTTTTCCAACCAGGTGAGTTTGGCAGTGTTTGGAGTTTTTTTATTTATTCTGGCCATTGAAATAAACACTGAAGTGCTAAACACGCCTAGCATTTAGGAACGTTTTTTGCTGTGTTTGGATTCATCCTATCAAAACACTCCCCTCCTGAATGCGATTTCACTACGTTCAAGAGAGGAGCGTTTTACTGCCTTTAACCACTCGCCTACTGGGCACTTTCACCCACTTCCTGCCCAGGCTAATTTTCAGCTTTCAGCGCTGCCGCAATTTGAATGACAATTGCGCGTTCATGCAACACTGTACCCAAATTAAATTTTTTGCATTTTCTTCCCACAAATAGAGATTTATTTTGGTGGTATTTAATCACCACTGAGTTTTTTATTTTTTGCTAAACAAACATATAATGAACGAAAAATTTGAAAAAAAAAAAAAACATTTTCATAGTAACATTTTGCAAACAGGTAATTTTTCTCCTTCACGGATGAGGCTGCACTGATGGGCAATATTAGGCTGCACTGATGGGCACTGATAGGCTACACTGATGAGAAGACACTGACGGGCACTGATAGGTGGCACTGATGAGGCAGCACTGGTGGGCACTGGTGAGGCTGCACTGATAGGTGGAACTGATGGACACGGATAGGTGGCACTGATGGACACTGATAGGCATCACTGAAGGGCATTGAATGATGGCACTGATAGGTGACACTGATGGGCACTGGTGGCACTGATAGGTGGCACTGGTGGGCATTGATAGGCAGCACTGATAAGTGACACTGATTATGAGTCACTGATGGGCACTGATTGGCAGCACTGATGGGTACGGATAGATGGTATTGGTGGGCACTGATTACCCATGCTAATGGGCACTGATAGGTGGCACTGCCTAGCAGCACTGGTGGGCACTGATTAGCAGCACTGGTTGGAAATTTTGGGACCGATGTCCCTTTAACAGAAGCCGGTTATAGGCTTTCCCCTTTTCTCCTCACGTTGTCGATAACCGTCTTCTGTTTTCATCGTGTGATCAGCTGTCATTGGCTGACAGATGATCACTTGGTAAAGGGCATTGTCATTGGCCCTTTACCCCGATCACACAGCGCTGCCCGCTGGCAACGTGAGCACAGGAGGACATCCATGGACGCCCTCCTGGCATTGTAAGCCTGAGCTGTAGCCATCTTTCAGCTATAGAGCGGGTGGGGAGGGGTTAAACATTGCTGCTCCTAAACTCTGGTAAAAGCCTATGTGTGCATGGACACATGGGTTGATTTACTGAAGGCAAAAGGCTGTTGCTCCAGAGCTTAGTACGTGAGGTAGAGCTTGACTTTTCAAAGAATACCCAATCACATGCAAGGGGAAAAAATAAATGAATTTTTGCTTGCACATGATTGGATGATGGAAGTCAGCAGAGCTTCTGCTCATTTACTAAGCTCTGGAGCAACTTTGGTCACACGATATGATTGCATATGATATGATTTTGTAGATCTACTAAAAATGATGTAGGGCCTCCCTGATGGGGTAGATAATGAACAGATTGCTTGTAGAGATGTAGACACTTGTAAAGTATAAATTATTCCATAGTAGACATGTGCAATTCGTTTCGTTTTTTTTCGTTTTTCGTTTTTTTTCGTTATTTTCGTTCGTTCGTTTTCGTACGAATGGACGAACGATTCGCTAAAAATTTTAACGAATAACGAATTGTTCGAATCGAACGAATCCGAAAATAACGAAAATCCCCAAAAAAACAAACTAGAAACAACGAATGTATGAATGAAAAATATCCGAAAAACTAAAACAGGAACAACAAAAATGAAAATGAACGAAAAAATGTGTAACTTTTTTTTTTTTTGTTGAATTGGTAATTTTTTTTGTCCCTTACAATGGTGCTGCTTAAGGTGCTTCGAATAGATTGAACGAAAAAATTCGTACATTCGTAACTTTTTTTTTTTTTCCGATTCGTAATTTTCCGTGTCTCTTACAATGGCGTTGCTTAACGTGCTTCGAATGGATTGAACGAAAAAATTCGTACATTCGTAACTTTTTTTTCTATTCGTAATTTTCCGTGTCTCTTAAAATGTAATAATAGCATACACATTACATAAAATTATGAATTATGCTCCGATTACGAATCTACGAATGTTACGAATGTACGAATAACTACGAATGCGTCCGAATTTCGAATAAACGAATGAACGAAAATTAAACTAACAGAAAAACGAATCAACGAAAAAATAACTCTTACGAAAATATGAATCGTTACAAATACGAACACCGACGACTTACGAATTTACGAATCGTTACGAATCAACGGAAACAAAAAAAACGAAACGAAAATAAACAATTTTTTTTTCGGAAACGAAAAAAACGAAATGAAAATAAACAAATTTTTTTGTTGTGCACATGTCTATTCCATAGAGTTTATAAATCAGATTGCAATGCCTGTGGCCAGCTTTATATGGTGGTAGTTCGGCTATCCTCACCATGAACCAGAAGCTATTTTGCCGAGCTGAAACCCAACCTCGCAGAACTTTTCATTGTCTATTCTCCACTTTCCAGGGTACTTTCAGATTCACATTTTGCTATTGTTAAGCAGAAACCGAACAAACATTTTTAGCAGGTTATCGGCACAGAATTTGACGCTCAATACTCTGTCAGCTCTTAATACTCACTCAGTTGCTTTTCCTATATGTATTTATTTCCACTGCGTTGTACCATACCACAGAATGCTAATACGTTTTCTAGTAATCTGAAAGGTGATAATGCCTAAAGCACTGGCACGCCCGCAGAATAATTAAAATGGTAAATTCGATATACAGGGAAATGTGTGAAAAAGGGCCAAAACTGTTTGTATTGTATTGTTTTACTAGCAGATTTTTGGAAGTTTATTGTAGATTGGTTTGTAGGGCAGGAAATTCTTTTATACAGCTAAGAAAAGGTGTAACCAACCAGCATTATGAAGAAGACAAGAGTTCATATGGACCCTTCCTGTCTCGGTACATTGTGGCTTTACCCAAGATTTGCATTAGAAACAAGCATGTCAAAGTATTACATTTCAACCTAAGCCAACCTTAGTTTTGTTCTGGACCCCAGAGCCCCAGCAAGTTTTATGCCCCGTACTAGACATGTGCAATTCGTTTCGTTTTTTTTTTTCGTTTTTCGTTTTTTTTTTGTTTTTTTCGTTCGTTTTCGTATGAATGAACGAATCGTTCGAATCGAACGAATCCGAATAACGAATCGTTCGAATCCGATTAACGAATCATTCGAATCGAACGAATCCGAAAAGCAACGAAAATCCGAAAAAAACTAATTAGAAACAACGAATGTACGAATGAAGAAAATCCGAAAAACGAAAACCGGAACAACGAAAATGAAGGAAAAAATTTGTACATTCGTAACTTTTTTTTTTTGTTGAATTGGTAATTTTCCGTGTCTCTTACAATGGTGCTGCTTAACGTGCTTCGAATGGATTGAACAAAAAAATTTGTACATTCGTAACTTTTTTTTTCGATTCGTAACTTTATTTTTTCGATTCGTAACTTTTTTTTCGATTCGTAATTTTTTTTTTTTTCGATTCGTAATTTTCCGTGTCTCTTACAGTGGCGTTGCTTAACGTGCTTCAAATGGATTGAACAAAAAAATTTGTACATTCGTAACTTTTTTTTTCGATTCGTAACTTTTTTTTTCGATTCGTAAATTATTAAAATTTAATAATAGCATACACATTACATAAAATTATGAATTATGCTCCGATTACGAATCTACGAATGTTACGAATGTTACGAATGTACGAATAAATACGAATGCGTCCGAATTTCGAATAAACGAAAATTAAACTAACGAAAAAAACGAATCAACGAAAAATAACTCTTACGAATGTACGAATCGTTACGAATACGAACACCGACGATTTACGAATCGCTACGAATCAACGGAAACGAAAAAAAAACTAAACGAAATTTTTTTTTGTTGTGCACATGTCTACCCCGTACACGCGGTCGGAATTTCTGACGGAAAATGTCCTATCGGACCATGTTGTCGGAAAATCCGACCGTGTGTGGGCGCCATCTGACTTTTTCCGTCGGAATTTCTGTCGGAAAAAAAATCGAGATCCTGCTCTCAAATTTTCCGACAACAAAGTCCGATCGGACTTTTTCCGATCGTGTGTAGCGAATTCCGACGGACAAAGTGCCACGCATGCCAGATCACATTACAAGACCAAAGCTATTGGCTACTAGCCTCTACGTAGTTCCGTCGTAAGCAACGAACGTCACCACGTTCAGAATGATCGGATTTTCCGACAACTTTGTCCGACCGTGTGTATGCAACACCAGTGTCGGACAAAATCCGTCGAAAAAAATCCGACGGATTTTGTGGTCGGAATTTCCGACCGTGTGTACGGGGCATTACTTAGTGGTTCTTCCATGCATGTGCTCCTTGATTTCTATTCATTCCTATGGAAAGGCCACCCACCACTGGGACAAAAAAAATTGATGGCCTTTCCATAGAGTGAACAGATGTCATGGAGCACATGCATGAAAGAAGCTTTTTCCGACAGCAAAGTTCTCTGGAGAGTGTTGATGGGTAAGTGTGAGACTTGGTAGGTGTCATGTGGGTAGGGAGGGTTGTCCTGTAAAGCAGCGGTCTCCCAACTACAGCTTTTTGCTTGCCTTTATCTGGTCCTTGGGGCGCTATTCCATTCATTGACATCAACAATGGGGCACTATTCCTTCCGCTGGCACCAAAGATGTGGAAGAATTCCTTCCACTGACACCAACAATGGGAAAGAATTGCTTCCATTGACACTAATGATGCAACAGAATTTCTTCCATTGACACAAATGATGGGGCAGAATTCCTTCCATTGACACCAAAGTTGGGGCACTATTCCTTCCACTGACAACAACAATGGGGCACTATTCTTCCTGCTGACACCAACAATGGGGCACTATTTCTCCCACTGGCACCAACAATTGAGCACTATTCCTCCCACTGACAGCAACGATGGGGCAGAATTCCTTCCACTGACACCAACAATAGTGCACTATTCCTCCCACTGACACCAACAATGGGGTATTCCTCCAACTGATACCAACACTGGGGCAAAATTTCTACCACTGACACCAACAGTAGGGCATTGTTCACTCCCACTGGATGCCAGGATATTTTCTACTCCCATTGGCCATACACTGGCCCCCTTAAAGTCTGAAGTACAGTAAATGGACCTTCTGTTTACAATGTTTGGAGACCCCTGCTTTAAAGGATAACTGTATTAAAAATAAAGAGACACAGCCCCTACAGGCAAAAAGTGCCAGTAAAAAGAAGAGAGGGAACGCCTCTCTAGTCCTCAGAAATCACCCCGTGGAAGTCTGCAGGAAAAAACAAAAATTCCATTAGTGTTGATTACCATGGTCTCCTGCAGCTCTCACTGGTTGCTTCTGCTAAACTCCATATCACTATTAAATGACAGCAGAAGAACCAGTGAGAGCTGTGGGGGCAGGGCCGGGACAAGGGGACGGCAGGAGGGCACGATGGTAGCATGTGAGGTCGTAGGTGGCTGCTTGGAGAGTTCCTACCTACAAGCTGACAGGAGTAGTGACAGCAGCTTCACTACTCCTGCCAGCTTAGCACTGGAGGAGCCAAGCCAAATCTGGACAGAGCCTGGAGGAGGGCAGGTTGTGTTCTCTCTCCCCTCCCTCCTGCCACTGCAGCTCTCCTGGATCGTCACTGCCGGATTGCCATTGTGAATGGTCTGTTTAACCACCCTGATCTATTCTCTGCTTTACTTTTTTGTGTGTGTGTGGGGGGGGGGGGGTCATGCATTTTTTTTGGGGGGGGGGGCATTTGCCATCTTCGCCCTGGGTGCTAAATGACCCTGAACTGTTGGTTTCCCTTCAGCCTCCCAGGAATAATTTCTCAGGATCAGAGCAGTGGGCAGCTGGAGGGGTATTTCCCTCCTCCTTTTTTTTTTACCAGGTACCCTGTTTCCCTGAAAATAAGTCCTACTCTGAAAATAAGACCTACAAGGACTTTAACTAGGGCTTATTTGGGGGGTAGGGCTTATATTGCAGCCATCACCGACAATCACGCTAGGTCTTATTTTTCGGGGGAAACAGGGTATGCCTGGCCCGGAAAACTTTGCCGTAGCAGCAGGGTCATGAGTAAAGTCAGTGAACCTCTGAATTCGTTTCACTTTAACCTTTAATTTCAGTTTTTTTTTTGGGGGGGGGGGGGGGGGTTTTGTTTACCAAATGCTTATTTAGTAGGCATTCGGGATGAGTGCAGTGAACTCTACAAAAAATATTTTGCTACAAAATTATCAGTTTCTTAATTTAATCCAAATTTCTCGAAAGTAGAAGCTCTCAGTTTATCTTCCTGAGCTGCTAAGGCAAAGTTTGTTTGAATAATAATAATATATAAATATAATAATAAATAAAAAGAACACATTTTTATTTAGAGGGTGTGTTTATTCATGGGACGTATTTTATTTAATTATTAAATCATTTAGTGTTCTTTGTATTTGTGCATTTTCCAATGTGTACTTTTTTTTTTTTTGTTATTTGTGTACTGTCACTGACTACAGTTTATTTTTCAAAAAATTCCCAATTTTTACAAGATTTTGATAATAAAAACCCTCAGTTGTTCCTGTCTCTGTTATACATAATTCAGCTGCTCTGTTTAATGAACACTTATTACTTTAAATGTAAGCTATGCATTAGTCATGTGGCCTTTCTAATAGGGTCCTGAAGGACTGATGTTCAGACAGGACTTGGCAAACTGGGGTGTCACATAAATAGTTTTTTTTTTTTGTCTTTCAACGGAGGCCATCCATTTATGTATCCACTTAGATAAGGGGGCACATGGTTCACAGTTCTCAGCCTTCAAGTTGTAGGAACACCACAGTAGCAGCATAAGCGCAGGCTCTTTGTAGTTTTTCACTTTACAAGCAATGCCAACTTTTTCCACGCTGATATTAACATATAATTACAATATAGAAAGAAAAAATAAATAAATAAATACAGTTTAATTTTACAGTTTAGGCCTGCTTTATGTTCTAAACCAAAGCTCCAATCTATATTCACAACACATATGTATACGCTAATGAATCTGGCACCAATTAGAGCAAAAATAAACAACGTGGATGTTCGGGGCCAACTGAACGGGAGCCGTGCCCCAATTGGTGCAGCCAAAGAGTCGAGTAGATCGGTGCCAAAAAATTAAGTAACTGTGTTTTGGAAGGTCAGTGACTGTGAGCCCTGCCAGAAACCAACACAGTTGAAGAGAGGAAAACTATTAAAAGGGATTAAAATAAACTGCACTAAAAATTAGATTAGATTTTTTTTTTCTTTAGACACTAAAAACAATTTTGCTTTCAGTTCATTTTATTTTATAGATGAATATACTGAATACATAATCAATCATGACCAGAAGTCACTGAAGACTAGATACCCAGATATGACAGTTACCTTGACAGTAACTCTAATTTCCCTACTTAAAATTTTTTTATCTGGTACCCGTGCATTAGATTCAGTTCCATGTCTGTTTGTTTTTTAAATAGGCGTACAAGAGTATATATATATATATATATATATATATATATATATATACAGTGGTGTGAAAAAGTGTTTGCCCCCTTCCTCATTTCCTGTTCCTTTGCATGTTTGTCACACTTAAGTGTTTCGGAACATCAAACCAATTTAAACAATAGTCAAGGACAACACAAGTAAACACAAAATGCAATTTGTAAATGAAGGTGTTTATTATTAAAGGTGAAAAAAAATCCAAACCATCATGGCCCTGTGTGAAAAAGTGATTGCCCCCCTTGTTAAAAACATACTATAACTGTGGTTGTCCACACCTGAGTTCAATTTCTCTAGCCACACCCAGGCCTGATTATTGCCACACCTGTTCACAATCAAGGCATCACTTAAATAGGAGCTGCTTGACACAGTAAGGTCCACCAGAAGATCCTTAAAAGCTACACATCATGCCGAGACCCAAAGAAATTCAGGAACAATTGAGAAAGAAAGTAATTGAGATCTATCAGTCTGGAAAGGGTTATAAAGCCATTTCCAAAGCTTTGGGAATCCAGCGAACCACAGTGAGAGCCATTATCCACAAATGGCGAAGACATGAAACAGTGGTGAACCTTCCCTGGAGTGGCCGGCCGCCCAAAATTACCCCAAGAGTGCAGTGACGACTCATCCAAGAGGTCACAAAAGACCCCACAACAACGTCCAAGGAACTGCAGGCCTCACTTGCCTCAGTTAAGGTCAGCGTTCATGCCTCCACCATCAGGAAAAGACTGGGCAAAAATGGCCTGCATGGCAGAGTTCCAAGGAGAAAACCACTGCTGAGCAAAAAGAACATCAAAGCTCGTCTCAATTTCTCCACAACACATCTTGATGATCCCCAAGACTTTTGGGACAACATTCTGTGGACCGATGAGACAAAAGTGGAACTCTTTGGAAGGTGTGTGTCCAAGTATATCTGGCGTAGAAGGAACACTGCATTTCAGAAAAAGAACATTATACCAACAGTAAAATATGGTGGTGGTAGTGTGATGGTCTGGGGCTGTTTTGCTGCTTCAGGACCTGGAAGACTTGCCGTGATAAAAGGAACTATGAATTCTGCTGTCTACCAAGAGATTCTGAAGGAGAATGTCCGACCATCTGTTCGTGTACTCAAGCTGAAACGAACTTGGGTTCTGCAGCAGGACAATGATCCTAAACACACCAGCAAGTCCACCACCGAATGGCTGAAGAAAAACAAAATGAAGACTTTGGAGTGGCCTAGCCAAAGTCCTGACCTGAATCCTATTGAGATGTTGTGGTATGACCTTAAAAAGGCCGTTCATGCTCGAAAACCCTCTAATGTAACTGAATTAGGACAATTCTGCAAAGATGAGTGGGCCAAAATTCCTCCAGGACGCTGTAAAAGCCTCATTGCACGTTATCGCAAACGCTTGGTTGCAGTTGTTGCTGCTAAGGGTGGCCCAACCAGTTATTAGGTTTAGGGGGCAATCACTTTTTCACACAGGGCCATGATGGTTTGGATTTTTTTTCACCTTTAATAATAAACACCTTCATTTACAAATTGCATTTTGTGTTTACTTGTGTTGTCCTTGACTATTGTTTAAATTGGTTTGATGTTCCGAAAACACTTAAGTGTGACAAACATGCAAAGGAACAGGAAATGAGGAAGGGGGCAAACACTTTTTCACACCACTGTATATTAATATACACAGTTGTGCTCATAAGATTACATACCCTGGCAAAATTGATGATTTCTTGGCCATTTTTCAGAGAATATGAATGATAACACAAAAACTATTCTTCCACGCATGGTTAGTGTTTGGCTGAATCCATTTATCAACTGCGTTTACTCTTTTTAAATCATAATGGCAACAGAAACTACCCAAATGACCCTGATCAAGTTTACTGTGTATTGCCCCCTATAACATCAATGACAGCTTGAAATCTTCTGTGGTATTTGTGGATGAGGCTCTTTATCTTCTCAGATGGTAAAGCTGCCCATTCCTCTTGGCAAAAAGCCTCCAGTTCCTGTAAATTCTTGGGCAGTCTGGCATGAACTGCACGTTTGAGATCTTCCCAGATTGGCTCAATGATATTGAGGTCAGGAGACTGAGATGACCACTCCAGAACCTTCACTTTATTATGCTGTAGCCAATGACAGGTGGACTTGGCCTTGTGTTTTGGATCATTGTCATGTTGGAATGTCCAAGTACGTCCCATGCGCAGCTTCCTGGCTGATGAATGCAATTGTTCCTCCAGTATTTTTTGATAACATACTGCATTCATCTTGCCATCAATTTTGACCAAATTTCCTGTGCCTTTGTAGCTCACACATCCCCAAAACATCAGCGATCCACCTCCATGTTTCACAGTAGGATTAGTGAAAGAAACGTTTTTGTGTTATCTCAGTAAAATCTGCAAGAAATCGTAGATTCTGCCTGGGTATGTAAACTTATGAGCACAACAGACTATGAGATATTTTTATTTGTTCATTTATTTTTTACTAGTAATGGTGGTGATTAGCGACTTATAGTGGGACTGCCATATTGGTGACCTATAGCGGGACTGCCATATTGCGGCGGACAATTTGGACACTAACTGACACTACTGACACTTTTTGGGCTCCATTGACACTAATACAGTGATCAGTGCTACAAAATATGCACTGTCACTGTCCTAATTACACTGGCTGGGAAGGGGTTAACATCAATGGCAGTCAAAGGGTTACATGTGTGCCTAGCCGGTGTTTTTGTAAACTATAGGAGGTGCTTTTACTAGGGGAAAGCATGGATTCGTGTTTCTGCTTTGTAGGAACACAGGATCCATGCTTTCCCTACTGACAGAATGGCAATCTGCCTTGTTAACATAGGCAGACTGCCATTCTGCGTCTCTCCTCGATCATCAGCAGGTGCTGGCGGACATCAAGTCTGCGGTACCCGCCCCTGGGCTCCCTCTGTGGGTGACCACAGCGGGAGCGTGCCACTGGCGGTGCATGCCCTACCCGAGAAAAGAAAAAAATACATATATTGCAGGCAGGTGCAGTTTATCTTCCCCTTTGTAGGTGGCGCTGTTTAGCTGGCTGTTGTACAGAGGAAATGGAGGTTGAAAAGGGCTTTGTTCCTCTGAAGTCTCCAAAGGTGTCATCAGGGGCGCAGCTGTCGAACTGGGCACTGCAATTTTGGTTGAATCCCACGGCCATCTTTAGTGAGGAAGATGCTAATAAACATCACTGCTCCACTGCAGTTAGTGTGCACTTACAAAATGGATAGAGTAGGGACAGGTCTCACGCTGGTTAGGGGCAGTGTAGGGAGAGATTCCTGTAGAGGAGGGACAGAGCAGGAATACTATTTCTGGATCGTTTATCTGGGGACTCTTGGGACAAGGATCGTTCAGTCTACTAGGCAGTGGCGGCCTGTCCATTAGGGGTTCCCAGGGACCTGCCTCCTCTCTCCAGGCCACCCCCTATATGCAATGGATAGATTCATGCATAGCATGAATCTATCCATGGTCACCTTGGCCACCCCCTATTCATGCGTCTGGACCCTTTCAGGGTACATAAATTACAGCGGCAAGGTTTTTTTAAGCAGCTGATTAGAGCCAGAGGCTCTAATAGGCTTCAAAATAGGGTGGGCTCGGGTCACAGAGAATGCGACCGGAGCCCACCCAGGTATGTTACAACAGCATATTAATATTTGGTGTTGAAACACTAATCCTCAATCCAGCCAATCAGAAGTGGGTGTGAGACCCGTTTTCCGATTGGCCGAAAAGAGAAGACTCCCGATTAGCCACCAAGGAGGAAGGAGGAAACGTAAGTCGCTGTGATGACCCATGGAGAGCAGGAGAACGGGAGGCCGATGCTTCCGATAAGGGAAAGCAGCCGGTGATGGAGTATGTGCTACCAATGGGGGGGTGGCATACTCTTTGCCGCCCCCTCCTCCGGCCGCCACAGCTACCAGGTAGGCCTGCAGCGCTGCTCTGCCTATCAGACGCCCTCTTTAATCATATGCTGTTCTGTGAACGTAAGCCTTGTTAAAGTGGTTGTAAACCCTTACAGACCACTTTGACCTACAGGTAAACCTAGATTAAGGCTTACCTGTAGGTCCAAGAAATATCTCCTAAATCTACACGTTTAGGAGATATTTGCAAAAAGACAGGATCCGCTGTCGCCGTAGACAGCTGTGCGCAGGCGCAGTGAGCATGCCGCTGCTAGCGGCGATATGCCGTTAGTGGTGGCTCCCGTGCACATGCATGGGAGTGAAGTCATTGCGGCTCCGGCCAATCACAGCGCCGGAGCCACGATACCCGGAAAGAAGATGGACACTCCGTGGAAGAGGGGACATCGGTGACATCGCTGGCTCCTGTGTCAGTTAAGTGACACATAATGGGCTACTATGCGATGCATACTAGCTCATTATGCTTTACCTTTGCAGGGAAACAAGAGGAAGTAAAACCCATCAGGGTTTACTTCCTCTTTAAAGTAACATCTCAAGTGCTGGGACTGTGTTAAAGTACCACCCACATGTTGAAAATTGTTGTGCCCAAATTGCTTGTCGTGTCCAGACTGATGACATATGGTTTGGTACTGTTGAGTAAGCACCTTGCCGCTGTCTTCCACATGTTATTTGTTACTTCCAGTTTACCAAATAATAACGGTGCCACTTTCCTTGGTCTCTTACTCCATCTTGGGTCCCAATCAGCTGGCACCGCACACAAGCTGACGAGAAATCCTGTAAATGATTCTCTTTAATGTAAATATTTGCTATTACCAGAGACCCATAAGGAACCCACCCACTCATCGGCACCCTTCCCTCCTTTTACTCTATAAGCTCCTGTTTAGAGCTGCACTTTATGCAGGTAGTAAAAAATGGAACTAAGGACCAATCAGGTCCAGCAGCAGTGCACATGTCCTCACAGTGAACAAGTGCATTGAAAGAAAGAAAAGAGGGCTGTCCTAGTCTATGTGCTACAACTGAGCTCCTTCATAGTCCAAACAGGTTGGGTGCATTCTTGACCAAGCTGGACCACTGCTACTGCTGGGCTGTCTGACGGGGGTACCTAAATTCCTAGAACAGAATTACTGTACAAATCCCGAGGCAAGTGAACCAGTTCCAACATATTTATTTCACAGGTTTATTTAGCTATTCGCTTTTAGTACATTCTTAACCACTTCAGCCCGGAAGATTTAGCTGCTCAATGACCAGGCCATTTTTTGGCGATTCGGCACTGCGTCGCTTTTACTGACAATTGCGCAGTCGTGCGACGTGGCTCCCAAACGAAAATGGACGTCCTTTTTTTCACACAAATAGCGCTTTCTTTTTGTGGTATTTGATCGGCTCTGCGTTTTTTTTTTAAGAAGAGCGACAATTTTGAAAAAAAAAACACAATGGGGGTTATTTACCAAAGGAAAATCCACATTGCACTGCAAGTGCACTTGAAAGTAAAGTCGCTGTAGATCCAAGGGGGACATGCAAGGAAAATTAAAAAACAGCATTTTAGTTTACACATGATTGGATGATAAAATCAGCAGAGCTTCCCCTCATTTCAAATCTACCCCTTAGATTTAGAGCGACTGCACTTTCAAGTGCACTTGCAGTGCAAAGTGGATTTACCTTTAGTAAATAACCCCCAATATCTTTTACTTTTTGCTATAATAAATATCCCCCATTTTTTATCAAAAAATCGAATTTGTTCCTCAGTTTAGGCCAATGTGTATTCGTCTACATATTTTTGGTTAAAAAAATTGCAGTAAGCGTATATTGATTGGTTTGCGCAAAAGTTATAGCGTCTACAAAATAGGGGAAAGATTTATGGCATTTTTATTATTATTATTTTTTTTTTTTTTACTAGTAATGGCAGCAATCTGTGATTTTTATCGGGAGTGCGACATTATGGCGGACACATCGGACACTTTTGACACATTTTTGAAACCATTTACATTTATACAGCGATCGGTGCTATAAAAATGCACTGATTACTGTGTAAATGTCACTGGGAGGGAAGGGGTTAACATTAGGGGGCGATCAAGGGGTTAACTGTGTTCCCTATTTGTGTTTCTAACTGTTAGACATGTGCACAAAAATTTGTTTATTTTCGTTTTGTTTTTTTCGTTTCCGTTGATTCGTAACGATTCGTAAATTCGTAAGTCGTCTGTGTTCGTATTCGTAACGATTCGTAAATTCGTAAGAGTTATTTTTTCCTTGATTCGTATTCCCGTTAGTTTAATTTTCGTTTATTCGTTTATTCGAAATTCGGACGCATTCGTATTTATTCTTACATTCGTAACATTCGTACATTCGTAATCGGAGCATAATTTATAATGTTATGTAATGTGTATGCTATTATTACATTTTAAGAGACATGGAAAATTACGAATCGAAAAAAAAAAGTTACGAATGTACGAATTTCTTCGTTCAATCCATTCGAAGCACGTTAAGCAACGCCATTGTAAGAGACACGGAAAATTACGAATCGAAAAAAAAAACAAATTTTTTCGTTAATTTTGATTTTCGTTGTTCCCGTTTTTGTTTTTCGGATTTTCTTCTTTCGTACATTCGTTGTTTTTAATTCGTTTTTTTTCGGATTTTCGTTGTTTTTGGATTCGTTCGATTCGAACGATTCCTTATTCGTTAAAATTTTTAGCGAATCGTTCGTTCATTCGTACGAAAACTAATGAACGAAAATAACTAAAAAAAACAAAAAAAAACGAAACGAATTGCACATGTCTACTAACTGTAGGGGGGATGGGACTGTCTAGGAAGAAGTGTTCATACTTAGTATGAACACACGTTCTGTCTCCTCTCCCCTTAAAGAACCGGGATCTGTGTGTTTACACAGATCCCGGTTCTCGCTCTGTCACGTGCAATCACAGGAGCCCAGCGGTCATCGCGCCTGCTGGGCATTCGCATAGGCTCCGGGCACACGCTGCGGATGCCCCATGTGGCCAAAAGGCGAAGCGCCATAAGGTAATATCGTTTCACCCAGCCGCGCCATTCTGCCGCAAAACTGCGGCGGCTGGCAGTGCCGGGACAAGGTCATCCAGTGCCCAGGGCAAAGTTGCCAAACTGCGCCCCCCCCTTTTTAGGGTTAGGCTCAGGGTGCCCCCTACCCCTGCAATATACCATTGCACCAGGGGCAGCCATCCCTCCTGCCCACCCCTTGTCCCGGCCCTGGCGGCTGGTCAGCAAGCAGTTAAAGGGGGATAGCTAAGGGCAAAGACCATAACTAGAACGTTGAACGTTTTTGATTGTGAGATGGTTGTTTTACAGTATCTATATCCCGTGTCAATATAGTTTACATTTTCAGAGAGCAGCAGTGATTACTATGGCAGAATTTCGCAAAACTCTGTCTCGCCAGCTGTTTCTCCTTCACCTAAAGGCTTTTGAGTCTTTCCAGAGCGAGGGCCCTGATATCCACACCCCGGTGTGAAGAGGATGATGTCTTTAACATGCGATGAACCTGACTTTCAACTTGTTTGACTCTTCAGTTTATGTCAGCTTGCTCTCTGAAGAGAAATTCAGCTCAAACCGGCCTTTTATCCCCAAAAAGTGAAAAAAATATGAAGTCTAAAAAAAAAAAGGTGGGTGTTGTTTGATAGGTGCTCGGCAGGTGGGTAATAGAGACTGATATAAAGGCCTTCACAGCTTCTCAATGGGGTCCCTGCTGGGATGGAAAAATTCATTGCAAAATCTTTTTTTGCTGGTTTGACGGGCTTCATTTGTTGGATGTGTGCCGAAGCCAGTTGAAAACAGTCTACTGACACCAAGTTTATTTCAAGTCTGACACTCTGACTTTATGAGAGAGCTGCCAAGTGTTTCATTACACGGCCTGCTACTAATGCTGGGTTAAATGTACAACGCTAAAATAAAATGTTTTTCTCATTGTATCTAGAGCTGGAGGATAAATACACCGCCTCAGGGACAGCCTTTTCGTTTCCCCCCCCCCCCACCCCAGTCCATGTTTGTTAAGTTACGTTATGTTACGCTACATATATGTTACCATTTTCCCACTCACACAGTTTTATATGCCTTTAAAGGGGATACTATAATGTTTAGATTTTTTCCTGAGGTTTTATCTGTCTGTTTTGTTGTATATTTTGACTACCTAAAAGAAAAAGATGAGCAAAGTATTTTTGGTCATACTTCTCTCACCCCGAGTCCACTAAAAGCCGGCTATTACCTGCTATCAGCTAACATGGCAGAGCCACTCCAGGTTCTAAAAATGATCTCAAAAATATTGTCAGGATCCACGCACCCACCAACCTGCCTGATTGGCAGCTGGCTCTGCCTTTCAGCACACCATTGAGAGACAGAGCCAGCTGCACCTATCTCCTCCTCTGTTCAGCACTCTATTTTTTTGATTTTTTTTGTTTTTTATTATTATTATTTTTTTTTTACAAAATTTATTTATTTATTTTTTTACAAAAAATGTTTTTTTTTCAAAAAATATTATTATTATTTTTTTTTTAAATTATTTTTTTTAAAAATTATTTTTTTTAAAAATTATTTTTTTTTAAAATTATTTTTTTTAAAAATTATTTTTTTAAAAAATTATTTTTTTTAAAAATTATTTTTTTTTTTATCATGGGGGTCATAAATTATTTGGCTGATCATGTTGTGGACATAATGTTTTGGCTGATAATGGGGGGGTCATAATGTTTTGGCTGATCATGGGGGGGACATAATGTTTTGGCTGATCATGGGGGGTCATAATGTTTTGGCTGATCATGGGGGGGACATAATGTTTTGGCTGATCATGGGGGGGGACATAATGTTTTGGCTGATCATGGGGGGGACATAATGTTTTGGCTGATCATGGGGGGGACATAATGTTTTGGCTGATCATGGGGGGGACATAATGTTTTGGCTGATCATGGGGGGGGACATAATGTTTTGGCTGATCATGGGGGGGGACATAATGTTTTGGCTGATCATGGGGATGGGGGGGGGGGGGGGGGGGGTCATAATGTTTTGGCTGATCATGGAGGGGACATAATGTTTTGGCTGATCATGGGGGGGGGGGGGGGGGGTCATAATGTTTTGGCTGATCATGGGGGGGATATAATGTTTTGGCTGATCATGGGGGGGGTCATAATGTTTTGGGGGGGGGGGTCATAATGTTTTGGCTGATCATGGAGGGGATATAATGTTTTGGCTGATCATGGGGGGGACATAATGTTTTGGCTGATCATGGGGGGGGGGGGGGTCATAATGTTTTGGCTGATCATGGGGGGACATAATGTTTTGGCTGATCATGTTGTGGACATAATGTTTTGGCTGATCATGGAGGGGATATAATGTTTTGGCTGATCATGGGGGGGACATAATGTTTTGGCTGATCATGGGGGGGGGGGGTCATAATGTTTTGGCTGATCATGGAGGGGATATAATGTTTTGGCTGATCATGGGGGGGACATAATGTTTTGGCTGATCATGGGGGGGGGTCATAATGTTTTGGCTGATCATGGAGGGGATATAATGTTTTGGCTGATCATGGGGGGGACATAATGTTTTGGCTGATCATGTTGTGGACATAATGTTTTGGCTGATCATGGGGGGGGACATAATGTTTTGGCTGATCATGGAGGGGATATAATGTTTTGGCTGATCATGGGGGGGACATAATGTTTTGGCTGATCATGTTGTGGACATAATGTTTTGGCTGATCATGGGGGGGACATAATGTTTTGGCTGATCATGGGGGGGGGGTCATAATGTTTTGGCTGATCATGGAGGGGATATAATGTTTTGGCTGATCATGGGGGGGACATAATGTTTTGGCTGATCATGTTGTGGACATAATGTTTTGGCTGATCATGGAGGGGATATAATGTTTTGGCTGATCATGGGGGGGGGACATAATGTTTTGGCTGATCATGTTGTGGACATAATGTTTTGGCTGATCATGGGGGGGTCATAATGTTTTGGCTGATCATGGGGGGGACATAATGTTTTGGCTGATCATGGAGGGGACATAATGTTTTGGCTGATCATGGGGGGGACATAATGTTTTGGCTGATCATGGGGGGGACATAATGTTTTGGCTGATCATGGTGTGGACATAATGTTTTGGCTGATCATGGGGGGGACATAATGTTTTGGCTGATCATGGGGGGGACATAATGTTTTGGCTGATCATGGGGGGGACATAATGTTTTGGCTGATCATGGGGGGGACATAATGTTTTGGCTGATCATGGGGGGGACATAATGTTTTGGCTGATCATGGAGGGGACATAATGTTTTGGCTGATCATGGGGGGGACGTAATGTTTTGGCTGATTATGGGGGTGTCATAATGTTTTGGCTGATCATGGGGGGGACGTAATGTTTTGGCTGATTATGGGGGTGTCATAATGTTTTGGCTGATCATGGGGGGGTCATAATGTTTTGGCTGATTATGGGGGTTGTCTGGTTTTGTCACCTCCCACTCTAGTTTTGAACATTTCTCCATTCATTCCTATGGGACAAATTTCGCTGCAAAAACTATGATATTTCGTGAACCGTTCGGTGAAACGTTCCACAAAGTAATAGCACACCAATCGGGAACAATCGGTATATGTAGCGTAAAAGCTGTGGGAGGAGTTAGGGTGGTAAATTTAGCTATAATAAGAATAATATATATGTGAGATAACAGTAAGTGGTCTTGCTATGCAACAACACTTAATAATTCAAATAATAATAATAATAACAATAATAAAAATATTAATAATAACAATATCATCCTAAATTTGTCCATCAAAAATGTAAAAATGATTTGAGTAGGACAACTGAACACCAAGTTATTTTTAAGTGGCAATATTTTTTTTTTTTTTATTTGTTGGGGGCTTTTTTATATACGAATATACATATTGTATATTGATAATTGATTTTTAAAGATATGCACATTTGAATTTAATTTGTTTATACATACTATAATAAAACCCAGATCTCAATTTCTAATATATTGTTTACAATATTTAATTAGTTGAATCTATACTAATTAAAATTTTTCTTTTTAAATTGAGGCTTTCGCCATATATAAACCATAAGCAATTATGTTTATGTTAACTGATGCATACTGTCGCTGCTAAATGCAGACTGGACATCTACGCATCAATGAGCACCAGTCATGACGAGGTTATGGGCTATTGAACTATGTTCAATCAACCTTATAGGCAAGGAGAACCTAAGAATGTTGGAAAAAAATGATGACTGCCCCCATTGTTAAATAGACATTTAAAATAAATGCAATTTAAAAAGTAGAAGACTCGGTGATCAGATCCATATGTCTTATGTATTGTAAGGGGACGAGCTCCACTGGTAGTGGCAAGCAGTAAACCATGCAATGCATTTCAGGCTAAAAAGCCTTAGTCATAGCTATCTTGTACAAGCACAACCTGTTATACATAACAATTTATAGACAGGGATTATTACTATAGTTTGCATCAAAAGAAGTTCACTGCTTGCTGTCATAGGAGGTATGTAATTCTCTGCAAAGCAATTCCCCATTTTAGCATGATATTCCTTCTTTCTGGTGATTTGTTGGTTTGGAGACTTGCTGATACACACGCATTTGCAGACACTGGGAACATTGACGGGTTAAATAGCGATTCTTGTTCACAACATTCTTATGTAGAATTATTCTGGATTATACAGCAAGCTCTGAAAATAGATTTCCACTGGCACAGTCAGTGTCTCTTCAATATGCTGTGGACATGACTTCACTTCTCTGTGGCTCACATCCGCTAGGAACAAATGATTAAAATATTTTTCAGTGCAAAAAAAGGATGGCGTTATCAAACCTTTGTTCTTTGTACTGAGTAATTAAACCCATTAATGTAATATTCATGGCAATGTGATAAATTGAACTGGACTTGATTCAGTATTATTTCAGACTCAAAAGGCCAACTCTGCCTGTGACGGGTCTCGGTACTCAAGAGGAGTATTTGTTTTTTTTCTTCTTACTATTTAGCATAGTTTCTCTGTCCATCTTGATGATTCGGCAGGGTTGCAATCAAATTTAATTGCCAGGCGATAGTTGCCTTGAACAATTGTCAGGAGATCAATGTATTCCTCTCTTAATCTGGACTTGTTGCACCCTTTCTCTTCTGTCACTGGGTGGCACTATGCTAGTGACATTGGATAAGACAGGGGCTTTGCAAGCTCGGACATGAATAGGCAGGGATTTTCTTTGTCCCTTGGCCTGCTGACAGATCCTATTTATTTGGGTGGAGTCAGGTGATCGGGTTCTGTGCCACCCAGACGGCTGTCTGGGTGGACGTGTGTTATGTTGCCCCAGGCTGCTAGGCCAGAAGCCTGAGGCCTATCCCGGGGATGTTTAGCTGCTAGGGTCTTTCTAGAAGCGGGAAAGCAGCATAGGGTTGGGACTGCTGGCTTGAAGTCTAACCAGAAGTAGTGGTTCCGCTGGACGGGTAACCAGCTGTGGTCGGTGGTTGAAGGGGAAGCTGTCGCCACTAAGGGACCTTGTTAACGGAGGCCACTGTGAGTAAGCTGAAGCCAGTACCAGAGCAGTCTTCTTGCCAGCCGGGGACGGTGAAGAAGTGGGATAACTTCAGTGAGTGCCAAGCCAGGGACCCAGCGGGACAGCAAAGTGGTCGCTTGTGTAGCATCAGTGGATGCCAAGCCAGGGACCTAGTGTGTCAGCGGGGGTCATGCTTGAAGAGTATCTGTGAGTGCCAAGCCAGGGACCCAGCAGGGAAGCAGGGGTGACGCTTGAGAAAGATAAGGTAAAGATAAAGTGGAAGGGTGCAGGGGATCCAGTGGCTAGGGGGTGACGCTTGAGGAAGATAAGGTAAATATAAAGTGGAAGAGCGCAGGGGATCCAGTGGCTATTGGATCCGAAGTCTAGGAAATGACTGGGAGTTCTTTGAATAAAAACCCATAGTGAGTGACTGTGGAGTAAGCGGAGAAATATTTGTGTTGCCAATAGTTGAATACAACTACCGTTAGTATCTTTTACAAGATTGTTGCCATAGGAGACAGCGATCCTACCTATACAGAAGTGGTGTCCGCTCCAAAAGCGCTGCAAAGAAGCTGCTTGCAGGACTTTTTTTTACGCCCTGCCAGCGCAGCGCCTCAGTGTGAAGTTGCGGCTTCTTTCAGGTGGTTTACAGGCACTTTTTTTAACGCTAAAACGCCCCAGTGTGAAAGGGATCTCAGTGTGAAAGCACTCGGGCTTTCACATTGGGATTGCAGATGAGGCTTCTTTCAAGCGCTTTACAATCGCTTTTTTTTAACGCTAACGCGCCTGAAAAACGCCTAAAAAAAGCCCCAGTGTGAAAGGGGTCTTACTCAAGAGGAGTATGTTCGCTGTATAAGCTTCCCTTGCATGGTAACAGAACAATACCAGATCCCGCAGCCCACCCAATCACTAGTCGGGACACATCGTAGGGTGGTGAAAAACATAATACTGTTTATTGAAACACAGGCACAAACAGATATACACTATGGGACAATCTCCCCTTCTTTGCATAATGACTCCGGGTAGGGTAAACTGTGCATCTAGTAACATGAGATACAGGTACATTCAAACTTTGCAACATATAATTCAGTCAGTAACTGGGCGCGTAGACAGCCTTATCAGCAAGAATGACCATTGAAGAAATCTCCCCATCCCACACCCTGTTCCCTGGGCTACGTGCTTAGAAAACACATAATGCAAACAGTAAAAATGAGCAAGACGTGGAAGCAATGGTGGCCGATATTAGTTCCATAAGCCTGGCTGGGAGAAGTGTGACTGTCCGCTAACTTAAAAATATGGTACGGCAGTCAGACTTTAAATCTGATAACAAAGTGCTGTATGGTCAGTCAAAACAGTGTTATTTCCAATGTCAGTGTCACAGGGAATGACCGTGGCACATCAGGCAACTAATAGCTGACAGTGATTTAATTAACCCGTAAGCTAATCAACATAAACATATAACATTCCACAATAGTTTGCTAACAAGACAGAGTGCACACAATACTAGCAGATGGATAGAAACAATAGGTGACCCAATTAACAATGAGAGAAAGACACTTAGGAGGCACACTATGGGAGAGACCTATTTTACAATAAACCCATTATGGCAGGAGACCCAAGTGGTTTGAGCTGATTACATTACCATTTACATTTATTGCTGGTTTGAGGCATAGAGGCCCCAAATATGTATATGGAACCTCCAGTTCCCAAAGTATGTGTGTTTTGGGGAGATATGGACTTGAATCCAAAGCAAGACCACTCCAAGGGTCCCCAAGGAACACACCTCCCAAAGAGTAGTGTTCCCTTAAAAGCCAGGGCCCCCTAGGCAAGAGGCCACCCTGCAGTCCCCTCAAAAAAGCCCCTGTCCTGGCTGGGTCTGTCACACTGCCTAAAACTGGTATTTTGGTTTTGGGTGGGCTAGTTGGGTTGAATAACCAATATAATTTTTATCAGAGTTTTTCAAACTCTAGTTTATACCTCTCAAAGGGTCATAATAGCTGTGTTACTCTCCAGGGCTTCCTAGATATACCGTATATACTCGAGTATAGGCCAAGTTTTTCAGCACAAAGTGTGCTGAAAGTGCCCCCCTCGGCTTATACTGGAGTCAAGCACTTTTCTGCAGCAGAAAATTACATTTTCCGACCTGGCTTTGGGGCCACTTGGTGCTAGGAACCCCATTTTGGTATGCTAACCCAGTGGACCTAACACTACAACATATCCAAAGATGGGGTTCCTAGCACTAAGTGGCCCCGAGATACGGGGCCCCAAATTCGGGTCAGAAAATGTCATTCTCTGCTGCAGAAAAGTGATTGACTTTTTCTGAACCGACTTTGGGGCCCTGTATCTCGGGCCACTTGGTGCTAAGAACCCCAACATTAAGCACTGTAAGCACTACAACATATCCAAAGATGGTGTTCCTAGCATCAAGTGACCCCGAGATACAGGGCCCCAAAGTCTGTCAACTATGTCCATCTGCAGCAATGTCATTTCGGGACCCTTTGCCAAATTTTGGCTGCAGATAGGGGGCATTTAGGAACCCTTAACTACCAAGTTTGAAGTTTGGGGGACCTATGGCTGCAAATGGGCACAGTGAGGCTGTAAATGGGCATTGTTGACCCCTTTTCCACTTACAGGAGCTGCGCATTTCTCACCCTAGGCTTATACTCGAGTCAATACGTTTTCCCAGTTGATTGTGGTAAAATTAGGTGCCTCGGCTTATATTCAGGTCGGCTTATACTCGAGTATATACGGTATGTTCATTGGCATTGTAGAGAATCCACGAGGGGGGAGAGAAACCATGCTTTGACTTTGTACTGGAATTAGAAATTCTGATTGGGATATTTCAACACCGGAGTCCCTGCAATGAAAGAGGTGGCACATTTACCTCTGCAGCAATCCATGTCTCCTACCTCTGTATCAGGAATCAGCAGCAGAGCTGGGCAAATCTGTGTAGTTAAGCTAGGAAACTGGAACCAGACTATATACAGTATATGGCAGCCTTCAGCAAGAAGAAAGAGGAGCAATGCTGGAGGCAATTTACAGCGCACACACATTTTGGTTGCAGAACTAGTAAAGTTCCGCTTTAAATCAATGATTCAATATGTATACATGACTTCCTATTCTTCAAAATTTTCATAAAGCCTCAAAACATGTCCAATGATCCACAAAGATCCAAACCAATATATTGCAATACCTGGCGTATAAAAAAACAAAAAAAAAAAACAAAGTCTGCAACATACAGAAATGGATTTGGCACCCCAATCCGCCATTTTTTTGCTTGGGCATTTTTAAATGGCTGCCAACATTACAAAGTTATTACATCAAGCGTAATTATGCTAAAATAAAACCTCTATTACACACATAACATTTACTTTCTTCTACTTTTTTTTGGTTGTAAGCTGGCCCTTTTGATACATTTTCTCTCTTTTGATCTATATATAAAAGAACATTAAGCTTTCATTCATTTCGTCATTTCAGTCAAAATAGGAACTATGTATCGGTGGAAAGTAAAGCATTCAGAGAAGTGAAATATCATACAAATAATAGGCTGTTCGTTGAGCGGAGAGAGAAGGATGCAGCTGAATACAGAAAGGCCAAAGGACGAATCTCTTTTAACATCTGCTGTTGCCATGACGGCGGAGAGCAGATTTGGCCTTACCTTTTCAATCCACCAAATTTCCTTCTCGCAGCAAATTGAAATGCAATTGTCAGAGTGGCTTTTACCCATTTAATTAAGTCACTCACTGCTACTAAACAGGGAAGACTGCGAAAAATTCATATGGCTGTACAGTCCCGTTTTTTGGCAATCTGTCCCAGCTTTCAATGGCAGCCCTAAAAGAAAATGAGACTTTCATCTGTCATTTTTGAGAAGCTACACACACACACTTTCCATAGTCACTTCACCTTACGATTATAAAGCATCTATTATAAAGCATCTATTCAGATGAGCTGACAGTTGCTCAAGAATCTGTCACTTTGCACATCCAGTTCCGATTGACATGTTCTCTTTAAAGCTCACCCCTCCTTCCTTCCAACCTACTTATACTCATCTTCCTCATGATCCCCTGCCATTCTTTGTCAGAACCCTTAAAACTATCTGATGCTTCTGGGTATGGGGGAGCATGCCCTAGAGGAGGAACAAGCAGAAGGAGAGTATTGCGAGGGTGACCTTGCCCATTCAAGGTTTCTCTTCCCCATCATCCTCATCCTGTATTGTCATTTCACTATTCTGTGTCAGGACCTGGATCACCTGCTGGTGGCACTGTGGTTGCCTGGGTGCATGGTTGTAAATCCAGTTTCCACCAGCTGTTGTCTCCCAGCAGCCAGCAGATCCCAGTAATCAGTTTCCACCTGATGCTGGCTGTTAGGAGGGTATTTAGGTCCCCCCCTATTAGTCCCTCTCACTGTGTCCTGTGCTTTGCTTTTATCAGACTCTGTCTGTCCCCTTGTATCTGATCACAGATTTGGTTCCCCCTTTTCCATCTGCTCCCTTTACCTCCAGTTTTCTCTGCCTTTCTGTGTTCCCCCTTTCATATATATTATATATAGTTTGATGTCAGTTAGTCTTTATGTTTTGTTAGTTATTAGTCAGGTAATCTGTCACTGGGTTTTTTTTGGTTAACGTATATGCTTATGTTTGCTGTGTGTTTGTGTTTGGATGTATTTTGTTTCCCTGTAAATACATCTCACTTATAGCAGATGCAGTGGGGTTAATTTACTAAAACTGGAGAGTGCAAAACCTGGCGCAGTTGTGCATAGAAACCAATCAGTTTCTTACTTTAGCTTGTTCAATTATGCCGCATACACACGGTCGGAATTTCCAATGGAAACAGTCCGATGGGAGCTTCTCATCGGATTTTCCGACCGTGTGTATGCCCATCGGTCTTTTTCTGTTGGAATTTCCAACGGACTTTGGATTGAGAACCTGTTCTTAATTTTTAAGACGGAAAACCTTTCTATCGGATTTTCCGATCGTGTGTATGCAATTCCGACACGCAAAATTACGACGCATGCTCGGAACTATTCGGCGCATGCTCAGAAGCATTAAACTTCCCTTTTATAGTGCAGTCGAACGTGTTGTATGCTGTGGTGTTATTGACCAATGGAATTTGGTGTGACCGTGTGTAGGCAAGACAGTTTGAGCGAAATTCCGTCGGAATTCCGACAGGAAAACCATCAGAGCTTTTTCTGACGAGAATTCCGACCGTGTGTACGCGGCATTAGTCTTTGACAAATAAACCTGGAAGCTGATTTTGCACTCCCCTGTTTTAGTAAATCAACCCCAGTCTGGTCACAGTTTCCTGAGTGTATCCACACATATTTGCCCATCTCTGCTACTGATTCCTGCTCCTCCTCTTGCCTACTTTTATTTATTATGACATTTCTTCACTCTTCTGTGAGCACCTCCCAATACAACTCTTCTCTGTTTACCTCCAACCAGATCACTTTAGATCTTGCTCTCATCTGGTCACATTTTTCTTCACTCTTCTTGGATCAGTGTTTGCAATGTTTTCCTCTGGTCATCTCTGACCCCACTCTCCTTGAACCAAGGCCCACTTTTCTTGGATCACCTCTATCCCACTTGACTCTGGTCAGCCCTGGCCCCAGTAGGTTATTGTTTTATAAATTAAAAATATCCAGGTTGCCCTTGAAATCTTGCTATTGCAGTCCAAGATCAGTTGTCTTCATATGACTTTTCATAATGTATATTGGGACCAGTCCTGGAAGTAACATAGACCTAGTATGCTGTGAACTTTAAGATCAATAAAATAGTTGGAATTTATCATTACTTTTATCTATTTTAAGCAAAATAATCATAAATGTTCAGCTACTGGCAGCCAGGTTTGTATGGGACAGCAGAACAGAAGAAGGTTGAAACAAAACGTATTAAAAAAAAACCCCTCTTTCTTACCAAATCATTTGTGGATCGCAGGCCATGTCTCCTGAGTACACAGGTCAGCCTAGGAGGTTAATCTCCGCCCTCTTGATATCTTTCATAGCTGTTTTGTGTCTGATATTGATTTATTTTGTTTGTGTTGTGTATTGTGTATTGATCTATGTTCTTTTCATTATAGTGATCATAGCATTACTATAGTTCTCCTGAAAAAGCCTATTTGAAGGCGAAACATGTAGAGACATATCGATATTTGCAAACTTCAATATGTATTCAGAGATGTATCTCTTTTAAACCTTTTTCTTATGAATTTGTTTGTTTTGTTAAATTTTCTATAATACATTTATATATTTTTATATGAATTTGTGTTTGTGTGCTTGTAAAGTCCTATATTTCTGCTTTCAAACATTTATCTTGCTTTAAGGGATGTGGCACTATAAACATAGTTTCTGTACTATAGCTCTTTTCAAAATATGTACTGTGACATACTGAAGCAGAGTATGATCCCCTCTCTTTGGATACTGGGCCACAGGGCAGTATTCCAAAATGATAACGACCCCAAACACACCTCCAAGATGACCACTGCCTTGATAAAAAAAGCTGAGGGTAAATGGACTGGCCAAGCATGTCTCCAGACATCCTCAAACAGAAGATTTCTGTTGGATTTAGGTCTGGACTTTGACTGGGCCATTCTAACACATGAATATGCTTTGATCTAAACCATTCTATTGTGGCTCTGGCTGTATGTTTAGGGTCATTGTCCTGCTGGAAGGTGAACCTCCACCTCAGTCTCATATCTTTTGCAGACTCTAACAGGTTTTCTTCTAAGATTGCCCTGTATTTGGCTCCATCCATCCTCCCATCAACTCTAACCACCTTCCCTGTCCCTGCTAAAGAAAAGCATCCCGACAACATGATGCTGCCACCACCATGTTTCATGGTGGGGATGGTGTGTTCAGGGTGATGTGTAGTGTTAGTTTTCCGCCACACATAGCATTTAGCTTTTAGGCCAAAAAGTTCAATTTTGGTCTCATCTGACCAGAGCAACTTCTTCCACTTGTTTGCTGTGTCCCCCACATGGCTTTTCGCAAACTTCAAATGGGACTTCTTATGGCTTTCTTTAAACAATGGCTTTCTTCTTACCACTTTTCCATAAAGGCCAGATTTGTGGAGAGCACGACTAATAGTTGTCCTGTGGACAGATTTTCCCACCTGAGCTGTGGATCTCTGCAGCTCCTCCAGAGTTACCATGGACCTCTTGGCTGCTTCTCTGATTAATGCTCTCCTTGCCTGGCCTGTCAGTTTAGGTGGACGGCCATGTCTTGGTAGGTGTGCAGTTGTGCCATACTCTTTCCATTTTTCGATGATGGATTGAACAGTGCTACATGGGTTGTTCAAAGCTTGGGATATTTTTTTTACAGCCTAACCCTGCTTAAAACCCTGCTTTTACTTTTCCACAACTTTATCCCTGACCTGTCTGGTGTGTTCCTTGGCCTTCATAGTGATGTTTGTTCACTAAGATTCTCTAACAAACCTCTGAGGGCTTCACAGAATAGCTGTATTTATACTGAGATTCAATTACACACAGGTGGACTCTAGTTACTAATTAGGTGACTTTTGTCAATTTGTTTCATTAGATTTTAGTTAGGATATCAGACTAAAGGGGGCTGAATACAAATGCACACCACACTTTTTACATATTTATTTGTAAAAAAAATTGAAAACCATTTATCATTTTCCTTCTACTTCACAATTATGTGCCACTTTGTGTTGGTCTATCACATAAAATACCAATAAAATACATTTACGTGTTTGGTTGTAACATGACAAAATGTGGAAAATAAGAATTATTTTTCAAGGCAATGTAGATACACACAATATATATATATATATATATATATATATATATATATATATATATATATATATATATGGTTTATTGGAGAATCCATAATATTTTCCTTAGATTAATGCCCTGTACACACGACCGGTTTTCCTGTTGGAATAAACTCGGAATGTTTTTCCGACGGAAGTCCGATGGAATTCCGACGGAAGTCCGATGGAATTCCGACGGAATTCCACTCAAGCTGTCTTGCATGCACACGGTCACACCAAATTCCGACCGCCAAGAACGCGGTGACGTACAACACTACGACGAGACGAGAAAAATTAAGTTCAATGCTTCCGAGCATGCTTCGACTTGATTCCGAGCATGCATGGTTTTCGGTGCGTCGGAAAAGCATACAGATGAGCAGATTTTGCGATAGGAATTTTTTCCATCAGAAAAATATAGAACATGTTCTCTATCTAAGTCCGTCAGAATTTTCGATGGAAAAAGTCCGATGGGGCATACACACCGTCAGAGTTTTTCCATCGGAAATTCCGACCGTGTGTACAGGGCATTAGTTTAGATATTCAGTTGGGGGGCAGGAAAAATGCATCAACCCCCCTTAAGTTGCAAATGGCCTTGGACAAGGGTGTTTACATGCCACAGTCACGATGCTTCTCTTCATGCCCATGGCAAAACCTGCTTAATATGTCAAAATCCATTCAAGTGAATGGGGGAACACCACATATGCTCCTCAACTGAGCACATTGCATTGCATGTTTGTGGGCAAAAATTAGGCTAAAACCGGCGCAAGGAGGCATCACATTGCCTCCTTGTTGTCTATCATTTGCCTCTAAAAATTACCCGAATGTGAATGGCACGTAAATCTAACCTTACTCTCCTGTGGAAGTCCTATAAGTGCCTACTGTACATACATTTTTACCTGTGTGAAGAACCAATTTTGGTGACTTGAGTCCTGATAACGTTATTCTATATATGAAAAGATATCATTCAAAGAACCATATTTGACCCGCCATTTCACTATGGTCACTAATCACTGTTGGGTACTTGTTCCAGCCAATAGGACGCTGCCCTTATGATAAGGGTGATTGGTTGTGTTTGCCTCCCAGGCCAAGAGTTCCCAATCCTCTTCTGTATATACTGTATCCCCAGTATATAGTCAATTATTTCTTGCCTACCTATATGTCAACCTTTGGTTTCGATTTTCGTGAACATAAAAGATGTAGAAGTTAACCGGTAAGGGATCTAAAGGAACCTTGTCCCTAACAAGTTGTAGGCCAATAGAATATCATATGATTGTCCTTGCAAATTAGATGACATGGCTAAAGTAGCTGGATCCTCTGCGGAGTGGATCTGTAAAAATTCACTCATGACCGCACAAATGTCAATCTGCCAAAGAGGAGAAACAGGAAAATACAATAAAAGTGTGAAAAATCCATTATTTATACACAAATAGGACAGAACCTTGCTTATCCTTTATCTTGGCAAAGGCCTTATCGTTGATTGTTGCCTGTGGCAAGTCATGTGCAATAACAGTGGCTACAGCCTGCTGCCTCTGGGAAACAACTTTTAAACGTCTTGTTCAAATATGTGCAAACACACAAATAAATAAATGTGGTTTGTTTCCGGAAAGGAGCCGCGGGAGGATTTGCAGGAGAAAGAAGCTGCTCGAATAAAAGGCGCTGACAGAGACTGCAGAACTGAGATTAGTGGCGTAGATGAATTGACTACTGGGCCTGGCAAAGGACTGGCTTTGTTTGAATGGAAAACAGATGAGATTTTCCTCAAGGCCTCATTCGGGATGCTATTACCGCCCAGAAAAGCCAGAAGGCATTTATTTAACCAGACATAAACACACACTGTCCAGTCATAAACCTAAAAAAGTCCTGAGGGTACAATGCTGTCAGTCATACATTTTTTTGCATTTCAACAAGTGAGGCGATACTAGGGTTGCCAATTTTTCTTTAAGCCAAACCCGAACACTTTAACGGCAGACAGTAAAACAAAAATTCTTTTTTTTAGTATACACTATAGGATTGTAACCAGGGGCGGACTGACCATTCGGCCACTCGGGCACTTCCCGAGGGCCCCCGGGCCACTAGGGGGCCCCATCAGGGTTGCCAGCCTCAGTAAAACCAGGGACAGTATGTCAAAATCTGTGTTTTTTTTACATCTGTTTCTGAAATGTCCCTTACCGACATCCTTTTGGTCTAAAAACCCAGAGATTATAGCTGCCCCACCTCTCCAGTACCTTCTCAGCCAATAGAAACATGTCTGTGTATACTGTGTGTACATCTCTGATTGCCTGGGGGCCCCATAATCTCCTATTGCCCGGGGGCCCTATGAGTTGTCAGTCCGCCCCTGATTGTAACAGACCTGGGACACCTCTGGGAACTCCAAAGAGAATAGTAATGTGGCACACATAGTACCCCCTCACCCTCCTGGCAAACCCTGTTCTGAGCCACATTCCTGTCTAAATAATGTGTCTGGGTTTCAGGTGGACTGAAACCCAACACATAATTCAAAACCCAGGTGAATCCCGGACAGGTGGTAATCCTAGGCGATATATTCTCTATAACATGATGCCATAATTTCGTTTTCTTGGTTGCCCTATTGGCTCAAACCATGCAGTGGCCCACACCTTTTTTTTTTGTTAATGGTTTATAGCCTGACTTGGTATGTTCCCAGCTTCAAAAAAATCTCCGAAACCGAGGTTTCAACCCTTCCGTACTCGCTCTAATACTTAAATTAAAAAGTATTATATTAAATATATTTAAATTAAATTAAAAAGTATATTTAAATAGAAACAAAAAAAAAAAAAAACGTGTGTGTAGATATAAAAAACATTATAAATACAGTTTTTTCCCCTTTTTTATAAGTGATCACATACCCTCTGTTCTCAGCTGAATAAGTGCTAGGGGAGAAGAACAGGACACTGAACTTCCCAGTAAAAAAAGCTGTGCAGTGGGGGTGTGTCAGGACAAGTCTGATCATTGGAGGAGAGCAGGCTAAATTCCTAACACAGCTAGAGAACTGACCATGCTGTGTTCTCCTGCTTCGTGTGGTTAGTTTTTAATAGGAAAGCAGAGGGACTGGAAGGAACACCAGGGATTTCACACAAAGAGAACAATACAAAGAGAACAGGATACTTTCTCGTGCAAGTACATGGTACAGCAGCCACATATCAGGAATATGAAATGTTGGGTTTACATACTCATTAAATAGTCTAGACATCCACTTTAACCACCTCGATACAGGGCATTTTCACCCCCTTCCTGCCCAAGCCATTTTTCAGCTTTGAGCGCTGTCGCACTTTGAATGACAATTGCGCGGTCATACAACACTGTACCCAGATGAAATTGTTATCATTTTGTCCCCACAAATATAGTTTTCTTTTGGTGGTATTTGATCATCTCTGCGGTTTTTATTTTTTGCGCTTTAAATAAAAGAGGAACAAGTTTAAAAAAAAACAATATTTTTTACTTTTTACTATAATAAATATCGAATGAAAAAAAAAAATGTTTTTCCTCAGTTAAGGCTGATATGTATTCTTCTACATATTTTTGGTAAAAAATAAGCATATATTGATTGGTTTGCACAAAAGTTATAGCGTCTACAAAATAGGGGATAGATTTATGGCATTTTTTTATTATTATTATTTATTTTTTACTAGAAATGGCGTCGATCTGCGATTTTTATCGTGACTGCGATATTGCGGCGGACACATCGGACACTTTTGACACATTTTTGGGACCATTCACATTTATACAGTGATCCGTGCTAAAAAAATGCACTGATTACTATGTAAATGTGACTGGCAGGGAAGGGGGTCACACTAGGGGGAGATCAAGGGGTTAATATGTTCCCTGGGAGTGATTTTAACTGTAGGGGAAGGGGATTCACAAGGGGAGGAGACCGATCAGTGTTTCTCTGTACTGAGAACACACCATCGGTCTCCTCTCCTCTGACAGGACCGTGGATCTGTGTGTTTACATACACAGATCCACGGTCCTGCTGTGTTACCGGGCAATCGCGGGTGGCTGGCGGACATTACGGCTGCCGGGCGCGCGCACGGAGCCCCCAGTGACACGGCGGGCACGCGCGCACCCCCTGGTGGGCCGGGAAGGGGAGGACGTCATATGATGCCCTCCCGCAACGAGAGCTGCGTCGCCTGGCTGTCAATTGACAGCCGGCGGTCAGCAAGCAGTTAAAGAGGAACTTCAGCTGTTTTTTTTTTTGTAAGTCAGCATTTACAAATACAGTAACTGCTGGCTATTAATAACTAACAGGTTCTTACCCATTTCAAGGAGACCAGCGCCAGTTCTTACAGCTGCAGGTCCCTGGTGTCATCATCTTGGATATGGGAGCCAGCTGTGGCTTCCTGAAGAACCACAGCTGGCTCCCCACTTCACATGAAATTCTTGAAAGCACATGTGCTTTGTGAATGGTCTTGAAGCATCCTGGGAGATATGACATGTACCTGGAAGCTGTGAAAGGGTAGGTGGTGTCACGATCAGGGGTCAGGTTTGAAGAGCAGTTGCTATAGCAGTAGCAGAAATACCACAAACCAGCAGGATAGGTACACAGGCAGTCAAGCTGATGAATGACCCAGGCTCATCTGATATGCGGAGTCTAATGCCCCGTACACACGGTCGGAAAATCCGACCACAAAATCCATCGGATTTTTTCCAACGGATTTTGTCCGACACTGGTGTTGCATACACACGGTCGGACAAAGTTGTCGGAAAATCCAATCATTCTGAACCAATAGCTTTGGTCTTGTAATGTGATCTGAGCATGCGTGGCACTTTGTCCGTCGGAATTCGCTACACACGATCGGAAAAAGTCCGATAGGACTTTGTTGTCGGAAAATTTGAGAGCAGGAGATAAAACTTTGTCCGTCGGAAAATCCGACGGAAAAAGTCCGATGGAGCCTACACACGGTCGGAATTTCCGACAACATTGTCCGATAGTGTAACCGGTGTTCACCAGAGCTCCTGATGGTGGAGATGGATTTTGCTGCATGTTAGTACCAGGTTGCGGTCCTCAGGATCGCCCCACCAGGAGGTTAGCAAGCTGGGGTCCAGTAGTTTTGTAGGATTGTAAGAGCATGTACCGATAAAAATCAGTACTTGCCTCTCCCCTAAAAATGTATCAAATCGATTCAACCAAGCCCAGTGATGTGCAATAACAAGTCCAATTTAGCGTGATAAAAAGTCCCATATTCTTATGTGTTGTTGAAATCCTCAAACTCAACTCAGTCCTTAATCACCTTTATTCCTCAAGTGAAAGAGGAGGCTTACCAGAAGTAATTCTTCCCTCATACAGAGAGTTATACAGGGTTTTTTCATCCAATCCAGGACTAAGATAAATACTGTAAGGAATCGTCGTCTCCTGAGATGTATCCCACCTTCTCCAATTGCGCTCAACTACAGCATGATGTTTTCATAAGAGGAGAAAAATTCCATAGTGTAGTAATTCAAATTTTAATGGATGAAAATAAATAAATGTATAAAGTACTCACAAATATCAATCATACAAAGCTCTAAACTCGTATACTCAGGCAGGTAGAACGCTCACCAAAATACATTGACCCACTAGCCATGCGTAGGTCAATAACACATTACATATAAAGCTTATAAACTCGCTTCCAATTCTTAGAAATATGCAGATTGGATTCTCTCCAAATGACTATGACCCGCTATCAGATGCAGGCTGGAATAGCGTTTTTACACAAACTTTATTTGATCAGATATTCCACTTGAAGTTTCCCACATAGCATCCATGATATAATCGCCTCAGAATCCATATGCAAACCGAATAGAAACAAATAATTGTCTACCCTTTCTCCCCCTCTTCCTTTTTTTTTTTTCCACCATGTTTTTATGGGCCTTCTAGCCTCTCTTCTCTATGGGTAGCTACAATTTCTCCTATTGACAACTAAGGGAACAGGCTTGTTGTAGGGGTTCACATGCTTCATTTCCCGGTTCCCTACTGCGCAATAAGGACGCTCCCTGCTGTCTCTGGGATCCGTGTGTTTCCCAGCAGACAGCAGGGGCCCTCGCAGGAAGTGGCATAATAGCCACAGAATCTGCGGATATCTATGCCCAGAAGTGGGTGTATTATACAGGTATCGGCACCCGCCTCCCCCCTGAAAGGTGCCAATTGTGGCACCGGAGGGGGGAGGGTTCCGATGAGTGGAAGTTCCACTTTAGGGTGGAGTTCCGCTTTAAGTGTAATTGTAATTTTGGTACACTCCTCTTATTTTTATTTTTGTTTACAAACTTTTTTATTGAGAAAATGTACAAGAATATACAGTATAATACGTACTTTTGAAGTCATAATGATGTACAAACAGTGTGTCAAAGAGAACAACGACCGTGATCCTATCTCGGTTACAAGTAAAGCTCTTTCAAAGCAAGCACAGTCCATGGAGCATCAGTGACACATGTGAACGTCCAAATAACATGAACACTTACAAACTCCTCTTATTTTTAGAATAAACAGTACCTGAATACCCTCTCTAACCCCTATGGTTCTATGTTTGTTTCATCACTTGTGTTCTCTTCATGCATTCATGTTTTTGTCTAATGGAGGTTCCACTTAATTGTCAATTTTTCTGCCTTTGGATTACTATTGGTAATATGTTTATACCTTTTGTTAAAATCTTTAATAAAAAGATTTAAACAGAAAAGCAGCCCAATCAGGGTTCTTCTCCTCATGCCCCTCTTGTTGTTAAATAATTTGCAAGCCACTGCTTCACCATGCCCTAAATAAAGATCTTCACATTTGCCCCCTCAGAATAAATGCATAAATTGGAAGACTTCCATAGAGTAGTATTAAATTAAAAACGCAAAGCTTTTTTTTTTTTTTTTTAAATATACTCACATGTGTAAAAAAGGTAAATCACCACTTCCAGGTTCCATGTGATTGTGATGTCACTATTGGTCAACGCATTTCGTCATGTGACTTCCTCGGGAAGTAAATATAAATCAGGGCTTCCACAATATTAGTATAAACAATAATAACATAAACACCATAAAACAAATTGCGCAAAGTTAATAAAAGCACGTTCACTTTTGAGGAAAAATACCTTTAAAATATTGCAGCCAGTTGTTTGGAATTTTCATTAGGAAGAGGGCAACAATGGCAACCTCTGTATTCTCCGTGAGCACGATTCTGTTAAGGAGTATATAAAGTCCTTAGATGTGGTGGCTACTTTTTTTCGCAGGCAGATTTTTATTTTTACCTGGTGATCCTTCCAGGAACACACTTCTAGAATGACCATAGGAGAGGACTATAGAAAACTTTCTCTTCTTACCCATAACACAGGGTGAGGACAAGGATTTATCAAAATTATTTAAAGCAGCCTTTCTCAACCTTTTTACTCTAGACCACGGTTGTCCAAGCCAATTTAATCATGAGCCGCATTAGCATTATGGTTGCCCTGAAAGAGGCGGTTGTGTTTGAAAGACGATATGAATTACCATGCAAGGGCCACATGAAATGGCCGGGGGGCCGGATTCAGCCTGCTGGCCTTGTGTTTGACACATGTGCTCTAGAGGAACCCTTGAAATAGTTCTGAGGTGTTAGGGAACCCCTGATAAAACCAATGCATCAGGGTAAGTGGGTAAATATGCACCTTACATTGCTGGTCAATGCCCTCCTTAAAGTGGTGTCTGGAATACCATTCTCAGAGATAGCTAAAAAGATCATTGTTGTTATGCCATTGACTCTGCAAAGTGGTGTTGGCCCCAAAACCATGTAGGCACCATCAAATGGAAAGTCCACCAGATGCAGCTCAAAGAACCTCTGGAGGAACCCTAAGTTTCCAAGGAACCCTGATTGAGAATGGCGGCTCTAAAGACTACAGAATGCCTCCCCTTCCCCACTTCTCCATAAGATAGAGGTGATCTTTAAAGAATTCACAGTACATAAAGTGTTGTGTAACTCGCCAACGCTGTAGCAATATCTGTAATACATTAATAACAGTGTCACAGCTAAGATTGCAGCATAGCCGGAGAGCACAAGTATCAGCTTGACAAAATATCTGGAAGGACCAACAGGAGTTTATTAATTTTTGGCTTATCTAACAGACATAACAAAACATTTTAAACTGTATATTTAACAGATCTAAAAACAAGAAAATAAGGGAAGTTCATTGATAGGTTTTACATACACTAACCTTGTTTGCCTTGGTCATGTACACATCTTTGCTGAATAAGTGGAATCTCTTTCCTTTCATATTTCAAAAACTGGACACGTTACAGATCAATGACTATCGGTACCATTTTAGGGGGCTGACATTCTTTAAAATGTGTTCCTTGAGTAATCAATAATAGGTTGGAGACCCATGATTTAAACCGTTTTACGAGTCCACTGTAATGGATGTTAGAGTAATAAATTGCATTGACGAACTGCATTTAGCACATGCATTTGTTATGCAATCTATGTATAAATCTATTTGCTTTGAGGATTAATGGGGCTTGCATGGTAACATATGATGGCATCAGGAGGCAGCAGCAAAACATGATGGATCACCTGGAATAATTCTTAAATTCTCTTTACTTGCGTTGACAAAGTACAGTTCTAAAAAAAACAAGTTGCACATAAGAACAATTGCACACAAGAAAAATGTTGGTTAAAAAAAAAAAAATACGCAGAGAGAGTAATTGAAACCATTTTTATTTGGACAAATAACATTCAGACAGAGCGTCTGTTTGCAAACTTTCAGCCCACTGAGATTAGAAAGAGGAATGACAATGCAGGATATGAATTGAAGTCTGGGGCTGAATCTTAAATGCAGAGCTAGCACAATGCATGAAAGTCGAGGACTGAGACATGTTTGACTCTAGGCTGGCTCCAGGAGGGGGTGTCTGATCAGTGGGGGGCAGTGCAAGTTAAATAAAGAGTGTTGAAAGCCTTATTCGTAAAGCATTTATAGAGTGTGAAAAAATGGTCTGACTTGTCTTTCTTATTGTCCTAACATCATTGCAGAGTCAGCTTTGTAGATCATTGGGCAATAACACTGTTGATGGATAAAGAGGGGTTGGTGGGGCATTTGTAGAGTAGCTTTGTGACGGAAGCGCTTGTACCCCGATTGGGTGCTTCCGCCAAACAGTGCCTCCTGCCCTACAAACCGTTTTAGCAGAACGAGAACTAATACCAGCCCTTTTTACCTCAAACCTCATTACAGACAAGATGTTGGGATAGAACCAAAGGAATGACTGTTTATTGGAACTCAGACACATACTTTATACCCCGCAGGAGAGCATTCCCCTCTTGAGGATATTGGCATGACAATGCAAACTTCAAACACCAATTCAATTAACAGCTAACAACTAATGCTGCGTACACACGATCTGAATTTCAGCCAGCAAAAGACAGATGAGAGCTTTTCATCGGAAAAAGCAACTATGTGTATGCTCTATCGGAATTTTGCTGGCCGAATTCCCGCCAGCAAAAAATTTGAGAGAATGTTCTCAATTTTTCCGACGGAAAAGGTTTCTATCGGAAATTCCTATCGTTGTAGCAATTCCGATGCGCATAATACCTACGCATGCTCGGAAACAGTTTTGACGCATGCTCGGAAGCATTGAACTTCATTTTTTCTCGGCTCGTCGTAGTGTTGTACGTCACCGCATTCTTGACGGTCGGAATTTGGTGTGATCGTGTGTAGGCAAGACAGTTTGAGCGGAATTTCGTCGGAATTCCGTCGGGAAATCCATCAGAACTTTTTCTGACGAGAATTCCAATCGTGTGTACGTGGCATAACAGTGATCTTGATTAAACAGTAGTCTAATTAAACAGTAAGTTAATCATTCCACAATAATTTTGGTTACAAACATATCCCAAACTGTCCTTTCCGCTCTTCTCAAGACCTCCTCCTGTCAAGCTCTCTCCAGGATTTCTCCAGAGCCTCTCCCATCCTCTGGAACTCGCTACCTCAACCTGTCCGGCTATCCCCTACTCTAGCTACCTTCAGGCGATCCCTGAAAACTCATCTCCTCAGGGAAGCCTATCACGTCTCCAACTAATCTTTTACCACTTCCATCAGCTCATTCCCCACAGTTACAACCTTTTGTACCACCTCCCCCACCCTATTAGATTGTAAGCTCTTCTGAGCAGGGCCCTCTTAATCCTCTTGTATTTTATTGTATTATAACTGTATTGTCTCCCTTTTTATATTGTAAAGCGCTACGTAAACTGTTGGCGCTATATAAATCCTGTAATAAATAAATAAATAAGTGGATGCAATACTAGCAGACAGACAGAAACAATAGGTGTCTCAATTAACTGCACACCTAGGAGGCACACAATGGGAGAGACACACTTAATAAACACATAACACCTTAATAAACAGATTATAGCAGGAAACCCCCAGCACCAGATTGCTTGAGCTGATTATATTAACATCTGCCCTAGGTCTCACATTCTAAAGTAGTAATTGCTGGTCTAGGCCTAGAGACCCCAAATATGTATGCAGGTCCTCCAGTTTCCAGAGTATGTGTGTTTTGGGGAAACATGGACTTGGAGCAGAAGCAAGACCACTCCCAGGGTCTCCCAGGTACAAACCTTCCAAGGAGTAGTGTTCCCTTAAAAGCCAGGGCCCATAGTCAGTATGCAAGAGGCTAGCCTGCAGTCCCCCTTTTTTTACCTTCATGCATTCTATACATGAAGGTAAAAACTTAAGTCTGCAGCTCCCCCCCCTCAGCCCCCCTAATACTTACCAAAGCCTGATCTCGATCTAGCGATGGTCTCTCCCTCCTGATTGGCTGAGATGCAGCAGCAGTGGTCATTGGCTCCCACTGCTGTCAATCACAGCCCCTGAGGTGGGGGCGGAGCTGAGCTGTGCTCTCTGTGTCCTATGGATGCAGAGAGCCGGCTTGGGAGCGAACATGCACGAGTGCCCCCACAGCAAGCGGCTTGCTATGGGGGCACTAGGCAAGGGGGAGGGGCCCAGAGCACTGGCGGGGGACCAGAGAAGAGGAGGATCGGGGTTGCTCTGTGCAAAATCACTGCAAAGTGCAGGTAAGTATGACATCACGTTATTTTTTTTTTTTAATAAAATATTTTCCTTTACAATCACTTTAATGCTGCACCTAGATGGCGCCCTCCACTGTTTGCGTTTGTATGTCCCGATTCAGACATTTTATCCATCTCTCTGGAGGTGCTGCATCTTGTGATGGGAAGCTTACCGGAGTAATTCCTGATAAAAGACGGTTTATTGGACTCGTGGTTATGCACCCCAGTGTTTTTCTTCTCTGCTATGAGGAGGTTACCCATACACTACTTGTGCTATGAAGACATTTCTTTTATAACATAGATTTATTCAAGATTTATCTTGCAGAGATACATGTCAGTTTAAAAATTGGACAGGTAGGCTGCTTGCTCAAAGTTAGTTGCAATACAATATTTTCATGTTTGACTCGAAATGTATTTTTATTACAAGATAAAGCTAGAACAGAATAAAGTCCCAGAGTAATAATCCAGACAGAACATTTAAATGGAGTCCGTTTGCATTCCATGTTGTGCTCTTATGGCTAATCAATAATGTATCCCATTGTGTTATGTTTTGTTCAGAAAAGCTTGCTCAATTGCCATTCTACACAGTAAATTAATTGGTCACAATATTGCACACTCCAGGCTTTTTTTTTTTTGGGGGGGTAATAAAGTATTTTTTCTATTCTTGCTCTTCTGTGCTTTGGGGAGTTTGGGGGTGTTGTGCTCTTGATTACGGTGCTAAAACACAAGTCTCAGCTCCCGTATCTAGACAGCAATAACAATTATTGTAGTGAATGATTGCTGTGTGGGCTAGAATGGCCGTTCAGATTTCAGAGCAAAACAGAAAGAGGCAGAGCTGACATCTGGTGTGGGACACCCATATACCACCAGCATCTTGTAAAACCTGCCTGGTGTCTGCAGGCTCCAGTAACAATCCTGTAACAGCTCCCCATTGATGTTTCACTAAAAAAAGTTAAAGAACTTTTGTCAAACTGCAGTCTTCTTGTAATCAAGCGTTGGCCACTATTAACTGCCAGCAGTGGCGGCTGGTGCTTAATATTTTTTGGGGGGGGCAAACAAACCTGCCCCCGTGCAGGAGACGGACGGTGGCGATCAGTCCCAACCCCCACCCCGGCAGATCAGTCCCCCCCCCAGACGGCAGTGATCAGTGGCCTTACCTTAGGAGGCCAATGCCGATGCTGCTTCTTGCTCCAGGGAAGAGCCGGGGCCGTTGCTTCACCTCCCGGCCAAATAAGAAGTGGGTCATCCTGATGAGACCCGATTGGCCATGGAGCCCTAAAACTCCCTGGCCCATCGGGTCTCTAGACCACCTTCTTGATTATCCAGGAGGAGAATCAGGAAGACAATAGCGAATATTAATTCGCTATTGTCACACAACAAGGTGGGCTCAAGGCGCAGTGCTCTGCACCCCAAGCCAATCCATTTTTGAAGCCAATTAGAGCTTCAGGCTCTAATCATGTGATTAAAAAAAAAAACCCTATTGAAATCCATGGTTTCGGTGCCCTGCATGTAGATTAGGGGCCGGGCCCAAGGATTAGGGAGGCGGCACCCCTGCGCCCCTAATGAACGGCCCACCACTGACTGCCAGTCTGCAGTGTTTCAGTATTTTTAAATCTACAGCTTTTATTAATATAATAGTAGTACTTCCGGTTTCGGTGCCGTATGGAGTAGTGGTAATCTACCTCAGTTCCCACTACCAGGCCCGTATTGTAAAACCAGCCCTGCCATCCATCACTATCCGCAGACCTTCCTGATACTCCCCTCACCACGCAAATGGACCGATTTCTCAAAAAAGCGCCCCGCGAGTACCGCAGGCCCAGCGCCAAATCGAGCCTTGTCTCCCAGCGCGGCAGACACCCTTGACATGGAGCTGAGTGGCGGGCCCTCCCCTCCTTCACAACAGTGGGAAGAAGACCATATTAAACGTATTGCCCAAGCTGTGGCAGCAATCTTAGCCCCCCACCATTGCAGCCTCAGTGGAGAAAGCAGTCAATGCTGACATGCTGCAAATAAATGTGTTTTGCTCAGATTTCATGACTGAGGTTTACAACCACTTTAACCACTTGCCTACTGGGCACTTTTACCCCCTTCCTGCCCAGGCCAATTTTCAGCTATCAGCACTGTCACAATTTGAATGACAATTGCGTGGTCATGCAGCACTGTACCCACATTTTTATTATTTTTTTTCACACAAATATAGCGTTCTTTTGGTGGTATTTAATCACCACTGGGCTTTTTATTTTTTTCTAAATAAACGAAAAAAGACCAAAACTTTTGAAAAAAAAAAAGTTTTTCTTAGTTTTGGTTATAAATTTTTGCAAACAGGTAATTTTTCTCATTCACTGATGTGCGCTGATGAAGCTGCACTGCTGGGCACTAATAGGCAGCACTGATGGGCACTGATGAGCTGGCACTGATTGGCAGCACTGATGGGCACTGAATTGCATCACTGATGGGCACTAATAGGCAGCACTGATGGGCACTAATAGGCAGCACTGATGGGCACTAATAGGCAGCATTGATGGGCACTATTGGGGCTGCACTGATAATCAAAAAAAAAGTTTTTCTTTCTTAGTTTTGGTTATACATTTTTGCAAACAGGTAATTTTTCTCATTCACTGATTTGCGCTGATGAAGCTGCACTGCTGGGCACTAATAGGCAGCACTGGTGGGTACTGATAGACGGCACTGATGAGGAGGCACTGATTGGCAGCACTGATGGGCACTAATAGGCAGCATTGATGGGCACTGTTGGGGCTGCACTGATAATCAGGCCACTGATGATCAGTGGCTTGATTATCAGTACAAATGTTCCCTTTGGCCGGCTTCACACTGGGGCGGTGCGGGCGGCGACGGTAAAGCAGCGATATATTTAGCGCTGCTTTACCGTCGTTTTAGCCGCGGTATGCGGTATGGGGTGGTTTTAACCCCCGCTAGCGGCCGAAAAAGGGTTAAAATCCAATTTTTTGCCGGCTGTATCCCAGTGGTGTCCCATTGATTTCAATGGGTAGGAGCGGTATAGGAGCGGTGAATACACCGCTCCTTCACCGCTCCAAATATGCTGCTAGCAGGACTTTTTTTACCGTCCTGCTAGCGCACCGCTCCAGTGTGAAAGCCATGAGGCTTTCACACTGGAGTAAAAGGACCCGCTTTTTTCAGGAGCTCCTGAAAAACGCCCCAGTGTGAAAGCACCCTTTCACACTAGTCGGTGACTGGCTCTCTCATCTTCTCCTGCTGTCAGTGTGAGAAAGGAATGCTGATAACTGGCAAGTGTGTTTATATCATGATCAACTGTGATTAGACACAAGGATATGTGATTGGCTCTTTACACTGATCTGTGGTCAGCTGTGTCTTTAGGACATATCAATCACAGAGCGCGCCAGTTGTGCACCAACAGCCACGCAGTGGGTGCGGTTCTGGGAGGACGTCAATGGACGCATCAGATAAGTTGTAATACAGCTCTGACAACACTATTTCACCTTCTGTATATTCACTGCAATGTTGGCACCCTGTGCAGCGGTATTCTGGTGTGAAGGTTGTTAGGGTAACCCACCCTCTCCCTGCCAGTTAGAGCAAGACATATATCTGTTGGAGCAGTGATCCTATATGGCTCCCTCCAGAAGCAGAGCATCCTCTTGAATTCTTCCTCCCAGGTCCAACAGACTGAAGACCTCAGGGAATCAGCGGTGTCACTAGGGTTGGTGGCACCTGGTGTGGTAAAACATGGTTTCACCCCCCTCCAATATTTTTTTTTCCATATAACACTGCCCTAGGGACAACCGACAATGCAATATACTCTATAGGAATCTGTATGAGGTTGGAGCAGACAGTGCAGTATAAGGCCCCATACACACGGTCGGATTTTCCAACGGAAAATGTCCTATTGGACAATGTTGTCAGAAATTCCGACCATGTGTAGGCTCCATCGGACAAAGTTTTATCTCCTGCTCTCAAATTTTCCGACAACAAAGTCCTATCGGACTTTTTCCGATCGTGTGTAGCGAATTCCGACGGACAAAGTGCCACGCATGCTCAGATCACATTACAAGACCCAAGCTATTGGCTACTAGCCTCTACGTAGTCCCGTCGTATGCAACGAACGTCACCACGTTCAGAATGATCAGGTTTTCCGACAACTTTGTCAGACCGTGTGTATGCAACACCAGTGTCGGACAAAATCCGTCGGAAAAAATCCGATGGATTTTGTGGTCGGATTTTCCGACCGTGTGTACGGGGCATAAGGGGTATGGAATACCTATGAAGAGGGTCTGTCTCATCTGTCTGTGATAGCAGACAATTGTATGGGGGATCTAAGTAGAAAGGGATCTGTTCCTGCAGACAATGCAATGTATGGGTGATTGGAGCAGATAATGCAATCAATGTATGGGGGATCTGGTAGAGATCAGAACTGACCTGACAGCAAGGAAGATGCTGTGGGTGCCGACACTCACAGCAGGCAATGCCTGGTCGATGGCACCAGTGATGAGAAGTCATGGGATCTGCCTGCCTGGATAGGATGTACACAGGGGAAATGCTGTAAGTGGCAATCACAGTGGGCACCAGCGATTAAATGTCAACATGGGATCTGCCTGGATAGGATTATGGCCACAGGGAAGATGCTGTGGGTGCCACAGCCAGAAATTGCAGCGGACAACGCGGCGGCAACATGCCTGGATGGATCAGGAGTGGGTAACATGCCTACTTCAGGAGTCATGACTGGGCAATGCATACAATGCAGGGGTCTGGAGTATGTAACATACAGAGTGCCGGAGTCAGGAGGGTGTAACAGGCACAGGCAGCTAATGAGGTGTACAAAAGTTATCCCCCTGTGTCGCATTTGATGGCCAAAAGCGACCCATACCATTGAAGGGGGCTGACTTGCAACCGTGTACAATAAATGTTGTTGCAGCAAGGTGGCGCAGGTTTTTAAGGATTAGATCAGGTGGTGAGAAGGCAATATATTGCATTCCCACCGCCTGGCAAACACCCTCTGAAAAGTGAGTGGATTACAGCAGAATCTAAAAAAAGAAAAAAAAAAAAAAGATAAGGCAAATACAAGATGAGGGGGTGTATAGAGAAAAAGAATGTTCATAGAGAGACTTAAAATTCCTTTGAATTTTACAGTTCTGAGGTTGGTGAGATGAAAACCTCCTTCAAACCAAAAAAAGAAATAAAAGTTCAGCTTTAATGTTATTATGCCCACAGTCAGCGAGGTCAAGAATCGGACAGTCATGTCCGGAAATCCAAGACCGTTGAGATTCCATGCCGAGAATGTGACTCTTTGTGAAGGCATGCTTGTCGTGTAGCCAGCACGAGGTCATTCCATTGAGAAAGGTCAGCCAGTGAGAGACAAAGGCAGAGGGCAGTGGATGGGGAGGGTGAACCGGCCACAATGGACAGTGATGGCAGGAGATGATTGTCTATGAAGGACACCGGCATCTATTGTTAGACTTTGGTGCACAATGAGGAGGAAAGTCTAAAACTGACTTGGAAATAGATGTAGAATATTACAGATCTGCACACTGAACAACCCAGGAAAAGCCACGTATAACACTTATGTAATTATCTTCTCCTTATCCCTATTACAAGGAGTAAATCAGTATTTTAACTCCCCGTGTAAAGATTGAATACGTTTTCTTAAAGTTACAATGTGACTTTTCCCACTATAGGTGGAGTGACAGAATCTCTTACTCCCAATCCACTTCTAGTCCCATGCTGCCATTGACACTGTGATACTTAGCCTGATGCCTAGGCCAGGAACTATAGTATAGCTTGCAATACTTACTTCCACCTTTAGCAGCCCGTATTCCCTTAAGGCAAGCAGGGCCTACCAGTACTTGGGTGCTCCCCCAAGTTTTACTACACAATGTTATAGTTCCTGGCCAAATGGTAGGAAGACTGATAACAGCAAAGGGTACCTGTAGTCTAGGTCAGGAAAGGAATGTGGTTGCTGCAGAAGAGCATCTGTGCCCCAGAAGCTGGTAATGGTATGGGAAGGCAGTAGCCAATAGGTCAGAGCTGGCAAAATTTCAAAGGAAAAATCCAAGTTCGAAGCAGAGGTCAGCAACAAGAATATCCAAGACAGGCATGGAGCAGTGGTGGCTGGTGCTCAAATTTTTTTAGGGGGGGGGCGCAAACAAACTGAAAAAATAAAATTATCAACTGCCGCCACTGTGCCCATCAAACGCAGCCACTGTGCCATCAAACGCAGCCACTGTGCCATCAAACACAGCCACTGTGCCCATCAAATGCAGCCATTGTGCCCATCAAACGCAGCCACTGTACACATAAATTGTCGCCACTGTGCCATCAAACACAGGTACTGTAACCATCAATTGCTGCCGGTGTGCCCCATCAATTGCCGCCAGTTTGCCCCATCAATTGCCGCCAGTTTGCCCCATCAATTGCTGCCGGTGTGCCCCATCAATTGCCGCCAGTTTGCCCCATCAATTGCCGCCAGTTTGCCCCATCAATTGCCACCAGTTTGCCCCATCAATTGCTGCCAGTGTGCCCCATCAATTGCCACCAGTGTGCCCCATCAATTGCACCAGTGTGCCCCATCAATTGCCACCAGTGTGCCCCATCAATTGCCACCAGTGTGCCCCATCAATTGCCGGCAGTTTGCCCCATCAAATGCCGGCAGTTTGCCCCATCAATTGCCACCAGTTTGCCCCATCAAACGCAGCCATTGTCCCCATCAAACGCAGCCACTGTACACATAAATTGCCGCCACTGTGCCATCAAACACAGGTACTGTAACCATCAATTGCCACCAGTTTGCCCCATCAATTGCTGCCAGTGTGCCCCATCAATTGCCACCAGTGTGCCCCATCAATTGCCACCAGTGTGCCCCATCAAATGCCGTCAGTTTGCCCCATCAATTGCCAACAGTTTGCCCCATCAAATGCTGCCAGTGTTCCCCCCCCTGCCCGGCACTTACCTGTCTCAGGTCAGCGATGTCCTCCACGCTCCCTCCAAGTCCTCGATGTCTTCTCCCGTCCTCTTCTGCTAGGATTGGATGCCTGATAGGCATCCAATCACAGCGCCTGTCGCTTCAGCCAATCAGGTGACAGGTAACCAGACCTGGTGCACCTGATTGGCTGAGAGGCGGATCAGTGTTAGGGAAGTGATTTATTTGATTCCCTAACACAGCACTATGTAATCAGCGAACGCACAGCAGTGGGCCCGCTGTTTACCAATTTGGAAGCCTATTAGAGCCCACAGCTCTAATCAGGCTGCCTATTAGAGCAGACGGCTCTAATCAGGCACTTCCAAATACACCCCCGCTGCTGTAATTCAGATGCCCGGCGCCCCACAAGGGGCCCGACACCTGAATAGGGGGCGGCAGCGGCGACAATAGATAGATTCATGCATTCGTGCAGATTCATGCAATCTATCTATTGTTGATTGACGGGTGCAGGAGAGAGGGGGCGGCGCTCCTGTGCCCTTTATGGATGCACCACCACTAAACATAGCATGACTGACAAGAAGCCAGTTAGCAAATGCTATTACAAGCACAGATCTCTGGGTCTGTGATGCTCAAATAGAGAACCACAATTCCCCAGCCAATCAAGAGGGAGAGAAAGGGCAGCCCAAGCCAACCTCTTGCCTACCACCTGGGATGCTGCCAGTCAAGAAGAGCAGGAGGCACATCAAGCCAGGAGGAGGGAGAGGCCATTAGCTACATAGGAGTGTGACTCACGGTCCGAGCGGTGGTCGCAGGAAGAGTGGAGGAGTGAGTGTGTCTAACTCACCTAACAGATACCCTGTTATTTCATCTGAGCCATTGCAAACTACCTGTTGCTTCTAAGTATTGAAGCACATGTGCCACCCTCACAGAATGCAATATTCGGGCCACTCACCAAGCTCAATTACTATCATGTGAGGAAGGTGGTGACAAAGGACGGGCTCGGGAGGGTGCGCAACTCCATGTGCCCATTCCCGCCAAGAAGCTGACACTGCGCAGCACTAATCACAGGCAGGGAGACATTTACCAGTCCGCAGCTGCACAGATCGGGAAATGTCTCCCTGCCTGTGATTAGCGCTGCGCAGTGTCAGCTTCTTGGCGGGAACGGGCATGGAGTTCCAAACACGCCCGAGCCCATCCTTAGTGGTGACATTATCAACCTGGTTTAAGCACATGCCACCATCCAATACAAAGCTTACACAGGGTACAACTCATGAAGGATTTGTAAATCAGGGGACTGTTTGAAAGGTGAATTTAAGAGTCAGAGGGTGAATGAGTAAAAGACTTGGTCCAGAATGGGTAAAGGAACGGGTAATGGGTAAAAGGGCAGCCTTGCAGGCAGCTGCAGTCTGTAATCCCCACTGCAGGTGGCGCTCAACCAAACCTGCAAAGCAAAAGGGGAAGGAAGTTGTGGGGAATTTGGTTCCCCTATGACTTCCTGCTGTCACGAGGAGACAGCTGTCTAGTTGGATGCTGGTGCCCCACGTGACTTCAGTAGCCATCTTGGGTCAGGTAGAGTGTATTTAAGACTCCAGCTCCTGGGTTTGGTGTGTTTTATGCCAGTGGCTAGTGTAGAGACAGGTCCCCTGTCTGGCAGGGACAGTGCTAGAGATAGGCTAAGATTCTAGAGGAGTAGGGACAGTACAAGGACTATATCTAGCTCACATTCTGCTCCTCGTTGCAGATGCTGTCAGCATCTTCCAAGTCTACAGACCGCTGGTACAGTTCGTAAGTGGCTCCGGACAGTAGTGCCTACCCGCCAGGCCTAGTTGAGCTGTGTTGGATCTTTCTACTATATTTTTTACTGCCTAACTTGGATTCTGTGTGTTTACGGCCCGCCCCACCACTCTGCACCATCATCAAAACTCAACAGTTTTCAATTAACAGATAAAGTACGATGTTTTACCTTCTTCATTCCGTGCTCATATTAAAACCTCACTCCGACCAAAGCTTTTTTATCAGTTTCGACTAAAGTGGGATAGAGTTAGGCCCCATGCACACGAGACGCTGTAAAACGCGCGTTCAGAGGCAGTTGGACACTTTTTTCAACTGCCCCTGAACGCATGCAATGTTATCCTATGTGTCCATGTACACAGTCTCGTTTTTTCCCGTTTTTATGCAGTTGCGTTTAACCTCGTTTTTTTCCAGAAGCAAAAAAATGCGTTCAGACACTTTGCTTTTCCACGTTTCAGACACAAAACGCGGCTAAACGCGGCACCCACGTTTAGCCGCGTTTGCGTTTATAAGCCTTTTTAAAGGAACCCAATTTTTTGGACCAGAAAACTCAGAAATATGATGATAAACCATAAAAAATACTAGAAAAATTGGTTTAAAATGTCAAAATTAGTTTAGATAGTTCATAGAGCATATATACTCACTAATGCATACATGTTTGTGAAATATCCAACGGACATTCGCTGTGCCATCAACGGATGGGTCCAATATGGACGAGCTCTGACTCTGGACCTCTCACGCAATTTGCGATGACGTTGCTGCCTCATCAAGAGCGACAAACAGCATTTCCTGACATATATTCAATATGGGATCCATTTCCAAAAAAAACACAGAAAGAGAGGCAAATGCAAGTGTACAACTGCTCTCTCTGCTGCTGCTCACTCTGATCAAAATGGCAGAAATAGTTAATAATACATGCTTTCTGAACTTGGGGAGGGTCTATATGATGTTATCTTTACAAACGCTTATAGATGCAAACCTGGCTAGACGCGGCATGAAAACGCGGCAAAACGCACGTTTTTAAGCGCTGGTTTCTGCTTTTTAAAACATGCGTTCAGCAGAGTTTGCATCTGCGTCTCGTGTGCATGGGGCCTTAGGCCCTCTGCCACACTCTCATCATTGCCTATTGGTGATGGGTGTTAATGGGGCATAAGTGGAAGCCTTTCCAATAGAGAAGAAAAAGTTAAAGAGGAGGTCCGCCCACCTCTGCAAACATTAAAAGTCAGCAGCTACAAATACTGCAGTTGCTGACTTTTAATAATAGGACACTTACCTGTCCTGGAGTCCAGCTGTCGGGTGCTGCCGACACCATTCAGGGTAAGGGAAACGCAGTGTAGCATTACGGCTTCACGCCGGGTCCCGGCAGGGAAAGGAGGAGGAGGGAGCTTTGATGTAATTCGCCACGGCTTGGACTCTCAGAAGTGGGGACAGGATACCAGTCAAAGAAAGGTATCCGCTCCGCCTTCCCCCGAAAGGTGCTAAATGTGGCACCGGAGGGGAGGAGGAGACGAATGAGTGGAAGTTCCACTTTTGGATGGAACTCCGCTTTAAGAACATAATGAATTCTTATAGAGAGGTGGGGAAACGTTAGAACTGTTATCAGTTTTTTTTATGTATTATAATATAACCAGGCGCATAACTAAAAACAATGGGCCCTCACAGCTCTATTTTAGGCCTGACTGCTGCGGTGCGGGAGATCGCATATGATTCGCAACGCACTGCAGTTCAAATCATATGCGATCTCTGTGCGATGCAAATTCAGCCATACAGATAGTATGGCTAAATTCGCATCGCATTCGGCCCAAACTCGCACAGGACCCTTTTTTTCGGTCCATTGCAGAATCGGATCGCATGGTGTTCTCACCATGCGATCCGATTCCTGTCCGAGTTTGCAGATCGCACTGCGATATGAGAACTGATATGGGGGTGTCATTAACATTTCACTGACACTCCCAGCAGCTCGCATAGGGCAGTGTGAACTGCCGGCGGGAGACATGCGATGCGGGAACCCGCAGTAGATTCGCAGCGTTCCCGCACCGCAGCAGTCTGAACCGGGCCTTAATGTAAATAATAAAAAATCCTGTGAGCCCTAAGCTACAATTAGCTTCAGGTGTAATTAAAACAATCTGTGTGAAGGTGAATCAAGTGCCTATAGACAGCTGCTTTGCATCAATCGCAATCCCATAATGTGTGAAAAAAAGCTGTATAAAAATAGCAAAGAGAAGGCAGCGCTGTGCAATAATAGCCTTAATGATAAAGTACTATGACAATATAATCAATACTAAAAAAGAGAATTGAATATAGGATTTTTTCACTGTGAACTTGCTTGATTTTCACTGTGAACTTGCTTGATTAACCAATTTTCGTAGCTCCATATTTTATATTCATTTCTCTTCTTGTATACTTAGTATTGAGGGTGAAAGGATTTTTTTCACTGCGAACTTGCTTGATTTACTAATTTTTCGTTGCACTGTATTTTATATTCAATTCTCTTTTTTAGTATTAATGATATTGTAATAGTACTTTTTGTATCATTAAGGTTATTATTGCACAGCGCTGCATCCCCTTTGCTATTTTTATACAGCTCAATTTTAATGGCTGCCACATCAGTGGCCTTTAACCTCTAACCCCCCGTACACACAGTCGGAAATTCCGACCACAAAATCCGTCAGATTTTTTCCAGACGGATTTTGTCCGACACTGGTGTTGCATACACACGGTCGGACAAAGTTGATGGAAAATCCGATCATTCTGAACGTGGTGACGTTCGTTGCGTACGACGGAACTACGTAGAGGCTAGTAGCCAATAGCTTTGGTCTCATAATTTGATCTGAGCATGCGTGGCACTTTGTCCGTCGGAATTCTCTACACACGATCGGAAAAAGTCAGATCGGATTTTGTTGTCGGAAAATTTGAGAGCAGGATCTCAATTTTTTTCCGTTGGAAATTCCGACGGAAAAAGTCCGATGGAGCCCACACACGGGCGGATTTTCCGACAACATGGTCTGAGCGGACATTTTCCGTTGGAATTTCCAAACGTGTGTACGGGGCATAACACAGCAAGCATTTCACTGGTTCATGTGCTCACAATATAGTTAACCTACGTGGATGTTTTGGAGTAAACCCTCTGTTATGCTGCGTACACACAAGCGGATATTCCATCAGTAAAATCTTGGATTCCGACGGAATTCCGCTTAAGCTTGGCTTCCATACACACGGTCACACAAAAGTTTGCTGAACTTTCGACCATCAAGAACGCGGTGACGTACAACACTACGACAAGCCGAGGAAATGAAGTTCAACGCTTCCGAGCATACGTCAATTTGTTTCCGAGCATGCGTCGGAAATTTTGCACGTCAGAATTGGTACAGACGATCGGAACTTTTTCCGACCGAAAAATTGAGAACCTGCTCTCAATCTTTTGCTGGCTGGAATTCGGCCAGCAAAAGTCCGATGGAGCATACACACGGACGCATTTTCTAACTAAAAGCTCTCATCGGTCTTTTGCTGGCCGAATCGTGTGTACACAGCATTAGGGTATGGAGAACATATGGGCTCCATACATCAGGGGTCAAGTCCTGGGGAAAATAGTGTGGGAACTCCCACCCAAGATCCACTCCCCCACCCAAAAAAAAAAATGATACGCTCATATACCCGAACGCTTCAAAAGTGGTATTTTTCATCCAAATTACATAAAAAAAGAACAATCCTCAATAAACATAAATACGGTAATTCTCTGAATAATCAGCATTCATTCAATTGTGCTTCCATGCAAATGTGAACATTGCATTGGTGATTTTTTTTTATTTTGTATATAGAGTGTTTCTGTGGTGAGTTTACACTTTTCATTGAACAGAGTTTGGATAACACAGGGTTAAACGGAAAGGTCATAAATGAACTGCACATTATCTGGACAGAATGCTTGGGGAGATAGTGATGTGTTCCTGCTTAGGAGATGTATGTTAGCTTGGGGGGCTGCAAACTCTGCAGGGCTCCAACACACACACTCGCTGCTATTCCAACCCTTCACATATTTCCACATAAACTTCCCTCCTGGCATTAAACTTTGCCAGGTATTGTGCTCAGCTTACCACCCCAAACTGATGTTCCTCCCTCAGCTCACCTCTCTCCCTGCATGTCCTGTGAGCAGAATAGCTGTGCTCCTCCTCTGGGTTCTCTCATTATATGGCACTGAAGATAGAGGAGGGGGGATTCAGTGGGACACACAGAGCATGTATGCAGGAGACTGGGGGATGAGGAGACAGAAAATCAGGAGGGGACGGCAGGGAGGAGCGCATCACGAGAGGTCTGACTAAACACAATCTGTTAGCAGCAGGGACCTGATCTACCCATCAGCTAGCTGTGATTGACAGGTAGATTGAAGCGGAAGCTGTCATGGGGCCCCTACTGGCAATGCATGAATGGTCAGTCCACCCCTGGTGTGCGTCACTTACTATTGCGAGCTGTGTCGGCGGCTGCTGGTGTAGCACCTGCCACACAGCTCGCATACTTCAAAGTCTTGAAGGACACAGCTGCTAAAGGGAACTGAGTTCCTGTTGTGGAAAAAGTACAGGAACTCCGTTCCCATGAGTTCCTGCAGGACTTGAGCCCTGCCATACATATAGCATCCAAGGTGGGAACTGAAACCAGGTCACCTCCATGCTGCAAGGCAATAGTGCTAACCACCCTGCCACCATGCTGTATGATATGACACTTTCACATATCTGGACCAATAGATGTACAGTAAAACAGGAAAGTGGAGAACAAGAGGTTGGGTTTGAGTGAAAATTGAGCAAGAAGACAGATGGAACTTGAAGTGTCTCAAGTCTGAGATAAGTGAGAACTATGTGTCTTGTTAAGACCCGGAGTAAGGGGTTAATATCTGACTCCAGAGGGCCAAGTGACAGAAATTACAGTGATTCACACGCTATTCAGACTTGAAATGGAATATGAATCATTGCTTTTCTTTTTTAATTCTAAAGCTCAAATAAAATGATGAAATTACATTATTATCTAAACATCCGCCAGAAGCCAAGCACATGATATACTGTTGGGAGTTTTTAAACCAGAACATTTCGATTTGTTCACAGCTTGCCTTTTGTAGGTCTAGGCAGCCATGCATGTATTGTGAATTAAACATTTAGCCAAAAGCTACCGTATTTATCGGCGTATAACACGCACCCCAATTTAAGAGGGAAGTTTCAGGGAAAAAAACTTTGTTTTAAAAATAAACCACTTTGAAGCAAAATAATGGTCAGTGAGCATCAATGCAGCCTGATTAGTGCCCATCTGCAGCTTCAGTGCAGCCTGATCTGTGCCCATCTGCAGCCTGATCTGTGCCCATCTGCAGTCTAATCAGTGCCCATCTGCAGCCTAACCAGTGCCCATCTGCAGCCTAATCAATGCCCATCTGCAGTCTAATCAGTGCCCATCTGCAGCCTAATCAGTGCCCATCTGCAGCCTAATCAGTACCCATCTTCAGTCTAATCAGTGCCCATCTTCAGTCTAATCAGTGCCCATCTGCAGCCTAATCAGTGCCCATCTGCAGCCTAATCAGTACCCATCTGCAGCCTAATCAGTGTCCATCTGCAGCCTAATCAGTGTCCATCTGCAGCCTAATCAGTGCCCATCCGCAGCCTAATCAGTATCCATCTGCAGTCTAATCAGTGCCCATCAGCAGCCTAATCAGTGCCCATCTGCAGTCTAATCAGTGCCCATCTGCTAATCAGTGCCCATCTGCAGCCTAATCAGTGCCCATCTGCAGTCTAATCAGTGTCCATCTGCAGTCAAATCAGGGCCCATCTGCAGTCAAATCAGTGCCCATCGGCAGTCTAATCAGTGCCTATCTGCAGCCTAATCAGTGCCCATCGGCAGCCTAATCAGTGCCCATCTGCAGTCTAATCAGTGCCCATCTGCAGCCTAATCAGTGCCCATCTGCAGTCTAATCAGTGTCCATCTGCAGCCTAATCATGGCCCATCTGCAGTCAAATCAGTACCCATCTGCAGTCTAATCAGTGCCTATCTGCAGTCTAATCAGTACCCATCTGCAGTCTAATCAGTGCCGGATCTCCTGTGTACTCAGCTCGGCGTCACGCCCAGTCCCGCCCCTTGGCCCAGATCTTATGATGAACAATGCCAGGACGTCAAAGCTAAGAAATGTCCAGGGGCCGGGACTGATCGTGACTGCGAGCCGAGCCGAGTACACAGGAGATCCGGCTCTATTTCAGCAGCGCTCGTCCCCTCCTTCTACTTGGGGGCAGCCTATATCACCGTATAACACGCACACACGATTTTTCCCCAATTTTAAGGGGGAAAAAGTGTGTGTTATATGCCCATAAATACGGTAATTACCCTTCAGCATAACATACCTCCCAACTTTTTGAGATGGGAATGAGGGACACCTATCGGCAAAAGTATGCAGGCATAGGACACACCCCTTGGCATGCCCCCTTAAAGGAGAATTTTACAAAAAAACAAGATTGGTTAAACCCACAGGTGCTTTTTTTTTACCACTACTATTCCTTTATATTGGCTTTTGGAAATTACAAATGCAGAAATTTAGAAATCAGATGAAAGAGTTAGTGTTGGAAAACACTTTTTGATAGATAAAACGTGCATTTTATATACATCTATAGAGATCAGACCAAAATGAGGGAAAAATGAGGAGGAATGAGGGACAGAGGGACATTGCTCCAAATCAGGGACAGTCCCTCGAAATCAGGGACTGTTGGGAGCTATGGGATAATGTTGGACTGAAGCAATCCCTTGCCATACACATAAAGTTCTCCTGGTGGTAGTTAAACCAAAAGTCCCATCACAATGCTAAGGTGGCCATGCTGCTTATATATTTCAAATTGACTTGTACATATACCGTATACAGTATACATATTCGTAGATTCTCCGTCCCATCCCTACGACCATGACCGCGATGCACCTTAGATCTGTACTGTTTGTTGCCATGCCTGAAATGCGTACAGCTGCATCAGTCACTCAATGTGACCAGGTTCTGCCATAGGAGGCTGCAGTTGGAATTTTGAGACCAGCACAGAGGATAGAGTGCCAAAGAACCTAATGCCATGTCTTTGGAGTGTGGGATGATTGATTTGTACATATACCCCGGGGATTGTTTCCAGAAGGTACTTCTACTTGTGTACCCTGATAACCTGAGGTTATTGAAACCTAGATGCCCAGACCAAATTTACCTTATTATTGTGCTTCAGTTAACTTGACAACAGGCTCAATTTATAAAGCTCTACACAAGGATAATTATCTTTATTTTCACCCATGTCAGTGCCATTGTTTTAAATCTTAATGGCCCTAATGGAAAAGAACTGTCACTTTTATTGACATCAAGGATCCTTATCCTGATGTGTTAGCTTTGTGAATTGAAGTCTAATAACTATATGACTTTTTGTCCACCTAAACAGTTTTTACATTTTTTTTTAGAGTATATTGTGTATTTATATGTCATGTTTTATTTTTATTATAAATGCATTTTGTCATATAACAGTTTTAATATACACTATATTGCCAAAAATATTGGGATGCCTGCCTTTACACGCACATGAACTTTAATGGCTGCCCAGTCTCATGCCACGTACACACGATCGGACTTTCTGGCGTACCATAGTCCGGCGGACATTCTGTGTGGGCTCCAGCAGACTTTTTCTACCCAAAGTCAGCCGGACCTAGATTTAACCTCCCTGGCGGTATGATTATGTCAGGAATTTTGTACCAAAATCGGTACAATTATTTTGCATGGAAATTTGGCGTTTTTATATTGTAGGCATGCAATTCTTAGGAATAACTCACTTAAATCTGTCCAAACCAGAGTCTAGTAGACATCCCGGGTATGATAAAGTTTAAAACACAAAATCATAAATTATAATATAATAAATAACTATAAAAATTATTCAATAATGTAATCAAATCAAAAACACTGAAATTTGCTCAGTTGCAGAATAGTCGCTGTCATTAGATTTAGTGTTTGATGATGAATTGTGATTCTAATTTATTATCGCTGTTTTCTAGCTGGTCTAAAACCACTTTTGACACAAAGGGACACTTTTTGGTTGCTATGGACAAATTCCAGGCAGAAAAAAATGTATTTATAATATAAAACTACATGCAGGGCACTGGACAGACCACTAGGGGATGTATATATTTTTTTTTTATACAGTACTGTAATCTGTAAGATTACAGTACTGTATGTGTATTGTGTGTTTTGACTTTTTTGAATTTGGCGCCGATCTCCGCTCCCGTGCGTCGTAACGTCGCAGGGAAACGGAGCTCAGCGGCACTCGGGCACTGTGTGAATCGAGCGAGCAGACGGCTCGCACACACAGCGGGGAGACATCGCAGGATCCAGGGGAAAAGGTAAGTAACTTCCCCTGTATCCTGCAATGCAATCCCGGCTCAGGGTTACCGCTTATGGTACTGAAATTCCCCCCCCCCCCCCGAGCCAGACTCAGGAATACCGTCAGGGAGGTTAAAACATGTTTTAAATCTTCCCGCCGAAAGTCCGCGGGACCCAGTTCCTGTCCGGAAGTCCGCCCGTCTGTATGCAGGTCCGATGGACTTTCGAAATGAATGGACTTGCCCACACATGGAGTAAAGTCTGTTCATTTTGAACGTGACTCGAGGTACGACGGGACTAGAGAAGGAAGCGCCCATGAATCTAACTTGCATTACACCCACTGTGCCTCATAACCCACTATATACAGAAGGATGTCAGCAGTTCTTGGCTCTAAAGCTTCTCATTAGACTGGAGGAGGCCTGGGACCTTGCTACATAAAAAAAAAAAAAAAATAATAATAATAATGTTTACAACCACTTGCAAGCATCTAGCCTTTGTATAATCGGCAGCTTCGATGCTTCACTTCTTAAGATGGGTGTTCATAAGATGGGTATAAGATTCCGCCCATGGTACATGGGAGATATGAACAGACCAGCTCATAATTAGTTATGCCAAGATCATACAGAGATGTGATACGACATAAAGATATATGCCGCAAGTAAATTTCGGGAAAGTTTTCATAAGAGCTCTTCAGCCGCGTTCTACGCCTAGGAACTATCTGCAGCCGTTATATGAACTGTTGAGTAGAACATCTTAATGGAAGAGTAATTTAGTGCTGAATGGCGAGGGGCTCCATTACTTACTCCATCGGACACAAAGCCCGGAACATACAATGGCGGAGAATTAAAAAGGTGCCTTAATGAAACAAATCTATCAACAGTAATATACCTCGCATAGACAAAAATATCGGAATGTTTCTGTTTTATTCAAGTGATGAAGTCTAAAACACATTTCGAAGATGATTGTGATTCAAATAATGGCTCTTTTTATAAAGGAATTGCGTTTTGTTTAAAGATGGGTTAATTTCATAGTGCTTAGCCAACACTTTATTAATTCTGTTAACTGCTGTTTAGTTAAACAATAGCTGTCTGCTTAGGCATGACAGAAGGAGCCATTTCATAGACTTAATTGGTGTTAAAGCGGAACTCTTTTTTTTTATTTCAAAATTAAACTCAAAGGAAAAGATAAAAAAACTTCCTCCAGAACTACAACATCTTTTATGAAAGTTATTGCAATGCCTGATTCTGTTCTCAAACTGAGACCAATTAGAAGGTCCTGCCGGTCAGTACAGAGGTTGTCACTCAGTAAAACAAATCACCATTGTGCTGGCCATACACTAGGTTTTTTAATTTTTTTATTTTTCACTTTGAGAATGTTCATTGCACTTTCTAGTGATGAACAGTATTAATCAATGTTCATTTTCGACCATAGGGATAAGAAAATAAAAATAACCAGAATGGAAACTTCTTTTTGAATAAATGAATTTCTAACATTGCACTGTGTGTGGTTTTGTTCAGGAAATAATATTCATTTCGGAATCAAATGTTAAAAGCAAAGGAAATTTTGATGTACGTTCGAATTTGTCAAGTAATTTTTATATACTGAGAATTTCATACAAATATTCGAAAATCTACTCATGTATGGACAGCTAGTGACATCTAGTACAGACAAAAGGAGAAGACAAATTTACAGAGCCTTACGCCCCCATATACACGATAGGATTTTCCGACAACAAATGTTGGATGTGAGCTTGTTGGTGGAAAGTCCGACCGTGTGTACGCTCCATCAAACATTTGTTGTCGGGCTTTCCGCCAAGAAATGTTGGCTAGCAGGTTCTCAAATTTTCCGCCAACAAACTTTCCGATCGTGTGTACACAAGTCCTTTGGACAAAAGTCCACGCATGCTCGGAATCAAGTACGAGCCGAAGCGCTCGGTCTTGTAAAAATAGCGTTTGTAATGGAGATATCACATATGTCTTGTACGTCACTACGTTCGTAATTGTTGGCCAACATTTGTGTGACTGTGTGTATGCAAGACAAGTTGGAGCCAACATCCTTCAAACAAAAATCCACAGTTTTGTTGTTGGAAAGTCCGTTTGTGTGTAAGAGGCCTTTTCCTAGGAGATTTCAATGTAGATAGAGTAGGGACGGGCAAAAACCTCACTCAGTTTATTTTTGCTCTCTGTGTTTCCTTCTACTTCCTGTTTCAGAGATCTAAAATGATACTAAAGTCTTGTTTTTTTTTTTTTTTTAAAAATAACAAACAAATCATACTTACCGGCTCTGTGTAATGGTTTTGCACAGAGCAGCCCAGATCCTCCTCTTCTCGTGTCCTTCACCGGAACTTCTGGCCCCTCCCTCCTGCCGAGCACCCCCACAGCAAGCAGCTTGCTATGGGGTCACCTGAGCCACTGCTCTGTGTGTCCATTCTAACATGGAGCTGCGGACCGGCCCCGCCCCCTCTCTCTCCTCAATGGCTCACTGACTTTGATTGACAGCCAATGGCGCCCGCTGCTGTCTCAGCCAATGAGGGAGAGTCCCGGATAGCCTAGCCTCTGAGATGGGCTCAGGTAAGTATTAGGGTGGCTAAGGCACACAGAAGAATGCATTAAGATAAAAAACCTTCTGCCTGTACCACTACTTTGAGCTGGCCATAAAGTTTTGTTAAAATATTTTTGTTTTAAGAATGTTTGTTCAACTTTATAACCTGCAGTGACGAGATTCAGATTTGTCAGAATCTCTCTGATTTGTTGAGGAAGCCCTACGGGAAGAAGGGGAAGAAGAGCGGGGTTTTCAAATCCCCAAATCGATTCACTGGTTGTGTGTAGACAAAAGAGAAAGGTCTGGTGTCACCAGTGACACACCTCCATCCCTAAAATATACAACAAAAGAGAAATTTGCCCCGGGACTTTGAGTGAGGTGGGCACAGTTAGGCCAATAAGCATAACAGCAGTAAATACAGTATAAAGATTTATTCAAATACAGATAATACATACATTAATAGTTGACACAAACGCCAAGTCATAAAAGATACATATAAATAGTAGTACATGATTAAAATAGCAGTCATATAACACACAGGCATCTGGTGTATCCGATGCTTTTCGCAAGATACATCTCGCTTCTTCGGGGGTGGATGCGTGTGAAATGTACCTAAGATGGAAAAGTACAAGTTGGATGTATGGCATAATGCTGATTGTATAAACACATGGTAAGAGGGGCCTTGGTACAAGGGACCCCATACTCACCACTAGGCAAGACCAGAACACTGAATGTGCAATTACCAGGGGGCGGCAGCGACAAGTTTCTCGTCCGGGAGCTGAGGAGGCAGAGCCAAGCAAGACCCCACCAATGGCCAACCAGAGGGCGAGCATGGCACGGATAGAAAATATGTGTCCCTAGAGGTCTCACATTGTCCATAGGGGATATCATCTGTAAACATAAGTATGTGTGTCAGAATTGTCTAGTGTAACAGAGTAAGCATGAGTATATAATAACATATAAGTATATGTATAGATAAACAGCCTAAGCTAATGATGGTTGGGGCATGGAGACTAAAGGGGAGAGTGGTGAAAGGGTACAGGAAACTGGCAAAAGTGACAGTGAAAGAAATTGGCAAGGGAAGAACAAGGAAAATCAGAGATCAAGTGAAACTGTGATGTCAAAAACAGGCTCATGCCCCATACACACGGTCTGATTTTCCGACGAAAAATGTCCTATCGGACCATGTTGTCAGAAATTCCGACCGTGTGTGGGCTCCATCAGACTTTTTCCGTTGGAATTTCCGACGGAAAAAGTTTGAGATCCTGCTCTCAAATTTTCCGACAACAAAGTCCTATCGGACTTTTTCCGATCGTGTGTAGCGAATTCCGACGGACAAAGTGCCACGCATGCTCAGATCACATTACAAGACCAAAGCTATTGGCTACTAGCCTCTACGTAGTCCCGTCGTACTCAACGAACGTCACCGCGTTCAGGATGATCGGATTTTCCGACAACCTAGTTCCGACCGTGTGTACGCAACACCAGTGTCGGAAAAATCCGACGGATTTTGTGGTCGGAATTTCCGACCGTGTGTACGAGGCATAAGAGTGAGTGCTCCAGGTGAACCATGTGAAAACACATAAGTATACCTGAGTTAAAATATAAATATATAGGTGATGGGTCTCAGCAGAGAGCTTCTGCAAGTATGTGTATTCTCAGTGAAAAGAAAAGAAATCCACGCCATGCCAAACCTCAGATTTAAGCCGTCGGAAAAGCTCAAGAGGCTCCACCCCCAACGCCATGTATGGATGTCTGACCACCCTGAAACATCCAGATGACACAGTACACCCAACCACACTGACACCACCGGTGCGCGGATGTCATGTGATTGGCATATGGACATGACGCCGATGTCTAGGTGGCCCCACCCATTCAAAGAGCAGGTGGGGACAGCGGGAGACAAGAAACTTCCCGTGATACACATCGCAGCTCCCAAAACAAACCAAACATCGCTGACACCAACAAGGAACAGCAAACAAAGTGGACTGGGATACGATCTTGGCTTTATTAAACTAATTATGAGATGGTCTGTTCATATCTCCCATGTACCATGGGCGGAATCTTATACCCATCTTATGAACTATGGGGGTGCTTCGCAGGAGGGAGGGGCCAGAATCGACAGTGAGGGACCTGAGAAGAGGAGGATCTGGGCTGCTCTGTGCAAAACCATAACACAGAGCAGGTAAGTATGACATGTTTGTTATTTTTAAACAAAAGAAAAAATGAGACTTTAGTATCACTTTAAATCTCTGAAACAGGAAGTGGAAGGAAACACAGACATCAAAAATAAACTGAGTGGGGTTTAGCCCGCCCCTACTCTATCTACTTTGAAATCTCCTAGCAAAAGGCCTCGAACGCCGTGTACACGACCGTTTTTTCCGTTAGAATAAACTCTGGCGGTCTTTCTGACGGAGTTCCTCTAATGCCGTGTACACAAGACCGGTTTTTCCGTCAGAATAAACTCTGGCGGTCTTTTCGACGGAGTTCCTCCAATGCCACGTGCACGCGACCGTTTTTTTTCCGTCAGAATAAACTCTGATGGTCTTTCCGACGGAGTTCCGCTTAAAGGGACTTGCCTACACATGATCACACCAAAGTCCATTCGTTTAGAACGCAGTGACGTACAACATGTACGACGGGATTAGAAAAAGGAAGTTCAATAGCCAGTAGCCAATAGCTGCTTTTGCGTCGTTTTTGGTTCGTCGGAATAGCATACAGACGAACGGTTTTCCCGATAGGAATTGATTCCGTCGGAAAGATTTAAAACTTAAAAAAAAAATCAGATGAAGCCCACACACGATCGGAATATCCGATGAAATGATTCCGTCTGACCTTTTCTGCCGGAAAGTCCAATCGTGTGTAAACGGCATAAGGCTCAGTAAATTTGTCTTCTCCTTTTGTCTGTACTAGTTGTCACTAGCTGTCCATACATGAGTAGATTTTCGAATATTTGTACCAATATTTGTATGAAATATATAAAAATGACTTGACAAATGTCATTCGAACGTACATCAAAATTTCCTTTGCTTTTAACATTTGATTCTGGAATGAATATTATTTCCTGAACAAAACCACACACAGTGCAATGTTAGAAATTCATTTATTCAAAAAAAAAAAAAATGTTTCCATTCTGCTTATTTTTATTTTCTTATCCCTATGGTCAAACATGAACATTGATTTGATCCTATTCACCATCAGAAAGTGCAATGAACATTCTCAAAGTGAAAAGTGTTTTAAAAAAAGAAAAACTAGTGTATGGCCAGCACAATGGTGATTTGTTTTACTGAGTGCCAACCTCTGTATAGAACAGAATCAGGCATTGCAATAACTTTCATAAAAGATGTTGTAGTTCTGGAGGAAGTATTTTTTTTTTCCCTTTGAGTTTAATTTTGAAAATGTATGATCTACTTTGTACTGATGTGCTTACCCGAAATTTACTTGCGGCACATATCTTTATGTCGTATCACATCTACATTGAAGACACCCATTTAGCCCAACTTGGTCTTTTGTCACCTTTGGCATTACATATATACAAGCATACATATCTTACTGATAGTTATGTATTAGCCATTTATTTTCCGACATCTTATATTAGGCACATAGACGAGTGCACAGGGTGTGCCGGGTGTATATTCTAAAGATTAGAATATACAAAAAGAAGAACTTAAACTTTAAGACGGCTTTCACACCGAGCCGCGGCCTGCGTCAGCAGTAAAGTGGCGCTATTTTAGCGCCGCTTTACTGTCGTTTTAGTGGCATTATTCGGCCGCTAGCGGGGTGGTTTTAACCACCCGCTAGCGGCCGAAAAGAGGTTAAATCCGCCCGCAAAATGCCGCCGGAGCGGCGTTTTGCCGGCGGTATCACAGCGCTGCCCCATTGATTTCAATGGGGAGCAGCGGTGGAGGATCGGTGAGTTCACCGCTCCTTCACCGCTCCAAAGAAGCTGCTGGCAGGACTTTTTGCAACGCCCTGCCAGTGCACCACTCTACTGTAAAAGCCCTCGGGCTTTCACACTGGAGTGCATGGAGCAGCTTTTTTCAGGTGCTATACAGGCGCTATTTTTAGCGCTGTAGCGCCTGAAAAGCGCTGGCAGTGTGAAAGGGGTCTTAATATTACTTACATTTAACATGAAAAATATATTTGATGTCCGCTTTAGCACACTAATACGAATTTGTACATTTTTTACATTCATTAGATTTTTTTTATCAGGTATAGGTAAAAAAAATTAAATCTATAATATCTAGCATAGGAGTGCTAGCAGTAGCTTTAAACATGCTTTTAGCTGGCTTCATTAGGATTTTATCAAACTTAATTTTAGCTCCTTTACATACTCATTAGACGTGTTTCCTGCAAATGTTTCTAATCACTTTAGTGCCTATAAAAAGGCAAATGAAAAATTTTGAGCCACAAAGGTGGCGGACGCCCCAGCAGCTCTTGTCTTCAGCTTGTTATTACCACGGAGAGCCAGTAAATGGCTCCAGCCCGAGCACCGCAGGTGTAATTGTCATTTTAGCAAAGACTGGGCACAAGCTGATGGCCATAAAACGTATGACCTTTACCCCTGGCCAATGAGACGTCTTCAGTAGAATCCGTCAACAGAATGATGATCTCATAACGTGCGCAGCTCCCTCTTTATGCCCAAATAATAGATGTTAGCGGGACGGAACTCTGAACTTTTGGCTGCGGACCTTTTTTTCAATAAAGCCTCTGTTTACTGTTTGATGACCATAACCCACCTTATAATAGGCTTGTGGTAATTTAGCTGCAGGAGAATGACTCAGGAGAAGAGGCCCATAAAAGTTTATTGACTCGAGCATGCCAGCTTTAGGGTACAGGTTACCGCTTCGGAGGAAATTAGCCCCATCCAATTTATGGCTTCATTACAAGGCAGTTTGTGTGCTGTCAAATAGGGCTCAATGTATATATTTTACTGTGCTTCCCAGCTGTATCCAAGTCTTCCTAAGTAGGACCTGCTCCCTGCACGGCTAAATCAAGCATAATTAATGGGAAACAAGAATAGTTGCCAACGTTTGAACAAATAGTTGCTATTAATTAGTTAATTTAAATTAATAATGCATAACTTTTTATTACTGTAAGAAAATAAAAATAAATGGATCTGCTTCCTGTGGCTT